>NQII01002028.1:181743-285218 GCA_002778355.1 Clitarchus hookeri
GGGGGGAGAATGTGTGTGGCACAGGAGATTTACATGACCCTCCAAAAACACACTGACATGAAACTATATCGTGAATGTAAAACACAATCATAATTGTTTAAAATATGGATCTTATTTGATTGATTAAATATTTTTTACCAAAAATTGTATCGGGACCGTTCTCCCACTAAATTTTCTTTTTTTCATTTTTAGTAGCGAAAATTGAAAATAATATTACACAAAATACAGTAATTTGAATATTTTTTTAACTAAAACCACAGGCATACTACAGATTGAAATAGTGTTTACTATACTGCTTCCCTAAACTGCAAAATATACAAACTCGCGTTACTGTGCTTCCCGTAGCACGAGCAGCTTTTAAGGCCGTAAGGAATGAGTTCATATGAGGGAGAACGACTTCTGTGTCCTGGGACGACTTAACTTTCTGTTGCAAACATATGTAAAGTTTTAAAACGAAATGTTTAACTTCGACCACATACTTATATTGTTGCTACGAGAAAACAGTCTTGTAACTGTTTTAGAATCCATCCTTTAATAAAGTTGAGTTGAGAGATTTGGAAGGCTGTTAACAACGAAGTCTTGAGAGCCGATGAGTGTGAAATGAGGTGAGAATGGAGCAGCACCGGAATGCAAGGACGGGGGAAACGGGAATTCCCCGAGAAAATCCGCCGATCAGCGGCATCGTCCGGCACGATTCCCACTTGCGAAAATTCGGGAGTGACCCGTCCGGGAATTCAACCCGGTTCACCTTGGTGGGAGGTGAGTAGTCTAATCGCACTGCCACCGCGACCCTTATTTTCGAGTAAAGTTACGTACTTTTACTGTCCTACAAGATAATGAACTAATTTATACATGGTCGAAGCACATTGCTATCACCACCTGCTAGTATCCAGAGTAACCGCCCTTCACAGCACAGACAGTAGCTAGACGAGCTGGCAGTGACTCAGCCAGGTTATGATAGGTCTCCACGGGTATCTGGAGCCATGCTATCTGCATTGCGTCCCACAAGTGTTGAAGGGTACGTGGCGGAGGAGACAGACGGCGAACACGACGATCAAGGTGGTCCCACAGATGTTCAATTGGATTGAGATCGGGGCTTTTTGGGGTCCAGGGAAAAACTTTGAAGTCTTGATCGTGCTCTTCCAGCCACATGCGGACATTTCTAGCCTTGTGGCAAGGCGCTTTATCGTGCTGGAAGAACCCACCCTCCCGAGGAAAGACAATCAACATGTACGGGTGGACGTGATCGCCGAGGATGGATTCAAAAACAAATCGATCAAGGGTGCCTTCCACACGGATGATGGTACCTAGAGAATACTACGAGAACATTCCCCAGACCATAACACCGCCCCCATCACCTTGTGTTCGTCCAGTAATGGATGCAGGGTGTCGGTTCTCCGACTTTTCTCGCCGGACACGCTGACGTCCATCCGTTCTATGCAGCTGAAAACTTGATTAGTCGGAGAAGACTACCCGTCGCCAATCAGCAGTGGGTCCAGTCGCCATACTGTCGAGCAAATTCCAGTCGTTAGCATGGGTGCAGTCACCCTCCATCTACTCCGAAGCCCCATTCGCAGAAGGATTCGCTGAACTGTTGCGATAGACACGTGTCTGGATGCCCCCTGGTTCATTTGGACATTGAGCTCCACTGTAGCCTGTCGGTTGGCCTTCACGCACCGTCGTAGTCGACGTTCACATCGGACATCAATNGGCCTTCACGCACCGTCGTAGTCGACGTTCACATCGGACATCAATGGTGCGTGGAGCTCCGCAGTTTCCACGACGGTTATTCCCAATGGTGCCATTCGTCCACTCACGATACGCCTTTAACACAGAGGAAGGTGAACAGTTCACAAACGTCGCTGTTTCCTAAATCCCGAAAGCCTATGATCATCCCTTTTTGCAACTTGGTTAAATCGCTTCCCTTACCCATGACAGAAGGAAGCGCACTGTGTACAGCATGCCTGGCGGTCGCATTATATACCATTTTCACCAGGCCACGTCACTGACCACACGTCATGGGCTACACGCTGCAGAAGGCACTTCTAGCACATCGTCATAATAATGTGATTCGACTGTGTATATTTCCATTACAATTTTTCTCATTCTCTTTCCAAGAGTCATTTACTTGAAGGTGTCCTTTTTCCTTGTGCCTTTTACTTGCATGCGATTTCTTTCTGGATGCCGCTCATTTGATAACACTAGAACCATTTTATGACAATACTGCGTGGAATGTGAAAATAAACCAGTTTCATTGTCCCCAAAATGTAATAATACGTTGATGCAAAGGTCTATTTCTTGTTATTCGCTGGCAATGATGTTCACGTTACAATATGAATAGTTGAAACACAGAGTAGATAACTATAGTCTATTCGCGGATTCTTCAAACTTTTTAAATAAAAACTTTGAAAAATCACCCCATGTATGTCGTGTTCGGTTGCTTCAGGTATGCCGTGGGTTAGAAGCGTTTCATATTTCTCTTAACATAAAAGTATCTTAGTTTTCGTTAAACTGATGTGTTACTTATATTTTATTGATAAATTATAACATTTGATTTGCAATTAAAAATGCCACAGAGAAAAATAGGTGTGTTGGCAATGCCTAGTAATAAATTGTTACTGTACAACGTATCATTAAACTGAGTGAATATGAATGAGCTGCGTGGTCCGTTCGGTGTAATTTTCTAGACTTAGTTAAGCTTTGTTTGCCTGAGGCGGAGGAATATCCTGGAAGCAGAACTTTAACAGGTCTTCAGAAAAGTTGGAAGTAATCGCGAATGGATTATATATACCCTGTAGTTGCGGGTAGGGACATCCCCCCCCCCCCGATGTTGATTCCACGTGTGTCCAGTTGCACGCGAAGCATGTACACACTGTGAAAGCGTGATGTGTTATTGTGGGCGGGGGGAGGGGGAGGAGGTTATCGCATTGCAGCTACAAAGTAAGGTGCGGCCGTCCCATTAGGAGAAATACGCGCCGGTAAATGGTGAAACTCGCCTTCTCGCCGACACCGCAACATGCGAGCGCTGCACTGGTCGCTGTGTGTCGACACAACACGACCCCGGACTCACGACTGTCTATCGGCACTTCCCTGTGACGTCACAATTCCTTTCATACCTCACGTAGACCCCGTGACCGTTTTTGTAGGCTGTTCACGGTAAAATAAGCACTTTTGAAAGTGGTTCTGCGGGAACTACAGAGTGAGTATAAAAGAATACCCCAAATATGAAGGTCTATAATATCAAAGCCGTACAACCTACAACCTTGATTGACCAATCAAATGAACCGTCGAACCGTGACGTTAGTTTACCATACATCCATAAATGTTCAATGTGACCACCACGAGCGACCGGAACGACATCTACGCGATAATCAAACTCGTTCCACACTCTTGTCGGCATGTCCGGTGTTCGGGCCGCTCGTGGTGGTCATGAAGATATGGTAAACAACCTTCACAGTTCCACAAGTTCATTTGATTGGTCAACCAAGGTTGTAGGTTGTATGGTTTTGATATTATATACCTTCCAAGTTGGGGTATTCTTTTATACTCATCCTGTATATTCATAGTTGCTGATACAATCTCAAACAAGACAACCAACANCCAAGTTGGGGTATTCTTTTATACTCATCCTGTATATTCATAGTTGCTGATACAATCTCAAACAAGACAACCAACATACAGCTATATTGCACTTACTATATCCGTTAACGATATTTAGATGGTGCCAACAACCAATCTGATTGCTGCCCTTACACTGACAGTCTGGGTGGTTTGTGTGAACAGAAATTTGGTTCCTGCAACCATACTTTTTCTCAGTGTACAGACACCCAAAGAAACAAAATTCTACATTAATTTACTAAATCACCAACATTTTACACATTATCTGCCATAGATAATTTATTGTGTCACATAACTTATTTCGATAAAAAATTAACACATTAAGATCATATTTTGCTATAATTTTTTATGCACAATTGTATTGCTTGAGGGAACTTACTTATTGTATCTGGCTTTTCGTCGGCTGGCCAGAACACTTTGAATGCGGTAAGGTCCTGTAATGTTTGTTTCAAGAGCCCTCGGCGATCTGTCTTCTTTATGCAGTTTTAAGCCACCGTGCAAAGTTTCTTGGGTGGAAGTTGTNTTTCAAGAGCCCTCGGCGATCTGTCTTCTTTATGCAGTTTTAAGCCACCGTGCAAAGTTTCTTGGGTGGAAGTTGTGAGCGCATCGAGACAGGAAGACGGAGAGCCATCCAAAGCAGCAATTTCCAAATTCCTTTTTTGTTGGACGGGCATTCCCCCATACACTACCAACAGCACTCTGTAATTTAGTGTGACCAACATTANAAATTCCTTTTTTGTTGGACGGGCATTCCCCCATACACTACCAACAGCACTCTGTAATTTAGTGTGACCAACATTAATTTTCCATTTATTTATTACTACAGAAACAGCTATTTGAAACTACTATTGTTTTTTGTACTTTACGCCTGATGGCGATTATAAACATATCTCACGCCATATATTAACATTGACAATTATATCAACAAATATATATTAAATACAGTAAACTACATATGCTTCTATGGGACGGATAATATNTTAACATTGACAATTATATCAACAAATATATATTAAATACAGTAAACTACATATGCTTCTATGGGACGGATAATAGATTATTTCCATTTGGTGGAAGAATGCGCAACGGGAATGAAGAAATTAGACATGGCTTTGAAACGTATTCAATTCACCGTAAACCTACTTTATTAAATAATGGAACTATATCAGTAGTCGAATATGTGTAAGCTTGTATGTGTATAAANTTCACCGTAAACCTACTTTATTAAATAATGGAACTATATCAGTAGTCGAATATGTGTAAGCTTGTATGTGTATAAATGTGAAATGATATTCTGTGCGTGAGTGTTTAGTTTGTATTCTGCTCGTTTTTTAGTTAAATATACAAGTTAAAGTTTCAAGTGTGTAGTAAAAAATTTGAAACACTTAGTATCAGTCATTAAATTTCAATGAGTAGCCTGTGATACTCAAACATTTATCTATACATTCACTCATATAAGAAGGTACATATGCTACTAATTTAAGAAAATATTTGTGCATATTAGGATAAAACTATTTGCTTCCAAACTGTTAATATTTGTGCAAATGCAGTATTTTATTCATGTTTAATATAAACACATATTTTACTTTTTGTAATAGAAGGTCGACATCTCACTCAATTCCGGAAAGAGGTGAATTTTAATAGCGACGGAGGAACGCACAACCTATTCACAGCTTCGCCCTGAACAGAACAGTGATTAGATGCAATATCTTAGGAATTTATGTACCTGGCATTCCTCTGGGCTGTTTGAATTTTTCAAATGATCAAGTACGAAAATGTTTCGCGAGACGCCAAGTTATCGCCGATCGATGTCGACAGAATGCCATAAAGGTATAAGCTGATGGAACTTGCGCCAAGACAGAGCATCTCTTCCAGCAGAGTTGCCAGTGCTAGGCGCCTCAGTTCTGCAGGCAACCGGCCCTCAGCGAGCCAATAAAACATTCTGGACGCATGCTGTGATTACATTTCCCGCATAATTCGCAGTAATAAATAAGCTCCGGCTTCTGTAATTTTCTCCCGCCGCCATCTTGATAGCGATGATTTATTATCCCGCGGCAGCTTTTTCTGGAGAAACACCATTTTATTTTCACCGGAACGCGCCGCTAATTCGATACAAATTTATGCTGGAAGAAGAAGAGTAGCGACGCTGCGTTTGCTCGGAAACAGAACGAGAAGATCAGAAGGAAGTTGAGCATGAACAAGTGTATCTGAGAGACGATGACATGGGTCAAGTCAGAAATATATTAATTGTTTATTTCCATCACGGATATTACAGGTCGCCCCATAAATCTGAAAAAAAAAAACAACAGGGAAAACATGACGTTTAGTTTTTTTGTTGCAGATTGACGTATAAACGATGGGTTTGAGCAAAGAGGAACATACCCAGCCAGTTCATTTTGATGTGCGGTAGAAGTAGTCGGTGAAACGTGGCTGCTGAATTCAACGGACTGCATCCCGAACGCGCGCCCATCTCATTCTCGTGTTTTTACAAATTGGTTGAAAAATTTTAAGGACACAAGTTTCGTCGAAGGCAAGCCACGTAGTGGTCCCTAACGACGGTCTACGGGCGAAACAACATCAGTCGTCATTCTTGCTAAGTTTGCACAAAGTCCAAAGAAATCTCTGCTGCGAATGGCCGCTGAAACGATTGTGCCCAAAAGCCGAATCCACAAGATTTTGAAGACTCACAAATGGCACCGGTTTAAACTCCAACTTCTGCAGAAGTTAAATAAGAATGATCTTGATCTCTGAATGGAATTTTAAGAATGGGCCCTTTATAAATGTGATGAGGATCCCGTCTTTCGAAGCACCATTCTGTTCAGTGATGAAGCGAACTATTACGTCTCTGGGGAAGTTAATCGGCAAAACAAGCGTTACTGCTCGTGTCTGGTTCATAGTTAGATCCAGGCTGACAGAACTTCAAGTACGCATTTACGTAGTTTCCAATTCCCACTTCAAGCAAATTCCAATCCCCAAATCTTTGCTCCTTACGCTGATGATCACGACTAGATATTCCGTATGAAAGTGTTGAGTTGAGAGGTTTAGGTTGGCACTTAACAACGAAGTCTGAGCACCTGTGAGGGTGAAATGAAGTGAAGATTGATTTACAGCGAAATCCAAGGATTGTGAAAACCGGAGTACGCCGATAAAACCCGCTCGTCAATGACAACGTCCGCCACGTTGCCACCACACCGGGAATCTAACCCTGATCGCCGTGTTAAGAGGCGAGCAGTCTGATTACCACACCACCGTGGCCCCCATGCATGAAAGAAGATAACGATAATGCATATCATTGTAATGCGATTAGCAATGCACTCCCGAGTCCGAACTTTAACAAGTGGTCCTCAATGCGGTGATCATCCTACTTACCGTCTTGCTGGCGAGGCAAGCAGTTTCATTAGAAATAAAACTTCAGAAATCACACCGTGGGTAATGGTTTTTACAGAACTATAATCTCAATGTTCTGGGTGCAATGACAACGTCTAGAGTAATTCTTCTGCTCCTTCAGATGGCCCCCACGATGTAGGGCGTTGAAAGTAAGTGCTAGCTTGTCACCGCCCACATAGTTCAGCCACCTGCCACTTCCTGCAGTTGGTACCACTGTGCACTGCTATGGATGCTGAAATAACTCATATTTGTTGATGATGTTAGCCCCCAAGGCTTCATACATACGTCTGATTTACCTCAAACGATTATTCCATTGCTCGTCAATGAGAAGATAGAGTGGAAGTTCAACATCTATTTATTCGTTTCTAGACATTATCTACGACCCTTTTAAGAATAGTGCCTGTTTTGTAATGATATTTGGAAGTTCATTTCTTCGTAGTGTAATTCTGTGTGTAGGCGCTATGGAAACACGTATACAACACAGAACAATAATTTCCAAAGTGTTATACATGAAAACGTAGAGAGTGAAAGAACTTTTCAGGGGCTATTTCATTTTTCAAGTCCTGTGGCTATTGGTAAGCACGCGAAGCTTTATAAATCAATTACTCAATTAAACTAAATTTGGCAAAGACCACAACAGAGCATAGAGGCCACAAACATTCTCACTGTAAAATTGAAACAGTTGAAACTCCTCCAAATCAGCGAATATGGCTGCAGATCTGTTAAAAATAGTACACTTGAATCAGCAAAATTTTACTGATAATTTTAGTTAGATAAATTAGAGTTCACTGATTCAGAGGTTCGTCACAAATTTTCTTTTTTCATGTAATGAGCAGTGTAACCAAATGCGCAAACCCTGTCGCAGCATCGGCACTGTGTGCAAAATGACGATGATGCACTTCTGCCTCCATATTCGCTGCAGTCAGAGGTAGGCTTTTATAAGCACGACTCATTCCATAAGTTGAGAGAAACCTCTTCCAATGGCGATGTATAAAATTACTTAATTATTAGTTCTTATTACACTAATTTAAAATAAGTCTCAATGAGATTTTCAATTTTTGCCCAACAATAGTTCTGCATATTATCAATATAAAATACTGCGGTAACTTTATTTCATAACAGATTGTGACAATAATTGATTGCGAGAGTCTGAATAATATTGCACGACTATAGCTCTGGACACTCAGCAAATACTGGGATTTTTTTTCCAGTGTAAGCATAATAGTTCCCTGCAAAAAGGCGACTGGAAAAGGAATTAATCCAAATGTTCGATCAGCGAACGACACGAGAGAATTATGTTGAAATACAATCAAAGCATCCATTACGATTTCAGCATTAGAATGTCGTACAAGCCAATGGTTTGTATGATATTGTTACGCGAATGATATTCCAGACATGTACTCGTTGCAAACTCCTTGCAATAAAGCTATTCCCTGTCATTATTGTTTTTGTAAATTACAGATAATGCTTCTTGCTTTATTAGTATCAATTTACCATCGTCACCATAGTAGTATCTTGTCATTAGTTTTGGTTTTTTTCTAAATCCAGTGATGTCGAGAATAATAAGTCGTATACTAACTGATACTAACATTTATCATAATTATGACTGTGGTATGTTATGCGTTTTTTTTATATAAGAAATGGATTTACATATTTGTAATATTTTCCTTGAGAAGTGCATATTAAGTGCATATCATCGTCAAAAACAGTTGCACCGACATCGAAGCAGCCTACAGCAATCAAGCGTGGTAGATATGTTTGATTACGTAATATATGCAGATGATTCACATTTTATGTTCGGCCGCACAAGTGATGTAAGCAAAGGTGGGCCTTATTTCTGTATGAGTCAAACTATATAACACCGACCCGGTGCGTATGCTTCCCATTATGACTCGTGCTCTTAGGTTGGTAGCACCACTTGGAAGTGTAGTACGACTCGGTGACGAGTTCGACAGAACTTCGAGCAGTTGGAACCTTTCGAGAGGGATCGCGTCGTAGGACTGCGGGAAGCGGGATGATCATTTCGTCGTACCGCACGCCATATCGGTCGTGCGGATATTACTGCAGAACGCTGTTGGCGCCAGTGGGCAGAGGAAGGCGCACACACAACACGCAGGATCTGGGAGACCACCAGGAACCACGCCGAGGGAGAACCGATGCATTGTCCGAGGTGCGTGGAGTGCCCCAACACCACGATTGCAGACATTCAGCGAGCAGTGATGACCAACTTGCAACAATCTGTGAGTACCAGTACCATGACTACACGCACGCAGACCATTACAAAGACTCTCCTTAGCACCACACCAACGTCACCGCAGACTGCAGTCATGCCGTAACCGACTCTCATTGAGCCATCCAAAATGCCAGCGTGTAATCTTCAGTGACGAGTCCCACTTTTATCTTGGTGGCAACAGCCGATGTATCCTTTGTAGTGGTAATGTGGACAGCATCAAGATAAAAGGTCTGTTGTCACGCATCACACGTCCAGATGGCCTGGTGTCATTGTGTCGGGTGCGATCACCACCGTTGGTCTTCATCGCAGGGACATTGACAGCCCAACGGTATGTTCATGAGGTCCTTCAACCAGCAGCCCTGTCGTCGTGAACGCCCATGCCTGTGCCGTCATCCTCACACAACTGCCGTCTCAAGAGCGTGCACCGAAGCCACGGGTACTCCGTCATGGCTAACCTAATCGCAAGACCTACCCCCAATCGAAAATGTGTGGGATGCTAATGGCCTCTCTATCGCGACTTCGTCGCTGTCACAAATCTACAAGAACTGCGAGCGAATATTCAAGCTGCGTGGGATGGATTATCACAGGACACCATTATGGGTCTCTACAATCCATGCCGCGATGTGGCGTGATGTGTTCGCAAAAACGCGGCCCGACGTCATACTAAGCGACATGTGTAGCACAATAAATATTTTCGGAAATTTTCAGGATGTTATTGGGCCAGTTGCCTAATAGGCATCAGTTACTATGGGCGGGTCGATATAACCTAAATTTGTCCGAGTTCCAAAAACAAATTTTACTATTTGACCTATTGGAACTTGCCAACCCTTGTATAATGCTCCAGACTACTGTAGCTAGCTGTGTCTACCTTCGAACCAAAGATGGCGAATTTTCCTCAAATTGCTTTAACAATCCAAATTTTAACAGGTCAAAACATATTTTATATAAAAACCACGAATCACGAAAACATTATTTAGAAGCTTTTATACTCACAATGCAGCCTGGTTGCCATAGCAACCTCAAAATAAAATCTTTCAGTCCGAAGCCTTAGTGAAACATAACCAAAAATTAAAAAATTACAATGACCCACAAAATTACATACATAAAATTCAAGAAATCATCAGATCAATTAATACAATAGAAATATTAATATTGCAGAAAATACGCGAAAACAATATTACTCCTTCAATAAATAAATTAACATAAAAGTAATATAATCATTAAAAAACAGCACTAACAATTATCTTATTTCAAGAAATGTGTATTTATGGGTGGTGTCTGAAAAAAAATCCTGATTTAATTAAACCCTTTGCAAATTGTTGGAAAAAGAATGCACAATACCAGATAAATGACTTCCTATAAGTGTATTAATATAAGTGATTTCCTTAGTTTTAAATTTTTCTTGCATGAAGCGCCATAACTAAGTAACGAAAACCTCGGTTTTCCTTTCTTTTTTATCCTTTATTACAAAATACCTTTCTGAAAAAATACTAATTTTGTTAACAAAATTTACATCCTTTATCTTTAAATTTACAAAATAATTTCTCTGTGTACATAATTTTTGGAATGCTTTATTTGGAATATACTTAGTCGCCACAAAATGCAGATCCAAGAGTCACCTGCAGTGTGAGATACAATAGCCAATAATCAGCTATATAGAATTGACGTCGATACAGCGACGGCGGAGAGGATCCAGGGCGCACACGAGGAGGATGCTCACTCGAAGATGGAGCGGAGGATCCAGGGCACGTAGTGCTCCACCCTGGTGAAGACGGACGGCCAGCCCTCCTGGCCGCAAGGCGAGACGCCGTAAGACGTGACGCCCAGNGCCACCGGCGTCGCCGCTGCAGGCGTCCTCTCCCTTGCCGCCGGCGCACAGCTGGGTCGTCTCGTTCACCGGCTGCCTCCGTCGCTGGAACTGCGCCTTGCAGTCCGTGCTGGAGACCACCGGCAGCTGCAGCTCCCGAATATCCAGCCTCGATCCTGCAGCCACCAGCAATGCTCGCACTCTACCTCCCATATTTCCCATTCCCTCTTTTCCTACTTTACTTACATTGTAACTATGTTCTGTGTTTCAATTTGGCTACTGCCTACACTCTAAACTTGAAACAGTGAGAATTGAGCCAAATCAGGGAAAACAGNCTTGCAGTCCGTGCTGGAGACCACCGGCAGCTGCAGCTCCCGGATATCCAGCCTCGATCCTGTTCCAGCCACCAGCAATGCTCGCACTCTACCTCCCATATTTCCCATTCCCTCTTTCCCAACTTTACTTACATTGTAACTACTCATTCGTTTAGAAGTTCTGTGTTTCAATTTGGCTACTGCCTACACTCTAAACTTGAAACAGTGAGAATTGAGCCAAATCAGGGAAAACANGTTCTGTGTTTCAATTTGGCTACTGCCTACACTCTAAACTTGAAACAGTGAGAATTGAGCCAAATCAGGGAAAACAGTGAGAATCGAACAACTGATAATCAACGGATTAACATAGTGGTTGAATTTCACTCATTTATTTGTGAATGTCAAGAATTCTACTGCTATAAATCACTTGTTCCCAGTTAATTTGCTTGATTCGCCGATCAGCAGTAGCTTATCAACTGACTTTCAGTGAACTTTATTTCACTGATTGATGTCACTGATTCGGACTGAGAGTGTAGAGCGAAGAGAACTGTTGGTAACTTGAAATAGGTGTACGTGTGAAATATTTATATTTAGAAAATCTTTCGAACTTCACTGATCGGACATGGCATTATGGTAACCTTAAACAAGTATTGGTTATTAATATGCACTGAATACCGTAATAGGTGTATGTCGGAATCAAAAACCAAAAGTGATACAGTTTACAATATTATTAATTTTTTTTGGTGTCTATACTGAAACTTTCAAATCGCCACAGACAAATGCCGAAAGAATTCTCATATATAAAAAGGTGTAGCTTGTATTTCATTAATAAAAATAGCGTTCTTATTGTTGGGTTGACTATTGTTGTATTTGTTTATGCAAAAAATGGATATCTGTAAGTGCACTTATTTAAGGTTATATCCCTGCCTTTAACGAATGTTCAACATTAAGAAACATTATATGGTATAAAATCTTATGCAATTTACAAGTATTAGCAGCTCAGGAAAGTAGACTGCGGTTTTCACGAGCTAAGTTCCTTAGCATTAAAATTAATAATGGACCTTACCGTAGTATACGATATTAACCAACGCCGAGATACTTTAACAGACACCAAAATTTAATTTTATGTTATAAATTCATTAATTTAAAAACCTTCCTACGTTAAACAATATGCATACTCACAAAGTANAAAATTTAATTTTATGTTATAAATTCATTAATTTAAAAACCTTCCTACGTTAAACAATATGCATACTCACAAAGTACAAACATAACTACCAGTAATAACAATTTCAAATTCGCTAGTGGTAAAAGTATACCCACAAGTCAAAGCAACATCGTNAAAATTTAATTTTATGTTATAAATTCATTAATTTAAAAACCTTCCTACGTTAAACAATATGCATACTCACAAAGTCCAAACATAACTACCAGTAATAACAATTTCAAATTCGCTATGGTAAAAGTATACCCACAAGTCAAAGCAACATCGTCNCAAACATAACTACCAGTAATAACAATTTCAAATTCGCTAGTGGTAAAAGTATACCCACAAGTCAAAGCAACATCGTCTTACGACATAGTTCAAAAATGGAAATTTGGTTGGTAGAACTACTAAATCACAATACCACCGAATTCAACTGAATTGTATGAGAGGAACTTGATACAGGTGCGCAAACCTGTATTTTTAATGCCATCGTATGACTTTTAAAAAATAAGAAATAGGCGAGGGAAAGAAAAAATTATGTTTATGGAAGTTATAAAATTATGAAACAGGTGGTATTAAGTAACTTACTTTCTAAGTGTCTAGTTGGCAGTGATGCCAACTCTCCAGCCGACACCGAGCTCACCTCACCACCGCGTGGTAAGCACACAGCCCGAGGGTAATCACCTGTTGGTCACACACACAATCACGTTCAAACTATCGATATATTATACTCTGGAATACCTTTCCCTCTGCACAAGAGTTGCGTTATTACTGACATTGACAGACGTTGAAAACAGTCTACAAAGATTTCTTCAGCACAGTCTACAGAGATTTGTAAATCAGATTAGAAAACCAAACACAAAATAACATCGATATATATATATATATNTCAGCACAGTCTACAGAGATTTGTAAATCAGATTAGAAAACCAAACACAAAATAACATCGATATATATATATATATATATGTTTTTTTTTCATGCAGACTAATGCATATATTATATTTTTCTGTTTTTGTACATGTGTTGNATATATATATATATATGTTTTTTTTTCATGCAGACTAATGCATATATTATATTTTTCTGTTTTTGTACATGTGTTGTTTTCAGCGCGTCAAAACATTACTATGCCAAAATGTGCCCAGACAGAAAAGTTTTAAAGAGTGCACCTTGCTCAAATTTTTGAGATTCTCTTCCATTATAAACCGATGATAGGAGTGGCTATCTGCATTCGAACATTTCCTGTGCCACCTTTAAATGTTAGCTGACTTTACCAGTCTGATATTCTGTGTTGCTGCAGGATGTTTTCAAATGCATTATGGTGCCACTACGAATCTAAGTAACATTAAATATACCACATTTTTGCAAACGTTTCTTTTTAACCGTAGGCAATTATTCCGTTAGAATGAAAAAGATCTTCATGTTAACTATGATTTTAAATAAATAACGTTAGAGTNAACCGTAGGCAATTATTCCGTTAGAATGAAAAAGATCTTCATGTTAACTATGATTTTAAATAAATAACGTTAGAGTACCCCAATTAATTTACGAACCAATAATAATACAGTTAATTAGAAACCTAGTTTAAAACCCATGTCATAAAAATATGATTTTATCCATTATTTACATTGATTGAAAACAAAGTGGTAGTTATAACAAGATTGACCATTTCTTTGAAAAATAAAATGAAGCAAATTGCTTAATAAGGTTAATATAGGTGCATTATTAAGATAAAGTTACTAATGCAATATATTAATNTAAAATGAAGCAAATTGCTTAATAAGGTTAATATAGGTGCATTATTAAGATAAAGTTACTAATGCAATATATTAATAAACAAATAAATAATTCAACATAGCATATTTTAATGAACAAAAACAAAAGAATAACTGAATAGAACTGGGTTTTAAGAGGCTGTTTTATTTTTCAGCTTTTCGGGAGAAGCAGACAAGTTGAATAGAAACCAAAATACACAGATCACCCAAATAATACAAGGACTAGTATTTCTTCGCATAATTTGACTTTATTTTGTCATAATGTATACACTTACCCTTTGAATATGAATCACTATTTCCATTTTGAATAGGTGTGAAAATCTTTACTAAATTATTTCCTCATTCTTATCGTGTTAAGACCAAATAGCTAGTACAAAATATAATGCTCATGAACCCAGCGAACTTATAAGCCATTTGAGGTTTGGAAATGGAAAATAAATAGCGGACAAATTGAAGTCCCTAATGCTGTTATTTCGTCATTTGCTTACAGTTCGTTCGTAAAGTTTCCAAAGACATAGTTCTGTAAAGAAGTGCACTACTATACCATATGATTGCACACTTACGTGGAAGTTTCGTATGACCAGTAACTTCTTATAATTTATGGACGCACAGTAATCAGGGTTTGCCTGATCTTAGAAAGTTGAAGTGCTGGCTTCCCAGTCTTGAATATGCGACTACATGACTATCAATTAAAGGAAGATTCAAATAATACCATTTTTGACCATTAATAAAACTGAATTCTTTCAAGTGAGTGGGTGGAAAAGTCTCCATTTTTCCGGTGTACCTGAGCCACCTGTACCCAAAGAAGCTACAGTTTTATTCAAGTAACAAGGCCACCATTTATCACTCGACATTTTTTTTGAGAACTCACCACTATGACACACAGAACACTGCATATTGTCGAGTCTCGAAATGTCACTAGTCCTGTCGGGCGTGGAATAATATAAATGTTTTCCTCTCAACGACGGCTACCTGGCGTGAGGAAAGGGAAATGTGGGGTGCTTTTCCCCCGACCAGGCCTGGTGTTTGCCAACACGGACTATGTTCATTGTACTCGTGTTTTGCTGTTGTTAAAGTGAACCAAAGGTGCACAAACAGCGGCATTGCGAACTAAAGGCCTTGCAACTGCAGAACACCACATGCCTTTGAGGCGGGAGGTGAACATCGGCTGTAACTGTGTGCAAGGGCTACAATTAAGCAACTCGTAATATTTAAAAAAAAATATAACTTCACACTTTCTGGAAAACCTCGTTATGGCATGCTAGCTTGTTTGCTAAATTCATAAAGCACATGCGTTTAACACTTTCGTCAATATTAACATGCCATATTTTTTGATTAAATAAAACTTACACTTACATGTTACGTATACATTGTAATAATTATTTCATACAGCAGTCGCTATGAGCTAGTTGGTAATGGCTCGTAAGAAATAGTTTTTTTTTAAATTAAAAAAATATAGTTAAACTTAGATTTGACGCGTTATTTGCAAAGTAACGTTTCTTACTGTTACATTTACGATTTCAGGTTAAACTGTTAGAACTCATTAAAATTTTTATGTACCAAAAATATTAATTTTCGGTTGTGTGCACAACTCACAAATACAGTGCGTTGGCTTCTTCGTAACCTTTTTTTTTTCGAAATTTACTCACGTTTTGTGTATATGTTCTGGAAGGATCCATGATAACCAGCCCGAAATTATAATATCTTAAACAGGGCTCTAGCAGAGATGGAAGTAACAACGAGAAGTCTATACAATCTAAGGAATTATTGGGAAATCTACCGTATCAGAGGGTATGTACAGTGAGGAAGTGTGAATAGTATAGTTTTTTTTACATTTCCTCAGGAAAGAGTTAAATGTGTGTAGCATACTCAAACTGTGTACAATAACGACGCTCAACATTCCTATATTTGCAGCCTCATGTGTGATTGTTTCCATTTTGAAGGCTGTCCACGGTAAACAGAACACTCTTGAAAGCCCTGCTCAAGATCTACTTGTATGTGCATTGTGTGTTCTTCTACCATGTGTAAAAATAACATTGCCATGGGCCTTATCACTTTATTCGTGCGCCGGTCAAGTGAAACTGTGGAATTAGTAGAAAAGTAAGTATTTTACAAATTTGCTTGTTCTTGCAAATATATGCCTAAAAAAAAACGAAAGTAGAAGAAATTGTTTTATTATTTACAAATGTCTACTTAAGAATTTTAACTGAACGTTAAAAAATAGAACTACTTTTTCCTCCGTCGTTACCAACTTTACTGGGTGCATGTTAGTCGGCGTACAATGTACGCAGGTAGGGGTAATGACAATTTTTAAAAGGTTGATTTCAAAATTGCTGAACTTACCGTGAACCACCTATAAAAGGTTACAAACTTACATTGCAGTTTATAAATACCATGTAAGATTTTTTGACACTGTATCTTCTTTCCGTCTACGGTAATTTTTATATTTACCCCGCCTTAGGGTGTATTTTCACGGATTATTTATCTATGTATTTATTAGTTCAAGGCGGCTGGTTTAGAGTTGGCTGGCTTACCTGTGAGCGACAGTGGGCGAGTGAGCATGATGAGGCCGATGTCGTGCTGGAGGTCCCCGACGTGTGGACGGTAGTCCGGGTGCATCCAAGCCAGCTGTATCGGCACTGAGCCCGCACACACCGCCTCCCCGCACTCTGTGCGACACGCCGTGCCCGCGCGCTCTGCCAGCACCCCGGTGCTGGCAGGGGACATAAAAAAATTAATTAATTTCAGCCTCACCTCTCTTAGCCAAAGGCCATCCGAGATTTTTGATTATTAATCTTCTATTCATTATAATCATTCTTTGCTACTTCCACTGCCAAGGGATCTTATTGGGCTTGGNATTATTAATCTTCTATTCATTATAATCATTCTTTGCTACTTCCACTGCCAAGGGATCTTATTGGGCTTGGGAATCCCCCCCCCTTTTTTTTTTTAGAACGAGAGATGAAACAAATTTATTTAATTAATTTAAATAAAATAAATTAGTTGAAATTAAAATCCATGTCAATTCATGATTTTAAATTATAAATGATTTAAATAAATTGTTTATAAATTCCTATATATCAATAACCTATAAATTTATCGAACTTCCCCCCTCTTTGAAAATACCCGTAGTCGTCGGGACCCCTAATCTTTATCTAGAGTCTTCTTCTTATTTTTCATTTCCTCTTCCACTTGTTTTATTCTTTTCTTGTTTCCTCATCTTCTTGTTCTTCTTCTTCATCATCTTTTTTCGCGACACAGCGAGTCAGTGAAGAGATCTGGGCGGCTCTTAGCAGCGAGCTCTTCACAGCCGACGAGAGCGACTGTGATGGGAATGGAGCAGCGCCCAAGTGAAAGGGCGGGGGGAAACGGGAGATCCCCGAGAAAACCCGCCGACCAGCGGCATCGTACGGCGCGATTCCCACGTGCGGAAATCCGGCATTGATACGGCCGGGGATTGAACCCGGTTCGCCAAGGCGGGAGGCGAGCAGGCTAACCACTTAGCCGCATAGCTGCGCATTTACATAACCACGTTCTCCACTGTGTGTGCGTGTAACTGTAAAACTGTACAAATGTGATGTTGCTCCAACTAAACATCTTCTCTAGAGGGCCACGGCAGCATGGCAGCCAAGCTACTCGCCTCTCGCGAAGCCGAACCACGCTCGATTCCCAGCGGGGTCGCCCGGATTTTCACACGTGGGGAACGTGGCATGACACTGCCGTTGGCCGGCGGGTTTTCTGAGAACACTCCCGCTTACCCCGGCCCATTGCATTCCACCGCTGCTCCATCTCTACCTCATTTCACCCTCACTGACGCTCAAAGAGCCAACCAAAACGTCTCAACTCATTTATTATTTCGCGTCTCTAATGCAGAAAAAATTAATGTTTACACTTGAGTTCGAGAAAATTTTTGCTCAATAAAAAATGATCTACCCAATTTTCTATAGTTATATGCATGTAATTAGTTAGTTAGCCCAAAGAAGCCTTTCACCCCCTGGTATTGCCATATTTCCCCAGCTTTACTTGTAACGTAGTTCCAACTTTGAGAGCACGTGTTTGTCCGTCCCACCTTGAACACAAAATAGTTTCTTATATCCCATAAAATACTGCATAAGTTTTTTTTTCCCTTACAAGCCTGCAGTTTATGTGCAGATATATCACACGAACCACGAGTCGTATTGTGCTCTGACATCTGAGTGAAAGTGCATTTCCCATATTTGTTGCAGTAAAGTGAATATCATTTTTCAAGGGAGTTTTACAAAAGTTCCACAGTATTCCATTTTTATTAACAATTAAGGTTCAGATACGTAAGGAAAACCTTATTTTGATGCCTGGAACATAAGGCGGCCGCCATTATTTATTCCAGGGAAAATAATGTTATTATTATTTACAGAAGATTACAGGCAATGCTATTTTGGCATATGCGTTAGTAATATGTTTGTTACGGGCATTTGTGAAACACTACAAAGAGAGTTATTTGTGATAAAAAATAAAGAGACGAATGGCCCTTGCTCTAGCACAAAATTGGCAAGACAGCAGCAAACCGAGACGAAATTTCAATTGGCCGTGCATACTCTGCCTACATTCCCTCCGTGGAAATGAAACTTCTAAATTCAAACAGAGAAGGAGGTTTTGCCTTAGTGATACGAGCTGAACTATGGTATGTCTTAATATCACTATAAGTACTGTTATAACTGTCTAGTACGTTTCCATTGTAAAAAAAAAAATTTCCCAGTAAGTTTGACAGAGTTAGTTATACAGAAGTCATTAGTTCAAATACGTATTAATGGAATATTTATCGGTGTAATACTCACAGATAGAGAGAGACTTTCAGGAATGCCTAAAATGCAGTGTGCTGCTGTGATCACGTACTTCTTGTTTATTACAGTACCTAGGCACCCATATGTCTTCTTTGAAGTCTGAACTGTAACAGTAACCAACAGTTTATCAGATCAATATTCATGATAACTGGCGTTGAACAAAAGTGGATGACCTCGTCATAATTAAAGCCAATGGTAACGCTGAAATAACACCTTTCTCACGCTGTGTATGAATTAACCGTTTAGTATATTAGAATTTTAGAATTTAGTAGCGTTTAATTCGGAAGCTGTCGATAATCACTTGTTCAGCGATGGTTGCGATTTGGTGATACAGTATTTTAGTAGCAAAGTTTTGGCACATAGCTAATAAAAACCAAATACTAAAATACTAAAAAGTCATCAGTTTTGTCGAGAAATTCGTGTCACGTGACATTTTAGTAAACTGAAAGTACCAATTCGAATACCGCCTCAGTACACTGTTAGAAAAAATGCCCGTAAAACTACGCGAAGTACCGGTTACGAATTATCCAGACATCTGCGTTAAATTACGGGGTCTTAGGTTTTTTTCAATAGCGTTCTCTCCGTAAATTTCACATAAATCTCCGTGAATTCAAGGACATGTCCATTTACTTCCAAGTTTTTTTTTTCAATCTGCTCCTAATAAAATAGGACAGCAACAAATGTTTTGCTTTAGTTATGTCGGTGCTTCACTGTGATAAAAATGACTATAAAAAAGTTTTAAAAATTTTGTCCGATAGCGGGATTTGAACTAAAAAATATATATGACAGTCCAATACACTATCCACTCAACTTTCACACTTTTACCTGAACAATTGTTGTAAATATTGAATAAATGAAGAATGATGAATGTAGGTCTCTTAGTTTCTAGTCATGTTAGAGTGTTAGCGAGTTTGTTTTTTATTTCAGGTTTACAAACAGGAGTTAGAAAAAGAGTTTTATTTACGTAATAGATTTCACTGCGCATGACAGAAATTAAAAGCACTTAATTATTTTGTCGTGTGGTGGAATTTGAACACGAATCGAGAACTTCACACTCATTAACTCGAACCACTCACCCACCGCATCTCCGCACAATGTATTGCGTAATTATGGATATTACATGAAAGTTACGAAAGCGCCTCTCTCTCTCTCTCTCTTTCAAGTCATTTTAGAGCGCTTGCTATTTCGTTTAATTTGCGGTATATAAAACGAAGTTACGAAAAAATAGTTTTATTTACGTTGTGTGCGTGTTTCACTGTGTAAAGAAAGTTTTGCCCTGTAGCGGAATTTTAACAAGAATCAACGAATTGTCACTCCACGAGTGATTCGCCACTAACCCTACTATTTCACACGAAGTAGTATTGTGGAGATAGGATTTTATACCCTTCAGGTTTCATAGGCATTGTTAGTGTCTCAAATTCAAAGCCGTAAGAATACGGAGTGCTTCCGTATGTTATATTTATGGAGCTCATTTCCGTTATTTGTCATTACGAAGTACCTTTCCTTAAATTAACTCTGCATCTCCGTAAAAGTTTCCGCAAATCTACAGACATTTCTAACACTGTAGTTTCAAACCAGGTTTATCGTACATATGAGTTAACTTTCCCGTGTTGATCAAACCAGGTTTTCAATGTGTCAACATTTTCTCCCTTTCACATAAACTGCGTCTCAGCTACGTATAGTTAAAAAGTTAAGCAAAGGTTAATTCACATTCGGTCTATTTTTGAAACGAAATTACACAAGCAGTTATATTTTGGTTTTACGACACATGGCCATGCGCGGGATGGCTAAAAATTACAGTAATTTAATGACTGATCTGATTCCGAACTGCATGAACTCATATGGAGGTCAAGAAGTGAGTCAAGCTATACAGGTGGTGCTCGAACCATCACTGGTCGACCTCCTTGCCATTTGAGCGTACCGCCTTGGTTTGAAATCTTGACACCTTGCTACAAAAAGTCTCAGACTTACAAGAAAATTCTGTGATATCGGTGATAGGCCACATACGAATATTATGGAAACTGTATTTTACGTGGTAAAGTGTAGGCAATGCATCTGAAAGGAAGAATGTTGAAGAAAAATGTAGTGCTACCAGAAGTATGCTCGAGAAATACTGTCCATGGATGCTGGGTGCTACTGGAATCCACACGACCGCAATCCTGTGGCAGCAGTTCCCACCACACGTCGCTTTCACTGTCCTCTGGAACACAGAATTACAAGAGAACGATTAGTCTCGTGTACTCCCGAAAAATCTGCACTCAATGAATTACACCAGGGAGGTCAAAATCGAAAGTACACTCGTGGTATACTTTCAAAGTACTGTGTAGTATAGAAAAGACCCACAGCAAAAGTCCAACGAATCCAGATTGCGTCCCTACTGCCTGAACTCTTTCAAGGCCAGTAAAGCACAGAAAACAGACCTCTCTGGTCGGGTCACCACTTCACCAGAGGCCCAAAGGTTGCTCCGCGTCTCATGCGAAATGTAAGGTTTGACCTCCTGGGTTTGATCTACTGGGGCAGATGCGGGCAGAAAAGGGTCAGCATTAGCATAATTCCCATTTCGTAAAATACTCTTCACATCTCACTCCTGCTTCCATCTCACGTCAGGTTTAACAGTCTGCATATCCACTACAGGACTCACCTGCATTTCAGCACATCCAAAAGCCTCGGGTAATGGGCCAAGTTCATGATTCACAGAACTGGTTAGCTCCGGCGGGATTCTTTCTGCATCGTGTCCGTATGGCAATGGATCGTGGGAAGTGTATGATAATATTGGCAGTATGAGGAATTTAAATCTAGAACTGTAAACTTAAGTTTTAAAGCGGGCGTGGGGGAACAAAATTGCGTGGCGCGCGCTAGCACGCAGTTTCGCAAACACTGCGGCACTCAAGCCGCGGGGAAGTGCAGATGCGGGAAATGTGTTGCCTCGGCACCTTGCAACTGGGTCGCGTCGTCTGGCATGTAGCTGCGAGGTTTCGTCCTTCCATACGGCATCTAACAACGTGATACTGGCTTCATGTCTGAATACTACAATCCCGTAGTTAACTGTCGTTCCTTGTTTCTATGCATGTTGTGAGAAGTTTCTTAAATATACAGTATGTAGACTGAAAGGAAAGTATCATAATATATATTTTTTTACTTTATCTGTGCACAGCAATATCTAACTACGTACAATATGGTGTACTGCATGGAATTGAATAAATTAGCGCTCCAGTTGAAAGTTAATTTAATGAAAATGCTCACGGTATTATGAATTACTATCACAGTAAAAGTTTCATTTCAAACAACTATATCCAGCGCACACAGGTAATTTATATCTTAATTTAAATTTATAGAATGTTTTCGCTGAGGTAAATTGTTTACAACTATATATATGCAACTAGGTAGGCCTACTTGCGGTTCACACTGAAATTCTTTAAATTGTAATACTGTTTGTTATTTAGGTTTCAAATAATTGGTTTGTGTGTTTAGATATTGGGTTGTGAAAGGTAAATTATTATTTAAACCTAATACATTTTAAAAGTAGATATTATGACATTATTTTAATTATTCTACTACTTAAAATCTAAAAGTTTTAATGCTAAAAGTGGACGTGGCTGAAATTTTGCTATTATTAATACGGAAATTAGCGTGGGTGGATGGGGAATTTATTGAAATGGGGGTGGATGGTATTTTACAAAAATCAAATATAATTAGTGTTCACAACATTCTCATTTCAGAATTTCAAGGTATTAGGCACCCGCACACTCCGAGACAAGGCTAGAACTCTCAGCAGACATCGAGTATCAAAAAGGGACATGGAAAGACTATTAATGCACATTGCAATGTGTTTATCAGATGCCTGATAGCTAAGCCCTGAAAACCTCGGGGGTTTATAACTTAAAAACAAATAATTTTTGTTTGAGGAACAGAAACAGATGATGTACTCTTATTGCAGAGTTGCTTTTACAGACACAAAATCAGTGCCAAATATTTGTTTCTAGGCCACCTTACAGTCTCAGAGAACATTTTCTGGAAGTCATCCATTGTATTTCTAGTACATTATAATGCAGACGACATATCCGATCAAGATAGGTTGATGACACAATTCTTAACAACAACTAAACTAAAAAAAAGTTACGTGATTGTGAAGCTCAACGTTAAAAAAAAGCATGGCATTTTAAGTGTGGCCACAGGGTCATGAAAAGTCGTGGATTAATTTAAATAAAATGAATCAGCATTACACCTATGTCAGTAGTGAGTGTAAACATCTAAGAATGCCAAGTGAGAACCCCTCCACAGAGCTGATCCGCTTTATTACACTTATAGTGGCGTGTTAAAGGTATAACATCGCCTTAAGATTTGGCCAGTTTTACTTCTACACTTATCTTAAAATAATCCAGTTGATGTCTAAGTAATAAACTCCTGAACGTCAAAAGCAGGACACACTTTAATGAACATTAGCAACCCACGCGAAGTGATTTATAAGGCGGTACGTCTCAGCAAAGTAATCATTATCTGGCCACGAAAAAAGAATAGATGGCAATTTTTAGTTTTTAGAGAACATTTTATTGTCACAGGACTACAGACTAATCACTTTATTTTTATGTCTTGGATAATATACATACACACACATATATATATGGAAGTTAATTAGTGCTCCATATCACTTTACTTATGTAATAAAAGTAGTATTATTATGATTAGAGTGTTATAAGAATTAAACGTGGAGAGATTTACGTAAGGCGTTTTCAGATATGTAAGGTACCAGACAAAAATATATGCTTCCACATCTGTTGCCCGATTACAACTTCAACATGGCTGGAGAGCTCCGGCAAAATATTGATCGGTGTACGGACAAAATTAGATGAGTGTAGTGTACAGTTGTTTTGAAATGGAGTCAGATTTTGGTGTATAAACTAGGAATAACCTGGTTATGGAAAAATCTTCCAATTTATGGAAGAAATGGGGTTATAAATATTTAAGGCATGTAATGAAAATTGTTTGTAATCATTCAACCATATACTCAGATAATAAAAATGTAAACTTATAGAATTAAGTGTAGGAAAGGAAAATTTAGTACGAAGTGTTGTCAAACAGTAAAGAAATCAAATATGTTTTTTTTACATATATAGGAAACAGAATGTGAAAAACGATGTAACAGAACTTTAAGTATAATTATGTGATTTTTTAACAATTATTTTGTTGTCATGAACCTTGTCTGTAAGTGTTGTATGTAGTTACAAGTATATGAGGTAACGAATGTGTCTAAAATATGTTATCAAAAAGCTTACAAAACTTTTATTTGATAAAGTACAACATTGAATATATTTTATTGTAATAGTTAGTATACGTAGCTATTACAGATATTACAACGATGTAATAAATTTTACAAGCGAATTTAAGGTTTATCATGGATCGCTTTAAAGAGAGCAAATTTTAAAACCGTGTTTTGTTACGAGTAATGGTGTATCANGTTACGAGTACCCGAGAAAAATTATTTTACTGTATCTGAAGTATAAAGAAAAACATAAAGTAGCTATCATACATACGAAATACGTGAGAAGGAATGTAACAATTTTGACACCACCATAGGGAGTAACATCTTTGCAACCGTGAATAATAAAATCAGTTTGTCAGAGAGGCGAGATTCTCAATGTGTTAGAGGGCAACTGACTTTTATAATGGTGCTCAAGTCGTTTCGAAAATTTTTACAGGCTAAACGGCAACATACCACATTAATTTTTTGCTGTTTGTGAGTAAATAACATATAAAATACTAATGGTATAACTACTAAATCGTTAAAGTAACTTTAGTGGTTGTTGCTATTGCAGAATTGAGTGTTAAGACACATATTTTTGAGTATCGGCAAACAGATTCTAAAAGTTTCGTAAAGCCCTCCAAAAAATTTATTTATTAACTTTTCCTAACGTCTTTAGGTTAGCGAAAAGCCAGGGCGATGGCATTTATGTACATGTGAATACCACAAATATCTTTCTTTTTCAAATGGTAGTGTGGATGGCTTCCAATGTGTAGGATAGTGGGCTCGTATCTACGTTAAAGTACCAACCAGTCATTTTTAAGTATTCCTGTAAACTGAATCGCTGATAATTTGGTAAGCAAAATGGGAAGGGCCTGTTACAAACATAACATGTGCAAATATATATTAAAATTAAAAATATCAAATTAGTAATCTGGCATAGGTCATTAGTTTGATCAGTGATTATGTGTCACCGATTCAGTCAGCATTTCAATGGTTAACCAATTATTTTTTGTCTGATTAAATGGAGAAAAGTAGGAGGTTTGTACATTAAAGGTTGTAATAATTCGCCTTGGCATTCTGTATATCCACAATACACTCTTAACTTAAAAAAAAAAAACATATTTTTGTTAAGGAGAATTAAAAAATCAAGTGTGTTATTGTATACAAACGTATGTACGAAACATCGCAGTTATAGTGAACAATATCTACTCTGCAAGCTCGCAATAACTGTAATGTTACGTTACTGCCATGATAATGCAGGTTAGATTGTCGCCTCTTGAACTCACCAGAAATGTTGACACAAATTCGGCGTTTCTGCAAGTGAGAAACTGGGGGTGCACGTCAAAGATAAAGACCACAATTCTACTCGATAATGTTATCAAGATGGTGGTAACACTGGCGAGGTGGAATACTCACAGGTGCCACGGTGGGTTAGTGGTTAGACTACACGCCTCCCACCTCGGCGAAACGGGTTCGATTCCCGGCGAGGTCGCTCCCGTATTTCCGTATGAAGGAATCGTGCCGGGCCATGCCGCTGATCGGTGGGTTTTCTCGGGGATCTCCTGTTTCCCAAGCCCTTACATTCCGGCGCTGCTCCATATTCACCTCATTTCACCCTCGTCGGCTCTCAAGACCTGGATGTTAATAGCCGGCCAAATGTCTCGGCTGCACGGGAATACTCACGGGCCAGGACGGTGGACGCAGCGACGAAGCAGAGAGCCACCAGGAGGCAGACCATGGTGCAGTGCGGAGTGTTCTCTGTGACTGCCTGTAGTCACAACTGACCGCTGCCGTGAAGCGAGAGCACTCCTCGACACACCTCCTGGGCTGGGCAGGAAAACCCACAGCCCTGCCGCGACCGCAGATGATAGCACCACTTGTTTGTCTGCACCTCAGCTGGGCCATTACAGAAGCCTGTGGCTGCAAACGCACGCCAGCCAAATGATAAATGCTACCCGTGAACCTGTAACAGACGTCATTCCTACTGAAGCAAGCTGCTTGCTTTCATAAGCAAGCAGGCTCAGCTCCAGGCGAGGCTGGTTTATGTCGGAGAATAGTGTATTCTCGAGAAAAAAAAAATTACTGCTGTGGAAACATGTGTGCGTAACTAAAGAAAAATTATTATTGTGAAATAAATACATCGATGAGCTGAGTTATTACACAAAATAAAGCCGGCACATACCTATTTTACACGTGTTATGACCTACTGTGTGAAGTTACTGTAAAATGTGCATTACATTCAACATGCAAATACTTTCTCCTATGAGGAATGCATACCATAATTACCTCAGCTTCCAACAAGAATTCCAAAAGGAATTATTTAATTTAATATATATAGATTTAGATAATTATATCATATATAAAATATAATATACTGGTACACGAGAAATGGGCCCAGGTACTTATAAATATATTACTATATTAAATAATATAGGAGCATTTTTTCCTCAAATAACATACCATAAGTTCCTGCTTCGCCCAATATTCACTTTTATGTTACACAATACAGGTAGGATAATAAATATTTCGATTATATTCTTGATAACGTACGCCAAAAATCTCTTCAGTTGCTTATGTCCATAATCCTTTTTCGTGTTATTACTTACCCCAATTGCAATACTTACTTAAACAACAATTGCGTATCAGTGACATCAAGGCAACACGGCAACAGCCCGTTCACGTTGGGAAACACACCCCTGTTCATCTGTTCATTGCATCTGCGTCCGAAATACAGCGCTTGTACTTATACATATTTAACTGAGCAAATCAGGTTTGTAGAAAGCCGAGGCGATCATGGTCAGCATCTTCAGTAATCAGTAAACTGTATTCTTTTTTCCCCGCTTATAGCAGATGGGTGCGGGTTACTTATACGCGGGACAAGCTATACCTTCCAGGTGATATCCTACCGTAGATGTCACATTCTGAGAGAGTATAATCGCTTTTTAAATGACCGGCCTATCAGCGTCTCTCTTCCCGGATCTATAAAATTTAAGACAGAAAATGTGACGAAATGTGCGTTATATTAACGGAACGTTGCCTGACATTTGTTCGCGAAGACTATTTTTAATGCCTGGCATTTGGAGCGTCACTGTTCTGTCACCTTCCACCGCGATGAACCGTGACTGTTTACCAACGGGGTCAATCTCAGTTTTTTTTTGGTGAGGGGAACATGGCAGAAGTACTGATGGCCGATGTGAATGAATTTTTCGGGGATGTCCCGTGACTCTCACATTTGTATTCCATCTGCACAATCTCCAACCTCATGCACTCCTGCTGGCACTGAAGACCTCAGCTGTTAAGGCCACCAAATCTCGGTCTGCCAGTAATTATTTTTGAGACCCCTGAAATCCTGATTGCCTCTACTACGTGGTGTTTATTAAAGCCGCAGATAACGCGCGGTATGTGATACAGGACAACGAATGCAATATTTTCGAGAGAAGTCTCGTGTGCGGAAATGCGTTTGTACCACTTGCGGCGTATCCATTAGATATTACAAAGCCACCAATGGCCACTTATGGTAAGTGACTAAATCTAGAAATGCCTATAGGAAATCCGAAATACCTATTTCGTACTTTGGTTATTGGGTGGTCATTCGGATGTATTTTGGTTGTAACTTCGCTGTTCCTGGATGNGTTTACCAACGGGGTCAATCTCAGTTTTTTTTTGGTGAGGGGAACATGGCAGAAGTACTGATGGCCGATGTGAATTTTTCGGGGATGTCCCGTGACTCTCACATTTGTATTCCATCTGCACAATCCCCAACCTCATGCACTCCTGCCGGCACTGAAGACCTCAGCTGTTAAGGCCACCAAATCTCGGTCTGCCAGTAATTATTTTTCTCTGGGGACTTTAGGTAATTGCCTCTACTACGTGGTGTTTATTAAAGCCGCAGATAACGCGCGGTATGTGATACGGGACAACGAATGTAATATTTTCGAGATAAGTCTCGTGTGCGGAAATGCGTTTGTACCACTTAAGGCATATCCATTAGATATTACAAAGCCACCAATGGCCACTTATGGTAAGTGACTAAATCTAGAAATGCCTATAGGAAATCCAAAATACCTATTTCGTACTTTGGTTATTGGGTGGTCATTCGGATGTATTTTGGTTGTAACTTCGCTGTTCCTGGATGNAAATACCTATTTCGTACTTTGGTTATTGGGTGGTCATTCGGATGTATTTTGGTTGTAACTTCGCTGTTCCTGGATGTCCCAGAATATCCTGATCGTCATAAAGTGACATCCGTTAGATATTCTTCGGATGTCTATGTGCTATATGGGTAGGTATAAACATTTATTGGTACTCTGGTCAAAACGATATTCTGTTGACTGACAACTGGTCGGTAATGAACGTTGTACAGTAGAGTAGGCGTGTCCGGTGTATGTAGGTCAGTAGGACGGTGGTAAGTGAGAATGCAGAGACCAACGCAGCTTGTGGTCATGCAGAGATGGATACAGGCGTCTGTCTCCTAACTCGTGTTGAATATCTGTAAATACGTGTCGCTCTTAAAGTGATAATAGTGTTACACAAGTTTACGGAAGCCAATATAAAAAAAAAACTAAGAAATAGCAATCCTACATACCCGTTTTCTCAAACTTTCTTAGCAAATATTTTACCAGAGTGATGTATTTCTGCTGTGCTATTTCTTGCACCATGAATCTGTACATTACATCGAGGCGCAAGGCATCATGAAAAATAAGTGCATCAGTCTAGCAAGACACTTGCTCACAAAGACCATTGTCTAGAATTGACGTTTCTTGGTTTTTTTTTTATACTGGCTTCACAAAAACTTGTGGACTTCAATTGACATGTTTGGTGTTAATCAATGTCTCACGTCTTCTTAATGTCTCGTTAATGTTCGACAACACAGATTAGATGAGTAAACAGAGGCGGAATGGCGTGTCGCCCGCCAATCCTTCTGTACGGCAACATGTCAGCNCTGTACGGCAAAATGTCAGCGTGACAACATAACACCTTTCTTTCGTTGGAGGTATAATTTGGTTCGAAATACATTTTGGAAAACTATTTTTTTTACGTGACAGTAATATATACCTACTGAATTTCTTATTTACATTTTCAATCTCTGANTCTGTACGGCAACATGTCAGCGTGACAACATAACACCTTTCTTTCGTTGGAGGTATAATTTGGTTCGAAATGCATTTTGGAAAACTATTTTTTTTACGTGACAGTAATATATACCTACTGAATTTCTTATTTACATTTTCAATCTCTGAATTTGCCATTTAAGGTGAATAAACACAGATCCGCCACCTTTCATTTCATTTCCAAGTGCGTATTCCCGTCTGAGGAATGTCGTCAGTAGACGGTGGTTTATCCGTCGGTCCGTCGAAAGCTGAAGTTTGGTAAATATTTTATGGATGGATGGATAGAAAAAAAAAGTTTCCCTCCGGTTGGTTGAAGATTACGTGATCGTCGGTCGGACGGACGGCTGACGGATACGACGGACTATCGTGAGTCCAGCCTAAGTTACCAGGCGCTGATTGTCGAACGGCGCTCCAGCATGTTGCGGACCAGGGGCGCCATTTTACTGGGGCGCCATTTTATTACAGTTCGCTGTAAATGAGGCTGTTTCACTTATTTAGTCTCAACTGCTTTGCGCTGAGGGGTCGTAGCTAAGGCTCGGAAAATTTCACTAATAAATTTCGGGATAAGATAAAGTTAAATCATCTGTACACTTCAGTTACTTCGCCGACTGGACCAGAGAGCTTTATACACGCCTCGAACGACGTTGAGTGAATATCAGACTTTCAATAAAACAAAAACAGAATCCCTTGCTATGGGTCTAGTCTATTCGCGGTTTCTTTAAAAAATTTTAACCTAACCTTTGAAAAACCACCCCATGTATGACGTGTTTGGTTTTTTACTCAATATGGCATGCTTTACAAGGTGGTTGATACTTCTGTTAGCATAAAAGTAGCTTATATTTGGTTAAATATAAGTTATGATAATTTATTTATAAATTTTAATACTCAATTTGTAATTAATATGAATAGAAATAGAGGGGAAATAGGTGTGATAGTAATGCCTAGTAATAAATAGTTATTATGCAAAATATTGCACGAATGTAATGCGTTGTCCCTTTTGTGCAATTTTATAGTCTTAGTTAAACTTTGTTTGCATGAGGCGAAGGAATATCTTGGAAGTAGAACTTTAGCAGTGTCGTAACTGTGAATGGGATACACCTGGTGTTGTGCTACTTGGGGCAAATGGCGCTGAGACGTCCTGGGGTCATAGGTAGCGTAATGGTTTCCTGCTGTCGAGAAGGGAAACCAACGATAAATCTTAGGAACTGGCGTCCGGTGGGAAGAAAAAAGCTTGATAGTCACGACTAGTACAGAAGGTCAACGAAGTTCCCTTTATGTGACATTTATTAAAGTCCGGTTTAGCATACAGCTTCTCGTTACAAATGCAAATTACAGAAAGTCGTTACACCTTGGCGTGCATCTGCATATATTACCTCGGAGGGGACGTCGGTCAAGGAACATATCGAAGTTTCATCAGCCGCCGAATGCTATTTTAGTTCAATTTGTTCTTTAGCATCTGCGCTACGAAAGTGATGTTGTTCGTAATTTTTTTCCGTTACGTTAATTGGAAGTGGGAGGTTATATATAAAACTTAGATAAACTTACATCTAGATACAACGCATAGGTCCATGACATTACATGGCATTATCGCCCGGAAAACGTCTGGGTGAAGGTGCCTTAGCAACATTCGCTAAAAAGGCACTGTTATGACGTTGAAGGATAAGCTTTTTTATTTATTCTAATTTCGGCCATGTGGTCGCTATATTTTTATACGCAGGACGACTTCACAAATCGCCCAATCCTCCGTAATTAGCATTCAGCGCACCTTGGAGACCATCTGCATTCATTAAATAACGCCTTGATTTCCAAAACCTCGCCTGTGAACCGTTATTATCAGATTTTTATTGCACGAGGTATATGCAAACATACCAATAACAGGTAAAATAATGCCAAGCTACTTCATCCTCAGGTAAATATTACCAGTCAATTAACACACATTTTTACGCTCATCAGTGTGGCACTAACAAGTATCACGTGCTTATAGCTAAATTTTATAATAAAGCTATAACGTTAATTTCCTGCAATTACGGCAGCTAAATGAATGCAACGAGTCTGGATTCGAGGAGGTAGTTATGGCGACGAAAGCGTTTATTGCTACGCAACTCCCTCAACAAGTGGTGATGCAATTTAGCGTTTCAAAGGTAGCGCCACCGATACATGCCTGGAGCCAGAAGAAATAGTGTTTATTTATTTCTAATCAATCTTTCTTTTTCTTCTTCTACATAAAAACTTTGATTAGAATTAGCACTGCCTCTTTGAATAAGTTTATCATATAAACGACAAGAAATGAAATTACAGAAATTGGTTTGCTGACGGTAACTGTTTTTTATGATTTTGTACTTGTAATGAAAGTACCTTTGCGCTAGCGTCTCCTCGCGGTATGTAACTTTCCCCCTGCAAAACTGACTATATGTGCATTATTTATGCGTATAAAGAGTTTTATATGCTGGCAATGGGTGCTAGAAAAATCGCCACTCGTGGAGTAACCATATGGGTGTTTTTGTCCCGCTGCCTAAATTTCCTAATGTACTGATTTTAAACTTGGGAGGAAATATTTTTAATGATGAGCGTTTATGCCTGGGTTAGGGGGAATTCATGGAATCCTTCACTTTGCGTATCGCATACAGTGAGGGGTAGCGAAGTGGTTTTAACTCTGTTTTTAGGTTTTTCGAGCCATGATTACTTTATAGAAAGCAGCATAACGCATCCGTACACGACACATGATTTTTTCCAAATCCTTAATTTATTTTTTAAATAATTACGTTCGTACACGTAAATATATATTATATATNATATATATATATACTTTAAGATAGTGATGGCTAGAGTATCATTGAATATATTATTCTTTAACTTATTACAAAACTGATATACTAAATATTTTATTTTCTTTCAATTATAACGACACTGATATACTTAATATTTTTTCTTTGCCAAAAGTTTTTTTTTTAACTTACGTGAGCAGGATATAAGTAGAGATAAAATAAAAATCTATGTATGGTTTTAAACACATTTATTTACACAAGCACATTACAATAATAACATTATTACACTGGAGAGCCAAAAAAAATGGTATAAGTGAGCGTATGCAAATAACAGAGGTATGGAAACAATCAGAGTAACGCGATGGGATAAGCAGCGCCTATATAAGACAACAAGCGTCTGACAAAGTTGCTAGATCGGTTACTGCTACTACAATTGGCATGTTATCAAGATTTAAGTGAGTTTGAACGTTATGTTATAGTCGACGCACGAAAGATGGGACATAGCCTCTCCGAGGTAGCGATAAAATTTGGATTTTCGCGTACGACCATTTCACGAGTGTACCGTGAATATCGGGAATCTGGTAAAATATCAAATCTTCGACATCGCTGCGGCCGGAAAAAGATTCTGAACGAACGAGACAAATGACGACTGACGAGAATAATTAAACGTGACAGACGTGCAACCCTTTCTCAAATTGGCACAGATTTCAATGCTGGGGCGTCAACAAGTACGAGCGTGCGAACTATTCAACTGACCATAATTGATATGGGCTTTTGCAGCCGAAGGCCTACTCGTGTACCGTTGTTGATTGCAAGACACAAAGCTTTATGGCTCGCCTGGGCCTGCCAACACCACCATTGGACTGTTGATGACTGGAATCACGCTGCCTGGTCTGACGAGTCTCGTTTCCAATTGTATCGGGCGGATGGACGTGTACGGGTATGGAGACATCATCATGAATCCTTGTACCCTACATGACAACAGGGGACTATTCAAGCTGGTGGAGGCTCTGGCATGGTATAGGGCGTGTGCAGTTGGCGTGATATGGGACCCCTGATACTTCCAGATATGACTCTGACAGGTGAAAGATACATAAGCATCCTGTCCGATATCCTGCACCCATTCATGTCCATTGTGCATTCCGACGGACGTGGACAATTCCAGCAGGACAATGCGACACCCCATATGTCGAGAGTTGCTACTGAGTGGCTCCAAGTACACTCTCCTGACTTTAGACACTTCCATTGGCCACTTAAATCATCAGACATGAACATTATTGAGCATATCTGAGATGCCTTGCAACGTGCTGTTCAGAAGAGATCTCCACCGCCTCGCACTCCTATGGATTTGTGGACTGCCCTGCAGGATTCATGGAGTGAATTGCCTCCTGCATATCTTCAGACATAGTCGAGTCCATGCCACGTCGTCTTGAGCACTTATGCGTGCTCGCGGGGTCCCTACACTATATTAGGCAGGTGTACCAGTTTTTTTTTTTTGCTCTTCAGTGTATTCTGCACAATATAAGGTAATTTTTGTACACGCATTTCGTCTCTGAGTCTTGGGGAGCATTAGAGAAGAAATATATAGTCTTTTTTTTATGAACAGTGGGTTATCATAACTCCACAATCTTAGGGCTTCGGCGTTGCACGAAGCACAGAAATATCTTTGATTTTTTAACTCGTGGAGTCTTGTGGCGTACGTGTCGACGAGCTGTCAAAACGGCGGGCAGTGGTAATGCTTGTCATGGTCTACAAAGTTCGTTCCGATGGGGCACGTATTGCGAATCGCCGACTCTTGGCGTCTTCCAAACACATAAACAGGATAACAGGGAATTATGGAAGAGTCCAGCATTGTCAGAATTTCCTCGTACGGAATATTTCCCTCGTCCCACCTTAGTCCGTGGGTTTCGTACGTCTGTAGGCGATACGCCTTTTGCGTGGTGCCGTCGAGGTGCTGCCATGGACACGGAGCTAAAGAATTGAAACCTTTGGTTTTCTCGTCTTCGTCACTGTACGAGATGGCAATCTGCTTGGTGGTGTACGAGACCAACGAACGAAAACCTTGGATGTTGCAAAACATTTCATATGGTTTTTGTTATTTAAAGAAAAATTGAAGGTTCCAATGCACACACCTAGTTTCAAAATTTTTTTACAAATTCATTTAAAACTTTATTGAGGTTCATACACATCGGGCACCTGTGTGCTGGGTTGGTTTCCACGCCGGGTAGTGCTTGCCAGGAAATTTCTTGAAGGGGAGCATCTTACACGGGTACAGCTTACGAGTAGATGACTTGCACACGGACGTCGTCTTCTACGGATAGGACGTCTTCTATGGGGAGAGCGTCTTCAACGTGGAGAGTGTCTTCAACGAGGAAGTCATCTTCCACGGGCACAGACGTCACGAGGGCTGCTCGGCGGGACTTGCACCAACCCCTGCGACGTGGCGTGTCTGGCGCCGAGGTGGTGCAGCCCTCGAAACACTCCATGCACGGGAGGCAGTCCTGTGTGTCTTCGTCCTGCTGCAGGTAGGCCGGAAAATACTTTAATGCGGTCGAAATTTCGTAAGGTGTGTAGACTAGGAGAAATTCTTTCGGCAGGTACAATAACTATCCTGTTTGTCCAAGGCACTAAGCAAGCGCACCCTTCCAAATGCCAAAATAGCCGAAACGATTTTATGGCCGCTCGGACAACACGCGTACGTTTCTAAGATGGTTGATTTCCCGAGGTGGCTCGGGGTGCGTCTTATAAAAAGTTTTTAAGGGGAAAAAATAGTCCCCCCTCGCGATTAAAGTAGGCAACCGATTGGTCGGAATGATGGTTACCGAAATCACCCTAGTAATTAGCATATGAGAAATATTGATTCAGCAATCTAATATATTGGAAGGGGGTGGAAGGGAACCGACTAATTGGTCGAAGGAAGGTTTCCAAAAACATCCGAGTAATTAGCCAATGAGAAACATTGGCGGATAAATTAAATATATTGGAAGGATGGGCAATTAGCCAATGAGAATCACTGGTGGTTTAGTGGGTCAATTAAATATGTTGGAAGGGAGGGGGGGTGGAAGGATCAGTCGTTTACTGGGTGCGGTGCTGGGAACAGCACCAGCAATGTAAAACAAATGACAAACGAAAAAATCAAGATGGTTGTCGAACGAAGGTGAGAGACAAACTCCAGTAGTGTATAAATAATTGACCAACAAAAAACAAAATGGCAGACCATGGTGTGAACGCCTACCAAGATGGTGGACTGCACCTATCAAGATGGAGGAATGAGTATGGGTGAGGGGGTGTGGGTGACTTTCGGAAATTTAACTTTTTTAAAATAATTTTTTAAATAATGTTTTAATATTTTTAGAAATATAAAATTTAACTTTTTTATTTTCGGGGTTTAAAAGGTCAAAGGTCACTGAATCCAAGGTCTGGGTCAAGGTCATCTGGATACAAAATTGTTGCCAACCGATCGGAATTACAGAGCACGAACAGCTCCGACGCTCCGGTCCCAGGTCCCGACGTGCCAAAGTCCCCATAATCACTCTACACAGTTAATACAAATATGAGTAAGACAGGAAGATAGAGCTTAACACCAAGTCGATAGCGTGGTCACTACAGACGTAGTAAGTTGCTCAGAGAATCACGAACATGAAAGCAATCGGCTATGGCCTTTAGTAAGGAATCATCCCAGCACTAGCATAGAGTGATTTCGGGAAACCATATAAAACTTAAATCGGGATTGCCAAAGCGGGATTTGAACGCAGACCCACTCGAATGTGAGTGCAAAGGTTTAACACTGCGCCACCTAGCTCGCTAACTTTCGGAACAACCGCTCGTACACTAGTGGAAATGCATTTAAGAACAGCCCGTAGGAGTACATTTATGTGACCCAATGTTGGTTCACAAGAAGGACCTAAGTGGGAATGATTAATGTATCCGTGGGATATCCAGAACATTGAATGAAGCACAGACAGCAGACACCTTAATAAATAGAGTAACCACCCCAAACGGCCACATATGCAGCAATTCTGGCATGTAATCTGTCGTACAATTGCTAATGTTTCTTTGGGGTACGGTATCCCACTCTCGCTGTACTTCTTGGCATAGATGTGTGTTGGTCGTTGTTGGGGCTAGGCTGGATGGCATGCCCTACACATGCTCGATGCGGCTGTCTGGAGATCTAGCGGGCCGGGCCAGCATGCGTACACCGCGTAGAGCACGCTGTGCTGCCATAGCGACATTGGCACGTGCGTTATCCCCTTGGAAGATTGGTTACTGCAGTGTGTCGAGATATGTTCGAAGGACAGGATTGACAACATCACAGATGTGTGACGCACTCGTCATGCTCCTCTGAACGAATACCAGAGGCGATCAGGATGTGTAGCTTTTGGACCCCCGTGCCATAATCCCAGTTGCGGGTCCGATACGACGAGCGCGAATACGAGATGGATTGTTCCGCTCGCCTGCACGTCTACGAACACGAACACGGCAATCACTTTGTCCAAGGCACAAACGACTTTCATCACTGAACACCACTGCTCCCCATTCGCCTCTCCAACGCTCTCTCTCCCGACACGATCGGAGACGTTCACAACGATGAGCGGGTGTCAGGAGTACACATGCCAGAGGAGCACTAGGACGTTCACCTACCTCCTACAATCGATTGTTTATTGTTCATGTAGACACATGAAGGGGGGGGGGGGTTACAGTGGCTCTGATACAATGTGCAGTTCCTGTTCTGTCAGTCAAGGCGGCCTGGACGATCCTTCTGCCCAGGCACTCATCGGAGCAGCGAGGCAGCAGCGGTATGGCTAGGCGGCTTTGAGAACTCTCTTCTGCCCATATTCTCCACCACCTATGGACCACTGGCACGTCACGCCACACGTGATTGGCATTTGAGCGGAACGTCCAGTTACCCTCTCGGAGTCCCACTGTACCTCCACCCTCGAAGTCACTTAACGGATCAACTTGTGCTCGCCGTCCTCTGCCACGCATTTCAGACTCACTCTGTGATGCACACGCAATGGAATCGCACAGCCCAATCAACTCCACCCGTCGTGTTGTCACACTACCTGCGATATGACACTCGTTCTAACGGCTGCAGAACGGTGCAAGTGGGCAGTGCCCTTCCACTTACAATTGTAGTGCCCCCTGCACGCGATTAACTTGTATTGTAAAACCCGTTCCGACAGGACGAAGTTTACTAGGTGTTCTTCAGTGCCTTCCCACTAGTGTATTTCCGGCGACCAACGTGGTTCTAGGTCGCAGAATAATTGCCCTTGGACCGCGATATTTCGAGCTGTACTCCCGGATAAGATATGGATGTGTGCCGTTTTCAGATGTAAGATAAGTCTTCTTTAGCTTGTAAGCCGCCACTTGATTCGATTCCCTGTTTGATAACGGAGGCTCTAATGAGTCCAATCAAGTCGTAAGTGCCTGCCAATATTTTTCTCCCCGCTTTCCTGCACCGCCACTTGTGCAAACTGAGTCCCATTTGTCACTCCGTCTTTAACCTGTGCGGCGAGGGCGAGCCACGTTGCGTGGCCTGGACGTACAATTACAGCATTACGCCTCGTCAGCGCTGCTGATAACGTAATTCAAGCGCCACTCTCCGCTGCGCGAAGCTCGACGCACGAGTCCGCGTCCAGATTTATGTAACTGCGCGTAATTGTTACCTGCATTAAATTATTACTGGGACGCCGTTGTAATTTGTGCAAGCTTGTGGGTTGTAGCGGCCTGCATTTTGTTCGTGCCTGAAAAGGAAAGAAATAATTACTTATATGACTTACTGTCTGTATGTGTACATTATTTTTGCAACCTTTTCGCTAACGGTATAACGAATGTTGGACAATTACAAAAATTATAATACAAAATTATTTAATTCTCAATACCAATGGAATTGTTCGTAATTTTCTACATAACTGGTGGTAAACACTAACGAAGCAACATTTTTCTCATGATATAAAATATACTTCAACGTCAGCAAATTTGTGGTTTGAAGGACTTGTTTTAGTATTCAATTGGCAAAAGATGTTTGAATAAAATAGTAGTTGTTTGCATTTTTGCTGTTGAAAAATGCTCGATCCCAGAAAATGTTTCATGACGTTGGCTGAGTTTAATACCAAAGTGACTGTAATTTTAAATTTTAGATCTACTGGCTTCAAAACTTTAGTCGATATTTTATTTTCTGGCGGGCAAATTTTAGAGAAAACTCTAGAAACAATCAAGAAAAACAAACCTCAAAAATAAAAACATTAATACCTAGTTTCAAAGATACATAAAAAAATATTATTTAAGAAGGTTTACATTTCGTTTTTGCACGTGGGAATTGTACTGGACGATGCCGCTGGTCGGCGGTTTTATCAAGGATCTCCAGTTTTCCCTGCCCTTGCATTCCGGTGCTACTCCATGTTCACCTCGCTCCGCCCTCATCATCTCTCAAGACCTCGATGATATGAGCCGTCCAAACCTCTCCACTTCACTTTACATTTCGGAATTCTTCTCGGAAAATTGTTATGACTGCTTAAAAGCTGAACGAAACACTTCTTATCGGATGATTTTATTTATAATGTTTTTATGCTGCTTAAAATAAATGATGTAAAGTAATACATTCAGTTAGGAATACTTTTATATAGGTCTAACTTCACTCTGCTGATGACTTAGGTCTATCTTTCGTTTGTCTCACGCAAGCGTTATATTTCGGGTGTGGCTTCGAAAGACACGACGAAATTTTTTTTTATCTGCTCTTACATCTTGCTCTAACATCCACACTTATAACATGTTTTCTAACTGCGACGCAGTGTAGCACATAATTAAAGGTACATAATAATGAACTTAAATATAAAATGTAGTACTAATTTTAATCACTAATGTATGCTGATTTCATAATGCTCCGCCTCTAACGTGATCCCCGACGGGGAGAAATATCTTGGTAATGAGCAAATCTTGTTTTATGCCCAAGCCTTACTACTGTAATATTTAATTTTCATCGAAACTGTGGTGGTCTCTTTATTCTCGGGGCTTCGTAACAGATTCTTAATTAGTGTAACCATGCACTTGGGTGAGCCAGAATGTAGTGATAAATGTAATCTCCACTGGCGCGCTCTTTCTAAATACAGGCTAGTAGCTTTGATTACAGTCATGGTCCATTATTATGGGTAGAATGAGCGTTCCACTTAAACCTGACACAGGACTATTGCCCTTATGAAGTCCCACGTCTTACACCGTTAAACGTATCATGTATAGTTCTGTTTTATTTTCACAGTAATTATGTCGATTTTGCTCTTCGTACAAAAAGACGTCGCAAACGTTCGTTTCACATCCGGTATTAAAACCTGTTCAGTCCCGTGTCCACACTGAGAGAGAGGTTTTGATTTTCAGCAAACAAAATACTTGTTTTTATAGGGTCAAAGATATATTTAGTTGACCCAACAAAATATTTAGATGAGTTAACAAAACTTGAAAAGCGACAAAATTAATTTTGTTCATGAAACAAAATACACACTTGAATAAACAATACCTATGTGTTGGGCCAAGTTAAATTAGACTGCCAGCAAAATATTTAGTTGAATCAAATGTATTTATTTGTTTGGTCACTCATTTCACTGCCTTCGTTCGAAAATACAGCTCGAGAGTTTGTTTGTATATTTTGTGACAATTAGAACAGTATCAATGTTTGTTGGTGCATTTATTTACGCTTACTAATGGTGCAATCATCCTGGCGTAGCACTGAGGCACGAACGACATAAGGTTCGAATCCCAGTCGGGCTTGAAATGTTTTTTATACTAACAGAAACTGTTCAATATACGTAGAGCCAATCATATCTTTTGTTGCACCAACAAAATTTTTGTTTGAGACAAAATAATTTGGTTTCAAATACAAAATATTTCACTACCCCTAGAAAACAAGTATTTTTGCTGGCTGAAACAAATCTTTCCCTCAGTGCATGATCGAGTTCGTGTTGCGCGTGTACGATATTTATGGTTGGCTCTGTACACAAAGAAGGTGCCAGTGGCCGGTGTTTTGAGAGTCTTCGTTGTGAAGTTCCTGCACCTCTCATTCGTGAGTGGTTAATTACGACGTCAACGCACAAGCAGTACGTTGTTAACTGGTTGCGAGAAGCACGCTCTACACGAGTACAGCGCCCGTAACAAATTTAACGACTGCAGAACCCGAGCTCGTAAACTAATTCCGGACTAAAATATTAAACCTCCTTCCTTTGTTACGAGGCCGACAACCGCTTCAGCGACCTACGCAACGGAGATCCGCATCTGCGCTCAAACTATGAAGCCAGCCTTGAAAAAGAAAATAGCGTTATTCAAGAAATTAGCAGCACAATAGAAATTCTTAGACAAAAGCAAATTGCAGCACTCCCGGCTTGTTAGCTGAGGGCATTACGTGTGAAGAAATTATTCACAGGCGGCAATAACCCCACTTCCTGCATGCGAAGGGAGGAAGACTGTTTCCGAGGATGCCGACAAAGCGACTGTGGGCTTTATGTCGTCAGTGAATTTTGTAATTATGTCACTAATTGTCTTGTAGAAAGCGCTCACCTTTGCGAAGCATGGGCGAGAACTCGAATATAACACTCGTGGTAGGGTTGCCGATGGAGGTTCTAGTCGTCACTCTACTGTATCCGTCGCACAGCGAGCCATTCGCCTCCCACGTCAGGCACGCCCTCACAGCAGTAACTAAGGAGCCACGGTGGTGTAGTGGATAGACCACTCGCCACCCACCTAGGCGAACCGGGCACGATTCCCGGCGGGGTCGCCCTAAGATTTTCGCATGTGGGATTCGTTCTGGACGATGCCTCTGGTCGAAGGGTTTCCTCGGGGATATCCAGTTTCCCCCACCCTTGCATTCCGGCCCTGCTCCATACCTTGCTTCACGCTCGTCGGCTTTCAAAACCCCGATGTTAAGAGCCGCCTAAATCTCTTCACTGACTCAGCAGTAAGTAATCCCTTACCCTGGGAAAAAGGCTTCTTGAATAAAATAAAGTTTTTTGAACAGCAAAATTAATTGTTTGTATAGGGGCAGTCAAATATTTTGTTGCTGAAAATAATAATATTTTTGTTTCTATTTGTTGTCCCAAAACGAGTGGGATTTGGTTGGTGTAACTAATTATTTGCATGGCTGTACGGACATTACCGTTCCGGTTAATGTAGGAGGACTCATGAAAGTTACCCCAAGATTCAAAACCACAATTCTGGCGCGAAGAAACCAAATATTTATTTCTATAATACATATCTTATACGTAGGGACAGTGATATTTCGCGAAAAGTATTAGAGACAAGAAACGGCCCAAAGAACTGTAGGGTCGTCCAGCTTCTTTGATTGGTTAAAAAATGTTCTGGGCCGTGTTAACCGTTTGCGCACGAATCACGAAGGTCCGGTGTCGGAGTTACTTAGTCCTGAGTGGCTTGGTCAAAGACGGACACGGCACCAGCAGCCAATGGAGGTATAACAACAGCTGAGGTGTGTATATAGTATTGAAGTCTACTGTGTGCTCCGATTTTTACGCGAAAAGTCACTGGCCCTACTTATACGTAGATACCTATATGTTTTTAAAATTTACAGCTTTAATTTTTTGTTTCTGGTTGAATTTCTTCAATTATGATTATTTGTACCATTATTAAGTAGTTAATAATAAAAACCTTATTACCACAAAACAAACACTAGCGATATAAATCAGAGCAAAGACAACTAAACGACCCGATTATTACTGGAAAACGATGATTTTGGAGCAACCATATATTCTTCTGCAATAATAGATACGCCTAACTGTTGCAGATAACTAAACTCTACCTTGACACATTTGTAATGTTCATGGTAACCAAACCGATTGGAACGTACTTGTAAAATAGTTGGGTTTCTGGAACTACATAAGAAAATCTCTTATTAACATATTACACATGCAAAACTCGTTTATAACTAATTTGAAAGGCAAGTCTTGGTAAGTGCAAGCTTACTTTTGCAATAACTCTGACAAGACACGCACAATATCTGTGAAATTTTCACAAAATGTTTCTGGCCATCAGATACAGCTACCACCGAACCATATTAAACATAAGCCATAAAGTAGTGCACGTTTTTGTCAATCCCTGAACATTTTGCTATCATGTACATAACCAGATTTGCAACCGGGTGACTCATTTTTCCTATATGTTATTCGCGTATTTTGCCTTTTGCAGCAGGTTTATGCTTATCTTGTTGTAAGAAATGGCGTAAGACGTAACACGTTATTATTTAATCCTCTTTACTAACACAGTGAAGTATGCAGTATAATAACCACCTGAGGAAAATATTTCATGTGGCTTTTATGAGGGCAGTAAAATTCCGAAAAAGAATGCGATGCTATCAGTTGATTCTACTAGAGCAATATCTTCAAGGTGTACCTTCAGCTATGCTTCGTTACAGGAAGCTTAAAACTTTTCTGCAACTTGCACATAAATTTGTCGACGTACACTGAGAAAGGTTCTGTTGAATAAAACAAAGTTATTTTTTCTTGCGCAACCAAATTAAATGTTTGCTCTGAGGCAATTATCTGTTTTGTTGCTATAAAACCAATTAATTTTGTTATACACTTTTGGTTGCCACAAACTTGTAAGATTTGGTTGGTGCAACTAAAGATATGTCAGAACATTCAGTTTGGCATTACATATGTGCTGCCATCTCCAGCGATCGAAAATACATGACTAATCCTTAACTCGCGGAACGTGTTTCTGAACGTGTTTTATCTATGTCCTGAGATGGTATTGGATGTGTCGCGGTTTGTTATTCGCCACCCCGTGCGAGGCTATAAACAAATGAAAGCGACGCTGAAGAGTTTATTTACAATAGCTTTTGCAAAAATTAATACCTGCACGCTTTATTTACTACGTTATCTGTAGTACTGGCAGATATTACAGACTTGAAATAACTGTGCACAGAGCAATGTAAAAAAAATATCAATTTTATTGTCTGACGTGATATATTTATTTCGTTCTTTATTGCCTGACAACTTGTTGAAAATGTTACGGGATGTTTCGTGTTTGTTATGGGGAAATTATATACGTAAATTTTAAAAGTTGCACATGCATTTGAACAGCATAATTGCAACTTTCTATTTATTTATGTTCATGCTAATAAATAAATATACTATATTTAGCGGTCCTAAAAATCTCAGCTATATTGTATTGTTGAAGCAAGAGTGAGACAGCTAAAAGAGATAAATTGACTCGTCGATCAAGTTCATAAATCCGATGTGAAAACAATGAACAAGAATGCAGTCTTTCATTTGCGCTGTATGTAGCATGGGGACTGAATACATTACCTTATTTTAGGTCCTGGTATTAAAATGTGTTACCCGCCTCTGTGCTTCAAGAAAATGCCTGTACTGATATACTGTATGTGCAGTATTAAATGTTCCCAGAAATTTCAACCAATTTGTACTACATACGTCGTTTAATTGTAGTATTATTTTATGAGTTTTGCTGGCTGGAATTTAGCATTTTTTTGCAACTTGTTGAGCCGTGTCACATATACGCCAGGGTAAATTAATTCGTTGTGTTTCAAACCTGCTGGGAAACGTTACAATGTTTTGATATAAACATGCATGCGTGATCTTGAAAACATTACTACAGTCGAAACAGCCGTTCACGTTTAAAAGACGTAAAGGTTGTTACTGCAGTTTTGTTGTCACCAATGAAACAAAGGCTACTCTATGGATCAACGCCATTTCGTACGCACGCACATCACTTTTGCAATAGACACGAAACTCGCTGAAAGCCTCCACTAAAACGTCGAAACATTATAAACACAACTTTGTAACTCATGCAAATCGTTTAAAACACAACATATACAATGTTTATAACGTAATTTCAAGTTTCGCACGAGGGAAAAGGCACTCCTGACAGCCAGCGTCAACGAACAAGCCACACCGTCAGTCGTGCCAACGTAACGTCCAAGTTTTAACTCGTCCCGCCACTGAGGATGTAGCAGTCTGGCTCACAAAAAGAATTATTTTTGTACACACGTTATACTATTTTCTTTTGCAATGTAAGGTCTTCAAATAAAAAAAGAGAGAAACGCAAAATGCCTCTCGAACGTGAATATTAGATTTTGTTGAATAAATTCTGAGACCAATTTATAAAAAAAGCCCTTTTTTCAAATAATCTCCATTATATCGTACTGTTAACAATTCATCGTTGGTATTTTAATACTTGGTGGACTGTGGACTTATTAAAATAAATAGACTTTATTCAACATAATATGTACGATAATATTGAAGTTCTAGTTTAAAAAAAAAAACCCGGATTCTAACGAGAAACACATCAATGATAGCCGAACACTCTACTAGTTGCGCTAACACGACACACACTAGATGAAGCTGAATACATAGTATATATAGACGTTCAACAATTACGCAGTTTGCGTTGTTTGTAATGACGGAAGCGTCTAAAACATGTCGTAAATATTACAAAATATTCTTGCCGCCTTTAACTTTTATTTGCAAACCAACTGAATTGTGCTCGTTTCCTAATTTTCAGATAAATAATCACATCGCGACATATAAGGTCTGGACGCGTCGTATAGCTTATGGATGTTGATCGCGCTACCGGCTCCGGCAAAATGACATGCGTTCTGCGCATGCGTAGGTTTCGTTTGCGCCAAGGATAAATCATCCAAATTGGCTCCCTGCCGTGGCTCAACTAAGGCCTTAGCTGGCATTATAACGTTCTGGAATACTGATAAGGCCTGGGTATGGCTTGAGCTGTACCAAAACTCTTATAAAAACGTTCTGGAATACCCTTAGTACATTAAACAGTTCCGGTTATAAAAAAAGAGTGAGAGCACGTTCGAGTTTCGAACCCGGAACATTCCCGCTCCACCGCTACGCCTTAGCAACCTCGATTTACGTGACTACTGACAGAATAGCGATATTTTTTAACACATAATTTTCAAATATAGGACATGTAAGTAAATAAATGTTTTTAAGTTTTACAGCTTTACTTAATTTTTTCATGTAGAACATTTTTCATTGGGATAGTTTATAAAATTACTAAGCATTAATAAATGCACAATCAAACACTGTTACAAATATTGCAAACTATCGAGATGTATTTATGATCGAAGGCCATAAAATTACTTGATTACCCTACAGCCAACCAAATAAATGCCAGCAATAGACCAATCTTATTTTATTGCCGCAACCAATTCTGTACTGATAGACACCAGATTGTACCAGGTAACCCAATTCTTATTCACGTGGACGAAATATTGATTTAACTGTACCATGGTATTTGCATTATTTACGTTAAAAACACCGATTAGTTAAATGTAGTTGTGTGTGTTAAGTACACGTGGGTGTAGTTGTAACGCCCAAATAATTTTTTGGCTCAAAAAAATTATTTTTAAAAGATTTATTTAGTTTAAATAAATGAATGCAGATTATGTAGCTGTTTGGAGTAACGGCAGATTAGTTGAGTGAACACAGTAGTGTTCATTGTAAACAAATACTTTTCAAGCAAATTTATTTAGCATCTGCAACTTAACATTTTTCTCAGTGTAGTTATATTTCTCAGTATTGGCGATTTCATTCGTCAAACTACGCTACTTTATCTGAAACAATTTAGTGAATTTGATCAATTCCAGAAACTATGTTGTTCAGCAAGACTCGAATGAATTGAGTTGAGTTGAGAGATCTAGGGGGCTGCCGCCAACATGCCTTCGTACACGACCGACTTTAACTTGGAAGAAGGCATGTTGAACATTCCCATTCTACTGCGTCAGATCGTATGTCAAAAACTGCTAATAATTTTTTACTAACATGTTTTGGCTCACACGTTAAATTTTTTAAGACTCTTGAATTTTGCGTGCATTTTTAATATTTAATTTGTGTAAATAAAACATACCTTTATCAAAAAATTAATTATCTGAGTATTTATATTTTAAAACTTTTTTTTTTTTTAAATATAACGTAAATTTTTTTTGCTAAATAAATAAAGTGTGGAGAAAAGAAATATTAGTGAAAATGTTATTTAAAGGATTGGCTGGCGGCGACATGCAGTACCGAAGGAGCAAGGGGGACTCTTTCCACGAACGTGTACGGACTTTGAGTGGGCGAAGGAAACGGGGAAAACTTGCAAGGAACAATTCTCCACATCTGCTCGGACGTACCCTGTCACACTTGCGCCGCAAGCCTATCAAAGTATTGCCTTGCTGGGTTCAATACGAGTTTCCTGGCGGCTAGTTGCGTTTCCGATCTCATGCATGATTAGCTGTTCTCCCGGGTCGAAATCAAAGCTGATGACCATCGCAGTTTCGCTGGTATCTTCTTCAAGCCGCCCCTAGGAGCTGCAGGGTAGCTATTACGGCGGGGAAAAAAAATCCCACTCCATTTATTAGCCTTTGGTAGTCCTCCCACTCCATTGCCTTGTTATTGGCCATTGACAGAATTTAGTTCACAAAATATTAATACTTTAATGGTAAATAAATAAATGAATATATACTAAATTAAAAAATAATAATGTTAAGTTATTTAAGGGTACTGCCTACCTAGCAGAAAATTAAATATATATGTATTTTTTTATTCGCAGGTGTACAGACACATGACGAAGGGGAGGCAGGCTGTGGTGGGGGTATGCAGAGCATTATAGGAGGGGGGTGGACACTCACTTATAAGCTTTAGTGTGGGCGTCGATGCGCCATAGTTGTATTGGTATTAAAGATTCTGTGCTGTGGATACTTTAAGGAAATTAGCAGCCATATTCGTGATGTCATCGATTGATTTATGGCCCGAGAGTGACGAGGATCTCCTAATTAATGCGGGGGAATTATTCGAAAAGATGGGTGCCTCTGCATTTATCGCCTCAGGGCGATGCGACGCTGCACCATCAGAGATCGTGGTAGAATCCAGCGCTGCGCCTATAGCAACAGTCTGCATCGCAACGGAGACACCCTTCCGGAGCACCCAGACGCCACCCTTCCAGGGCTTCCAGACGGGTGAGTCGGCTACATGCGACAACATAACTGAAGGTTCCCTGCTGCTGGAAGCTGGCAACGTACCGCAGCTGGAAAAGGATCGCCCGGAATGACTTTTTTACATGTGCAAACAACGGGGACTCTTTCTTCCAACGATGTGACGGACTCATTCGTGTCGGTACAGTACTCTCTGGTCTCTTATATTGCCTACACAAATGCTGAAGCATGCCTTTGCTGCGAAGACATGTGGTCTCCACTGCCTCTCGATGCTAACCCACCCTCTCATCGGTCTGACAAGGATGAGATTCACCAGTGTTTTAATAATTTTGAAAGCATTTTACGCGCGTTACGTGACGATGTGTCCGATTTACACCTCGAACTGACTAACTGCATGCGTGTTCTTACAGACGTGGAATGTTACATGGAAGAATTTGTGCTAAGTTTTCTACCATCCTAGAGTCTGCAGCTACATTTTACATTTATATGGATGAAATAAGTGATTTTAGAGACACACATTTTTTGCTCCTATAATTGCGAGCCAAGTATTTTAACCTAATTTTTTGGTGTACTATTTATGTGTGGTTTTTGAGTTAAATATATAGAAATGTTATTTAACTTCTAACTGTGTGTGTGTGTTCAGTAATTTATTTTTTCTCCATGTAAAAAGTAAGTATATTTTTTGTTTCTTTGCTATAAATATTGATTGCGCTTGCTTATTCCTTATAGTAGGGAGATGTACATGCAATATTTCATAACAGTGCCTCCTATTTCATAATAATTATGCTTTACTTATTTACCTACAATATTAAAAAGTATGCTCTAAAATTTTCTGCACATTATTAGCTTTTTTGTTTTTCTATTACAAAAATTAACTTGTGTGAAATATTTAGCAAATAACCATTTTAAGAAGGGTATTCAATTTTTTAAAAATGTGCACGACACAATGGTACTGTTACTGTCCTACATTAACTACCACTCGTGGGTGTGAAGACGTAAGGGGAGTATGCTGACGGAGGATATGTGATCGCGTGACGACCTTCATTCTGACACGTCGCACAAGAACGCCGCCAGCCTCTGTCTGTCTCTCTCTCCCCTTTCTCTTCTCGCTCTCTCCTCTGTATCGCTTACATGTAGCAGCAATCGAAATACTCATGTTTTAAAATTATTTCAATACGAATGAAAATACTACACAGATACTTGTAAAAAAATTATTTATTTTACATCACAATTAAAAAAAAACTTGCAAGAAAATGTAATTTAATATATAAATACATCGTATTTACACATCGTATTTTCGCCAAAGAATCCTTTTCTCGAAGTACCCATACACAACTATGCACTTGTACGGCAAAGAGTATGTTTGGGAAAGTAATGTAATTGTTTTATCTTATGTGTTTATATATATATATATATATATATATATATATATATAATATTTACAAAACACGCGGGAAAAATATTTTACACGATTAACATATTTACTGAAAAAATGTGAAAGATTGGTATACAACAAAAAATTATGAGATAGTTAAACACATCGACATTTATTTGTACATAATAATTATTTTTTTTACACAGCATAAAACATAATTTCTTCATCAAACCTTTTACACGCGCGTCAATATTTTTTTAACACTGTAAAACGCGTGTGTTTCGTCTACTAAAATAATTACGAGGGGAATGTGAGGTTTTCATCACCTGGGTTTTTCTAAAGAAAGAGCAAAGCTGATATGCACACGCTTACACGAGCACCACTGGTCATGAGACCGGTAACGTCGTAACCTCCGAACTGTGACAAGCGCCATCACATCGTTCAGAGCATACTTTAAATAGTTTATCATTTTGATTTAATTATTAAATTCAATGTTTTCCTTGTCGTACTTGCTTGAACGTCGTTCGCCCACAATTTCTTTTTTTTTTTTTTTTTTTTTTTTTCATATTTCCGATGTTTGTGGGAAATTTTGTTTGTGGACGGCAATAATGAACTGCACACTCGCCACTGTCAGAATCTTGTACATATAATTCAAGAATCTTACCATCGAAGACGCAACTTTAAAGGAGGAAAGGAACATTTTCGCCTAAAGCCTAGTTGCACTTTGCATGCAAAAGGCATGCAGGTGGAGGCCCAGTTCAGGAAACCTTGCCTTTTCACAACATGGTTATGCCCATCACATTTCTACTGCCATTTGCATACATCATTATTTTTACTTTTTCGGAAAAGTTCGTACATTCTTTCCTTGCATACGTGGACATCGCGATTTTGTTTTACCATCTCCTCCAGCGAACAAGGAAGCGTAGATTTAGGGCATAAATTGTAAACGTAACAGTTTTTATATTCGCACGTTAATGTGTCCCGAACATAACAGCCTTCGAAATCATCGTAGCAGCGTAGCCAGTGAATTGTACCGTCACAAAATTGAATTTGCACAAACGCTTCGAGCATCTCGAAAACTTACGCGTCGGTACCCACAATACAATTCGCTGTACTTGCTCACGTCTTTCTGACCTGAATGGAGAAAAATTCGGCGACGGACACTTCGATTTCTTCTTCAATATCACTGTATTTGAAGTCGGAGTTGATGGGGATCTCTGTGAAGCGAGGCGAGTATGGAGCGATGCCGGAATGAAGGAGCGGGGGAAACGGGAGATCCCCGAAAAAAAAACCCCGCCAACCAGCGGCATCATCCGGAACGATTCCTACATGTGGAAATCCGGGAGTGACCCAACCGGGAATCGAACCCGGTTCGCGTAGGTGGGATGCGCGTAGTCTAACCACTACACTACCGTGGATCCTGTTAAATTGGAAAGGGCGGGAAGGGGTCAAAAAAAAAGGGGGGGGCTTTGTAACCGGGATATGTACCTGCTACGTCTCCACAGCCGTCTCCAGATATTTCCCCTTGGTTCCTGGAATGTACCCTGAGTGCACTGGCCAGGCTTCAATCCGCACAACTCGCTCTTCGTGCGCGACTGTCCAATAAAACAAGCATGGCTAGAACCTGCGCTCCACTTCGCAATTTTTACGGTGACAGTTTCAGGTAGTAAACCCGACGCTTGGCTCAACTTACAGATCTGCTCTGCACTCTTAGACATGCGTGCAGTATTCAGGGAGTTGATGGGTTGTACTTAACTGCTGAACAAAATGGTTCTTCTTTAACAGCCACGTGTGTGGTTGTAAAATCTTTATGGGTACACATGTGTGTGTGGTCTTAAAATGTTGAAGCTGAAGTAATCGTATGTGGAGTATGCAAGTTATGTGAGAAGCACTTATCCTGTCCCTCGCTATTTCTTTCTATTTATATATTTTATTTCTCACGTGGACGGAGTTCACTGACTCTGGCTTCCACCAGGTACCAGTTCATCGATTTGGTTAATATTCAGGGACGATCACTCTTCGTCAGTAGCAGCAAACTCAAGCTGTCAATTAAAAACATAATAATTTTTGCAATATCAGCTCTGTTAGTCTCCGGAAAATTATTCAAGGTATCTTCTTACATATATGGCACCACAAAACCAAAACTAAATTATAGAGATATTCTTCAAAATATAAAATAACCACTTACTGCTGAATGCATTTTTTTTCTTTAGAATTACTGGTAAAAATCTCCCTTGCCCATTATCGTTCAACTCCCTAATACATCAACTAGAACCAGTATAAGTTCCTTAATTTGTAAGTACCACGCTTGTGAGAAACACAGTAGAAAAGTGCATTTTACGGATATTTCTGTTCGCAAAAATGTCAGTGCGCCCTGCTTCAGTCTTCAAATTTCTTGGACTTATAAACGTTCAATTCAAATCGCAATGACGTCAGAAAATGAGAAACACACTTTGGTTTATGCGGATACTTTTCAATAAAATATTCAAAAGTAAGTAAGAATTATTGATTTGAAATTTATAAACTAACACTTTATAATATTACGTTCCACAATTTTGAACAAATAACTTTTATGAAAATATTTACAAAGTGACTGTTTAAACACGAACCTTCAACATTTCGTTTCTGATAACTGATATACCTATACTTTTAGATTTAAAACTTGCACCCTTACCATTTCTGAGCTTGTACCCTTAGCGACATGTTACAACTTTAGCACGCCTTAATATAGTTTACTGAAATGCATTTCCAGTATTCCAACCTTATGGATTTTCAGAAATTGTGATGAGTACAGCATTGCTGGTTTTAATATGCTTAGCACGCAATCGGCTTCTGTGCTGTCTGTGTCTTTGGGCGCGCGGGTTTCCAGCTTTCGTTACAGTTCCGACCATCTGGCTCACATTTCACCATGGTGACAGTGACGCGTGAAGAAGGCAGGCCCACATTCAGCAAAGAAGACGTGGGTAAGCCGTATAATAAGATACTTTCGTCGACAACGCATAGGAAGATAGGCGAGAAGGGAAGAGGTGTCCATCAGCAGGGTTGTTAGCTACAAGCTTGGCTTTTTATCGACAACATCAGCACTCCTACAAATGCTCCCAATAAATAACAATAAAAAAAGCTGGTACGCCAGCTGTCGGCCGATGTTTTTGAAATATGTTTGACAACTGGTCGGTTAGCCTGGTCAGTTGGTATGGTCCTTTGGTATGGTCAGCTGTGGTTGAGTTGTTTTGTGAAGTTTATGTAAAGAGTTTAGCAACGAGATCGGTATTGAGCGACTTTTTTTTAGATTGGTCGTCATAGTCTATTGGTTCAGCTGGACGGTCTTGACCATTGTTCGAATCAGCTTGGCATGAGTTTGTCTCGCCAACTGGCAGTCTTGGTTGTGAAGTCAGTCTTGGACGGAGGTTGGAGTCATTCTTGGGTGGAGTCAGTATTAGGTGTAGTTAGTCTTGGGGGGGGGGATTTAGTCTTGGATGGATTTATTCTTGAGTGAAATTCCAGTCCATGGCTGGTCTGGTTTATTGGCCTAGTCGGCCTGGTCCTTTGTCATGGTTCTTTGGTATGTTCTGCTAGTAATGGTCAGTCTGTGTGACTGGTCGGTTGGTTGGCGTGATCGGTGTTTATGGTTTGTTGATCTTGATGGTTGTTAGACTGGTCGGCTGGAATGGTTGTTTAGTATGGGCAATTCGTCTGGTTTGCTGGTGTGGTTAGCTGGTAGGGATGGTTTATTTTGTTTCACGTGGTCGGTCTGTTTGGATGTTACTCTATCGCCAATTATTGGAAAATATCGTTCAAATAAAGTTATAAATTAGCTAGACCGTAGTCAGATATGTCGAGATCATTCAGCTATGACGACATTGTACATTCGAAGTTTCAAGGGCCTCGCCCTAATGGTCGAACATCGACGACAACATGGACAGTCAAGCTGGAGTTAGCGATGGTATCACCAAAGACGAAGTCGGGATGTTATCGCAGGAATACCATTAAACGAACACTTCATCTTTATATCTACACTCCAATAGCTTGGTGGTTCGAACTGGTATTTTAATTTTAGGCATAGTTTTTACTTCTGTGGAGAAATGTATGTGTAATTGCGAGCATGTTCGATAATACCATGCAAAATTAGATTGAAGAGATGAACAAAAAAAAAAAAAATACTTACCAGACTGAATGCTGGAAACATCAGGGAATAGAGTGCGGTCTGTTACCCCTCGCATCAGACGTGGCATGCATTTGGCTATATTAATTATCTGCAGAAGACAAGATACCACATGACCAACAAACAATCACGAGCGAGTAATATGAAGTAATCGTGAAATCACCAGCGCAGTCTAATGGTAGTGGTGGAGGTTGAGCTGTAGTGTGTAAACGGGGGGCAAGAGACGAGGTGGGGAGTCGAGCGAATGCGAGTAATAAGGAGGTGTGATGTAAGTCCATTATTCGTTGGAGGGGGTAGTTGGGAGAAGGGGATTGACTATATAGTCAATTGAATATAGTGATTGGGGTGGAGGGGGTTGATTAAATAACACATAAAAATTGGCAGGGTTGGTGACGTGGGTCAGTCTTCTGCTGGTCTTCGTGTCGTGAGCTTAGTCGCTGATCGCTCCACCTACCATCGAGCTCCGGACCTCCTGCATATAAGTCTTTAAATGTTATTTACAAAAATTTACAAAATTTTCTTATTGTTAATCTTTTTGGAATTTTTGTTTAACATTTGTTATGTATTTTCTGGGTTCAAGGTCATCCAAGGTCACGGGGTCAAGGACACAGACGTGGGGCCAAGGTAAAGTTAGCGGTTATCAAAGATGGCGGTCGATGTCAATAATGTAATCACTCCCTCGATTTTTGGGATTGTTTTAATTTTTTTTGTCATTTTTCTAGATGTTTTGGGTAAAAGATCACCTAGGGTCAAGGTTAAGATCACGAACATCCAATATGGCGGAAGGATATAGTAAAATTCAAATGGGAAAATACCCTTGTTCAGCTATGAGGGAGGGAAGGTAGGGGTGGCAATGTAGGGGAGGGCTCTCTCGAGCGCCTGCCGCTAGAGGGATAGAAACAATGTGACACTACTGGCGCTGTACACACTAAACTTATAACATCGCTATCTACTACCACGCTGTTAAATACCGCGTTGCGTGGCTTACGTTTTTTCGACAGGTAATAAGCACGGGCTGAGCAGCTCTCGCCCAACCGCTCTCGGCATCTGTCACTAGTAAACTAAACAACTCCACAATTTCTTGAGATTTTTTATTTTGTATTAATTGGAGTGGGTGATGGTTGGGGGGTAAGTGGGAGGTAAGTGTGGCGTGGAATGAGAGGAGTTGGGAGGGGTGTGAAACCTGCCGACTTAAAAGGCAATTAAAATTGTANGGGGGAGTCAGACGTCTGCTGGACGTAGTACTACTGGGTGGAAATCCGGAAATGTAATTTTTAAAGCATTTTTATAAATACATTTTAAAATAATTTTTTATATTTTAAAATAAATTTTTATTAAATTTTAATCTTTTATTATTTTTTTTAATTTTTAAGGTCAAGGTTACCGGGTGAATGTAAATGTCACCAACACCCAATATGGCAGACAATACTGCTGTTGGCCAAACGGAACGACAGAGCATGAACAGCTCCTTCGCTCCACCGCCCTACACCCCTGTGCCACATTTAAAATACATTGTCCCAAACCCATATTTTTCATTCTACTTGTGCGCCATATTTATACTTAACTTAGGTAAAGTTTGACGGTAAGCTGACTCGCTACTCTTCTCCAGACTCAAACAGGAGGTATTTGTAAGCAAAAAGTGGACGGGGTTTTAATGGTCAAAGAATTTCTCTTTCGCTTCTGTCATCGGCATTTGCAACGGCTGATCATCCTGCCAGTGTTGGGAAATATATTAGCAGGTACCGAACAGATCGCGATTTACGATTGCCTTTTCCTGCAGACCATTTCCCAGGAGTTTATTGAATAGCACGGCAGAGGCGAGCGTCTTGCACTGCCAGAGAACATCCCTTAGTTTTACGAGGCTACCTCGTCGCGGCCGTATATCCCGCCGTCACGCGCGGTGCTCTCGGGGCTCAGGCGGCGAAATGAAACTATTTACTTTTGGTCCGCTGAGGTGTAAATCTCCTTCGCAGCCCCCTCGCCACTCTCATTCCTCTACCCCTCCAACCAACAACTGAGCGATGAGATTTACGAAGGACGGAGTCAGTACGCGAGAGGGCAGCACGTCCGTAGCGACTGCAATCTGGCGGCAAATCTCTGAACTATTGGCATCGCAGACGGAAGAGCTATCACGCCTTCGTCTACGGAACATAGCTCCGTCGGTCTGCTTTCCAAAACCATTGTTGAGTAAAAAATTTTTAAGTAAACGGTAGTTGTTTCCCAATATTCCCAGATAGTGTCAGAAGTATCTAGACGTAAAAGAGTCTAAAATAATTTTTAACCTTTTTAGCATATTACATTGTTTTTCGTTGCGATATGAAATAATAATTTGTAAAAAATATGAAATGGAGGAAAATTACTTAAAAAAAATTAATATATCTTTTTATGAAAAATTTAAATTTACGTACATTTTCGAACAAATATTAAAACTGAACTAAATTTTATGTTGGGGCACAGATTAAAAATAATAATTTATGTTACTAGAATACTATAAAGAATAATTCGTGGGAATTTTTTTTATGCAGTTCGTCCATATTTCAATTTTAACTTTAGATATAAAATTTAACGCCAAAATCAAAGCCTTGCCGTAGTTGCATTAGGCGTAGGATAAAAAAAAACTGAACAACACGCAACTTTCGTGACTACAACAATGACCTCAGCTGAAACCAAACTTTGTGTTAAAACAATATTTGGAAATTTTTACGAATCAGGATTTTAAGTTAAAATTTTCATATTTATGCTAAAAGTATTTGTAAATGATATGTTTCAAATTATTTAGTATTTTAATAAAATTATTATTATTATGACACAAAGCCTACAAATATCATCAAAATGTAGTGGAAAAAAATTTAGGCTCTAGCAGTTTTAAAGGAATGCAGATACATTCTCCAAGCGTCATTACAACGATAGATGTACGGCTTTCACATTACCCAAGTTCCCATGGGATTCTTTATGTCAGTAGTGCGGTGGTGACAGTTTAGTTTTAATTAGCTTTTGAGCTTCTGAGTATTCCAGTGCACATAATACATGTTTTATGAAAACATCTCATTATAATAAAAATTAAAGTTATTGCGTGACAGTTTGGTGGAAGAAACCTAATATATTAACGATATTCAAACAACAAAATTGACATTGCATTCGATCAGAGTGTAGTAATATTAACACTGATATGGAAACTTAGAAGTTCCACATGACTTAATAAATATGTAAAAGAAAATAATAAATGCATAGTAATTTAAAAACGTGAAAGTAACTCAGTGGCTTATCAAAAACTTCCAATTCCTAAACGCCGTGAACACAGCAGAGGGGAACACATTTATGCGTCATCATAAAAGAAGAATAAAATGTAAACGAAATAAGCAGGTAGTTAATTATTAACAGAAGGTGGCCTTTAATTTGTAAATGGGCTGTATGTATCACACAGGATTGACCATAAATTAAAATGTGGATGGAAACACAGACGTTGTCTTCATAGAAGGCCGCAATGCCACCCCACTCACGTGAGGCATATTTTTATTTATTGTAAGCCGTCTAGTCAGTGTCGTGCTCCGTCAGGCACACAATGGAGTTAATTATTGTCATACTAATGTTATAACTTGCACTTCGTAAGTTCGATCGTATTTTTACTCGCACTGTAGTGCTGAGTTATGTGGTAACAAATCTCTTATCGTTATAATTGTTTGTATAGAAATAAATGAATTTGTCATTCTATCGACTCAGAAAAACTCTCTCTACACTAAATCTGCATTTGGTTGTAATATTTCCTTCGATTTGCATTTTGCAACTCATCTGAATCATATCGTTATGAGCTGCGTTTACTACGGGCTCGTGGTGTCAATCTGCTTGATTGACGTCAGGACTGAAGTTATTTTTGGAATAGTGGACGCCCGGCCACTCCCCACAACTTCTGAGAACTGTAAAAATGAAGAAAGTTGTTAGAATGGTTCCTTTTATAACATGGAGGGCCGAGGTTGTGTAATTGTTATATTATTCGCCTCCCATCTAGGCGAACCGGGTTCGATTCCCAGCGGGGTCGTTTTAGCATGTGGGAATCGTGCCGGACGATGCCGCTGGTCGGCGGGTATTCTCGAGGATCTCCCGTTTACACCGCCCTTGCATTCTGGCGCTGCTCCATACTCACCTCGCTTCACCCTCATCGGCTCTCAAGACCTGGATGTTACGGGCCGTCCAAATCTCTACACTCCATTCTAGAACATGGAGCATTCCAGAGGTGGGGTGGTGGCAGGATAGAGAATGTTCTAGGGTGGGGCTGAACAGGCTGGGAGGGGCTATGCATAGTGGCGCATTTCCTCCTCCACCAGGGGCATATGCGCCGTCCCAAAAACATCTGATTTTCAGTCTTCGGTAACAGCAGTAAGGACACACCGCCTGATGTTCGTGGCATATCTTTCCACTTTGCGATGTCCATCTCTCTTCACCCCTCAGAGACTTGCCCATATACCTGCCCGCCACAGTAACAGCCTACTATGTTCAGTTCTTGTGGCCACTGCCTACCGGCTGGCAGCTGCCAAATTTAAGTAGAAAATCCCATGTTAAGGAAATTTCGCCTGAGTGCGTTAATTTTAAAGACAGGCATTTCAAACAAAATGTATTATTCACAATATTTTTTAGAGAAGTTCCTTACAGCGATGTTTTTATAACAAGTATAGCCTGTTCCCAAGGAATTTTTAAAATTTATGTTTTACCAAAAAGTACATACTGCCTATCTATATTGAAAATACACGGAGGCTATAATAATTTTCTACACGTTTAGCTCACTACATTCTTTTTCGTTCTGGTATGAAATAACAATCTGCGAAAAATATATACTTTTCAAAAATAAATGATACGAGTTGTTGGGATATTAAATATTTTTTCTTGTATACACGTCAAAATGGAACATTATTAATAGGGTGGGTGCAGTTTAAAAAAATTCAATTTTAAGTTTTGAGAACAAATTTACCGTCAAAATTGCCAGAAGTAAATTCATTACTATAGGAGAACCAAATATCGGATTTCAAAGATTTCACAACTTGCCACGCTTCTTACTTCACAATGCACTTTTTTACAAAAAGAAAATTTGTGTTGAAATAACATTTTGAAATTTACACGATCCAAGATTTTAAGCTAAAATTCTCACACGGGTATTGGCGTTAAAGAAAAATTCGGAATGCTATTTTTAAAATGTTTTGGTATATTTATGAAATTATCATTGATATTATGTTACAAAGCCATAAAATTCCTTAAAAATATTTTTAAAAAATGACTTTCGGACTGTTTTGATAGTTCGCTGCTAGCCTCATTCAAAACGCGATAAAATATAAATCATGCAATTACGGGCGGCGATTTTATTAAAGTTGTTCAGAGTGCGCGCATGCGCGGTTCATGGTGTATGAGCGTGTCCGACTGTTATTAGTGCGCTCGCAGGAGCAGCGCAATTTAAAACATCACGTACATTGTTGCGATAATAAACAAGTGCAAGGACAATAAAAGTAATTAATGCACTCGCAATAACAATGCAAAGTGCTGTTGCGGAAAACCATAATTGCAGTACAGACCAGGAGTTAACAACCCTTTCTCACCATGGAAAGCAAAATAATGCAAATCCAGTATCGCAATGCAAATGATTGGCCTATGCACGTGATTTACACGAAAATAGTCTGTGTTATAGTTGTGCACAAAATAAAGGACAACTGTTAAGTGCTTCTTGAGAAAATAATGCGCGAAGATAAGGCTGTGTCGTAAGACAGGTTACTGCAGTAGCCTGGCTATTAAATAGACAAATGGTACGGCAACAATCTCAATCTGCTTTATGCCATCACTATTAATGTTTTCAATAGTGGAGTTTTTACAGCATGTGAGAGCTACTTCAATTGATCAAAATGTGTGATAAGTTTTTAAGTGTTCTGACCTTCAGTTGCGTAGTTGTTAGGAGAGCTAGGCGTCTATAACTTGTTTTATTTAATAACATTTATTTTTGGTGCACTGTACCATAATGGCATATTTCAGGAGCAAATTAAGTTAAATATGTAACGATAATAACCTTTATATAAGCTATGCATTTCAGTAATTAATAAGAATGACAACGTTTGCTGGTAGAACATTATAGCTTTATTTGCTCTGAAAAATAGTCTTACAAGATCACCTACCTGTCTGTACGTCCGTGCGTGCGCACACGCCCCTGTGCGTGTTTATGTCCTCTAACTAACTTAAACCATTTCACCGATTTCACAAAATTTCGTAGTTTTTGTAGTTTCTAGTAAACACGATCAAATATTTTGTTTTCGACCACGTGGAATAGTTATTTTAAAAATAGTGACCTCTTGAACTTTTAGTGCCGCGTGTCGTATCTTACGGGCCGGGCCATAAGGCATATTTGATACCAATTTAGAGTGCTAGGAGGACAGAATGTGAGCTTTATATTCTATAAATATCAATATGTTTAACTAGCCATTTTAAAAATTACAGCCACCTGACAAAATTATTCTATATATCTTATTACAGCAAATTCCCAAACGATAGGTACATGCTATTTACTGTAAAGTGAGCACTTTTGAAAATCCTCTCATTTGGAATAATAGTAAATAAATATATTTTGCTTTAGCCTTAGACGTTAAATTCTGGGTACGGTGGAACATACACTGTGTGCTTATTAATTACATGACAATATTTATTTAAAAAAGTGGTTCAAGGATAAAAAGGAAATAGCAACTAGGACCTCAAAAGTGCTTACTTTATCGTGAAGAGCCCATGCCCATAAAATTGGTAATCATAGAAGTGATAGGATATACAGCATATACTTACAAAACTAAATTTATCAGTCGCGTGTTTTGAAAATGGCGATTCGATGAATAGTGCAAGGCGAAATTCCATACCTCACAAATTGTACGACTAATATGAACAAAACTTGGTACGCTAACAGGTACTAATAAAAGAATAAAATTCACATTTTGTAAAAACTTTTTCATTGGCCTTTTTGGGAAACAGTTTCACCTGAATCAAGTAAATGTATATTTCGGGAACATTTCATATTTATCTTACCAAACCTACATTAAAATAGTTACATGAAAGGCGTTTAAAACTGTATAAAACGATAATGTGTTAAACACTGCAAACTTAGCTTTCTGATAGAATTTAATTAGTTAATTAAAATAGTTAATTAACAAACTCCAACAGTTATTTTGTGAGAAAGTAACACCTAAAAAATCGGGCGTTTATGTTTTATCTCGGAAATTATTCAACGGATCGCAAAAAAAAAATAATTTACAAGAAGTGCCATGAGGTATAACAATTGTTATTAAATTAACATACTTATTATACTTTCAGTTTGATATAGGCTACCATAGCGTCATGGTATTTTTTGTCGATGTAAGTAAAAAATGTTAGAATGTTAAGCCAGCTTCACAATCTAGCACACCAGTAAAGTTATTTTATGCATAAAATCTTTTTAATATAAACGCAATGAGGTAACTGTGGGCACAGGATGAAGCCTAATTAACTCCAGCGTAGCGAGGCCAAGACTCGGGAGGCGTAACTGGATGTCACAGCATTGGAGGAGACCGTCACCTTGAAAAGTATTCTTTCTTACATGCATACCTAATCCTCTTTCAATTACATTTACACAGTAAATTTAAGCAAATAACACCTAGTGCGTAACTCCTTTACATTCCTGTTCTCATATGAGACTACAATACAACAATTATTAAGAGTTATTTATTTGTAGGAATTATTTTACACGGTGTCCGGATCCTCCCTCCCAAATCCCTGTGCGAGGCCGTTTCGCAAACCCATAAAAAATTTCAGCTATCTGAAGTCTCTAGTTCAACATTCATAATATTACACGTGTGATGCAGTATTAAAAATTAAAATGCGTGATTTATTTGATAGTAATAAACATTGTCAAATGTGTTTATTCTTGTGCATGTAGGCACCTTCGCCTAGTGCAAGTGTTCATTAGCGAATGTGTTTTCACATGTATATGACCACCGACTAATGGCAAAACTCTGATTCCAGTTAGTTGGACATTAATTGTCTTCGACTTGTCGCACTTCTATGAGCACGATCACCACTTATTTTATTCAAGCACTAACTGTAAAAATCCACAAGATCCCTTTTGGGTACTTAGTATTGAAAATGATACTTGCCATAGTAAAAAATCCACGACGAGTATAGACCGTGCTGTCACATGTAAGAATTCACGATAAAGATCAAGTAATCAAGAATTTAACGAGTTTATATGCGGTGGGTTTTATGGTTAAGCATAATACCGAAATTAAAATTAGTATATTTTAAAATTTGTACTAAGACAAACAAGCGTTGCCACAATATTTTTAAAATATATTATCAGTATGACTGGTTCCGAACTAACTACGCACTACTACTTTGCATTTTTCCACGGGCCGATGTGTCGTGACCTGTTCTCCGGCTATTGCATTCGCATTACGTTAAAAATTGTCCCCTTCTGAATTATCGCAGATCACTTGGGCTCTGATCTACGCATTGTACAGTCCAGGCAAATATAATTTTCCGGCGCAATATTATGTATTAATTTGTATATACACAGCTGAGATACCAGGAAAGAAAGAAAATGCACGTGTGAACTGTTGTCTAAGAAATCTGTGAGAGTACTTGACTCTTTATTTTAGTATGCAGTATACAGTATGCCAGGGTGGGGTTTTAAAAGGAATAGCAAGAATACGATCGTCAGGTAAATGTATCGATACTTTTTTATTCATACCTGTACGCATTATTTCTTTCGTTATGAATGTAAATGTTGCAATAATAAATTTACAATACTGCATTGATGGGAGTAATGTTAGCGGCACTGATAGTTTTCTTTAGGTCCCCATTCCGACTACCTACACTATATTTTCTCTGACCTCCCACCGTGTAAACAGCTGCTTGAGTGTCATGCAGCACAAACAAGTAAATACAAATTTAGGCTCTTTGTTTAAAAATAGTAAGGTGTACGGAACACACATATACTATAATAAATAATATTTTTCGCAGACATAATATACAGTATATCGTAACGAAATGGTTGCGATACTAATTAAAATGAAATTACAAAGAAATGAAAAGAAAGCTTCAGAATTAAAATGTACTACTACAGAAAAATTAATTGAAGAAATTGCAAAAGGAAGGTGCTCGATTTAAGAAAATCGATTAACTACCTGTTTCGTTATGTCAAGTTTGCTAACATACCTAAGATAACATAAACTCGTATGAAGTATTTGATTTGTGTGCTGGATGTCGAGGCTTGAATAAGCAGAGAGGGTGAAAGTAATTTTTATAATTATTTAAAAAAAAACCTCATAGCATGACTGGTCCCGCGCTACCTATGCACCATTATTTTGCATCTTTTGGAAAACCGAAGTGAAGTGACCTACTCTCAAACTTTCCTTTGTTAACTACCCTATTCTTCCCCAAACTCTCCTAGTCTCTCAGCTCACTGCAGGTTATTGCATAGCGACTGATATGATGTGATGTGTTCTCAAGCTTTCCATTGTTACCTTCACGAATCCTCCCCGACCCTCTTAGCCCTAGGCTCCCCGATTCACCTGTATCCCCGCCACGATCTTAGTCTGCCAGGATTTCCTTATCATCTACGGCCAACATTGACAACAACCCAGCGATGGCTTGCTGTGGAGTTTAGTCAAAATTACCATTACGCTGTACCCCGGCTTGGGGCGAGCCCTTACGTTCCAGTTAATAGACATGTATGTCACACGAAGCGAAATGACAACAGACTATGCTTATAACTTGACTTGTGGAATAAGGCAATAAATTAACTTTTTTGAGGTTGGGGAAGTTTATATGATCTGACTTTGATAGCCCTATCCCCAACAGTTCAATTATTGTGTTCAAATATGATTATGAAAGCGTTTAGTGCATAATGCAACGTAATAATTTGTTCGTAATTTGGAGCATATGTTTTTCATCTCAATATGCTGGCTCTAACTCAGAGGATGGTATACAATAGCGCTTGTAAAAGGTTTAGGGATTAACATGTCATATCGAATTATCAAGGTGGGAAGCATTGCCTACGATTTGAATTTGATTATTCTATCTCCAATGGTTTACGGATTATTGGCAAATATGTCTGTTAAAGGGCTTAAAGCTTAACGTACTATATTGTTCNTCTATCTCCAATGGTTTACGGATTATTGGCAAATATGTCTGTTAAAGGGCTTAAAGCTTAACGTACTATATTGTTATGTTAGGGGTCGAGAGTGTTGCTTACATTCTGAATTTTTGAGAATGGTGGTCATTAGACTTACAAAATGGTTTAGGNTGTTAGGGGTCGAGAGTGTTGCTTACATTCTGAATTTTTGAGAATGGTGGTCATTAGACTTACAAAATGGTTTAGGGCTTTATACAACATACTCGATTGTTCTATACCTGAAGTCTTACCTATAGTTTGAATTTCATAGTTCTAATCCCAGTGCTTGGAAAATGGCGGCCAACTGTGTTTATAAAAAGTTATAAGTCTTAACTTGTCATATCGATGTTTTCGAGCACGGGTCTCAATACATTCCCATTTCAAGGGCCAATCCCAAATGGTTCCTAAGCGATGGTAAACTATGCTTATGATATAGCAAGTGTTAGGGTTTTACCATGATTATAACATGATATCGGGTTGCTGGTACTCTACCTCGTTGGTCAGTTATAGATTATGTATTTATGCAAAGAAGCTGAATAGTATGCCTGTGTCTTTGGAATTTAGTATGGCAATCTGGCTGGTGGAGAGGTGGTTGCAGAATGAGTATTTAATGGCTGTAACATTGTATTTGGAAAAGACGACTCTGCAAATACATCACATGCTACAACTACAGCTAAAAGTTTTATTTATTTATTAACGGCTTAAAGGCGCAGTCAAGGTATAGTCGTTTCCTCTTACACTGGATCCATCACAAATTCACCTTCACTTGCTAGATATTACAGACAATACACATTTAAAACTTACAAACATAGAGCTTAATACTAAAAAAATCCAAGGATACAATTCAATTTTTCTCACGCTTATTCGCTTACAAATACACTTCGCGGAATGTCTACCTAATCTTCTCATCCACTAGGGTGACTAAGGTACTACTTATTTACTGAATTTTTAAATCTATTAAAGCTTTCAATATTTCTATGTTCAACCGGCAGGTTGTTCCATGCCTTCGAAGCAGCACTGGTGAAGGAGCTCGAACAGAATTTTGTCTTGTCNTATGTTCAACCGGCAGGTTGTTCCATGCCTTCGAAGCAGCACTGGTGAAGGAGCTCGAACAGAATTTTGTCTTGTCAAGTGGTATACGCTGTCTATAGTCGGCTTATATATATGTACATGTATATATATGTATACACTCACGACAATAACACTTCGTCCTTAAGCATAATAGAAAAAATACATATAAACTGGTGNGAAGTGGTATACGCTGTCTATAGTCGGCTTATATATATGTACATGTATATATGTATATATATGTATACACTCACGACAATAACACTTCGTCCTTAAGCATAATAGAAAAAATACATATAAACTGGTGCCACCTTGCATCCAACACCAGTAACAAACATTTCGCTGACAGCAACACACTGCAACTGTATCAAAACTGCTAGGTAGCTCGGCTACTACCACTACATTTGTACGTGTGAAAGTGGAGATAATTAAGCCTCTATAGAGAGGCACGTTCTAAAACAGATGTAAAGTACTTAACTGTGTGACAGGAGAACACACACTGCAACACAACAAAAAAAAAAAAAAATTCAAATGCAGAACAACCAAAATTTTGCTAGGAAAATATCTGCTACTACTCTCAATGATTACTCATTAGAGACGTGCCAGAAAAATGTGGAATTTAATTAGTTTTCTTTCAATAAGATGAAATATGACAGGAATAAAGTAATCAATTTGCCTTTTATATTTTATGTGCGGCCTCAACAACACTAGCCTTTCTCGTGACTGAGGTGTCCCATCTTACTTTAGACTTGGCATTAAAAAAATTATAACTTCGAGGAAAATAAATTAATTGTTTTACTTCTTTACTCCGGACTAGCTCAGTGTTTTAAGAGCGATATTCTAGGTTTCAAGGTTCCTGTGATTAAAATAATTCGGAGTCAGTTTAACTTGATAAATAAAACAATTTCTTATATGCTTCTTAGTAAAATAGTTCTCAGACTTAGCTGAATGTAATTAAAAACAACGAAGAATTCTCTAAGATCCAGGCGTTCCTGGCGATCTCGTCTGCCATCGCATCCTCCTGGACGCGGCAGGACCTCTCATCGCGGGCTTCGCTATGCAGGCTCTCAGGCCTGTAGCGCCATTACAGTCCCAGCACATATTAGCCGTAGTTCGAACTAATTACCCTGGAAATATACGCGGACGGCGACCGAAACAGGTCTACATCTTCCTTAAACTTGCCTCGCGTCTTCGTATCCTTCGAGACGGCCTGTTTTCAGGTTCGAACTCGGGTACTTGTAATATAATCTAATTTAAAACCCAGCGTGATAAACCCACGCAGGCTAGCGAACACCGAGATGCCTAAAAATTCCTTTCAAACACTTAATTAAATAACGCCGTCTACAACTGACCAATCACGAGCGAGTTAGAGCCAGAATTACTCAACACGTCTCTTAGGTACCATGGCCAAGTATACTCGGGCCTTCTATATACATTACAAAAATAACAGATTGGAAAGACAGAAATGTGTTAACGATATAATAAAATATAACAATTTAAATTAGCAGTGACATTACATACCAATTAATATAATTAATATGGCAATGAAATTAATATCTGTGAAACCATATTCCGTCTTAGAAATACGTAAATAATTAAAATCTGCATATGGCCCAATTTTACGTCGTTACACAACAAACGACATAGAAAAAAAAATCGCCGTTGACACCAGCGCCACCTTGCGGGTAAATCCAGGAACACACATGGTCGCCGACACTAATGCTCCCTATCACCCAACTCAGAAACAAATATGGCGCTGTTAGCAGACAACAACGCAAATAAACATGGCTGCCATAATTAGTGTCCCTAGCTGACGACATCAGAAACAATATGGCAGCAAATGACACCAGCACACTCTAGCTGTGAACGGGAAAATTTTGAGTGAATTACTGTAAATTTTTGGGAAAAAGCAAACTTTTTTCGGAATGAAAAAAAAATGTCTGTTGCCATCCAACTTGAATAAAAATGGCTTTAGTTACAGCTATCAGAAATAATTGCACGGTGGTTGCAGAAATAAAACACTAAAAATTTCTTGTACGCTCGCTTAAATAGCGACTAGTGCTGGCCTCTGGGGGGCAGCTGGTTGTGTACCAACTTATAGCGTGAGAAGCTCCAGATTCTCGAAAAAGTCATCGGTATAAATTTACGTGAGTCGGTATTATTCTCCACACCATGCGAAATATTACTTAATTTCAAAAAGTTGTATCATACCGAAATTAATGTCAACAACTATTTTTTGAGGTAAAGGAATTTATAAGTGGTAGGTTCGGAACCGCTTCTCTTCATATTATTTTTTTAAAGTTAAATTCAAAATAATACGTTGATAGATATGATTATTAAATTCATGGTAAATGCCACTTGGTTTCAAATACACTGAAAAAATAAAACCTTTAGAGTATAATTACCTAACAACCAACCACTGCAGTAGCACCACCTAGTAGACGACATTATAATTAAAATTTGAGCTGGAAACAAGATGGCCGCTATCGGACTGGAATGACAGAGCAACCTAATTCTGAATCCTCCTGCTTTCCCGCCTGACCTAGTATCACTAAAATCACACAACTCACAAAAAAAATCTTGCTATCCTACTATTTTTAAATTTTTTATGTTTAGTTAAATCGGTGCAAAACTAATTTCCGTTTTGTTTACCAGCTGTGAGCAGTAAATGCCAAAATTTGCGTTTCCTATTTTAAAGTTGTACAATATTTCTCTATAATAGACTAAACCAAAGGTTCCGGGTCGAAATTGATTCAGGAAAAAACCTTATTTTTGGCTAAAAATTAATGTCATCAATTTGCATAAGAATGAGTGCCCGTTGTCAAAATTTAAAAAGTATTCATTATAAGAAAAGAAATGAGTAACTAAATAAGCTCTGAAAAAAAATTAATCATATACTTTCAAATCAAAAATGATTGTACTGGCATTCAGTACTTGGCTGTCGTGAATTTTCATCGGTTTATTCAAAGTAAGACTGATTTTAAAGTTAACACACTCTAATAACCCCCCGTTTATCCAAACGTTGGTGGTCTCATTTACTATTGCTGAGGATCTATGAACACCAAAACATGAAAGCCCACACACGAAATATAAAAAAGCCTTTAGAATTTAATTTTGTACAGTTGTTCCTCCCCCACCCCCATTTTGTGTATGCCACTAGTAACCAGAAGTTCTGTTCCTTTAAACATTTCTTCAAAGAAGCCGACAATTATAAACATCATCTATAAAGATTTAAAACACGCAAAAGTTTTTGAGCTTATTTACTATCATATTTGTGTGTTAAAGGTGTGTAAAATACAATTAAACCTAAGCGAACGTTGTTTAAGCCCAAGGATTCGAAAGCCAAAGATAGTTAAGTATAATTATTCAAAGTAAAACGCCTCTTTTATCTGCTAACTATTTTTTAAAGTCTGAAATGAAAAATATGAAATTTCTTTGCGCATAAGTGCACGTAGTTTAATGAAACAATGGTAGATACGTCTCCAATAATACAGTCTGTAAATTATGAAGAGTGGTTCTTTGCTTTAACGTCTTTTTAACACTTTGGACACCAAGTCCGTATGTAGATCGGACTAAGCTAATACTTACTAAAATTTCTCATACTTTCAACAAAAAAATTTAATGTGTAGTTTTCATAATTTTGCTAGCGTATTTCAGGCTCTTACAAAAACACTACATTGTCTCAACGATAAACTAGGGCAATAAAAACTCTGTTTCTGTATAATTACTTAAATTTACGGGGTGAATTGTATAGCCTGTTACATGTTAAAGGACATATGATTGGTTGACAATCAACTTATAATTCCATAACCTGATAGCGAGCCAATGATGAACAGTTGTACAGTACAGTAAACATATCCGGTGTGGTGTGAACTGATAGGGCGGTGGTGATTACGACTACAGATCACCAACATAGCCAACTCCCTTCCACATTGTCTTGAATTTTATTGCATGCGTACAGTGTGCAAAGTGTTATAAGTACACCGAACGAAATAGGTGCACTGTAAAAACACTCACTTTGCTGCATCACATAATTTGTTGCCACGAATTTATTTTTTAAGATGAACCACTGCAAAGTAGGTTTGCCACAAACATAAATTTTGTTTGGTATTTATATTAATGACTGAAAAAACCTTGCATTGTGTTACAATAATTCAGAAAATGTCTTTGTTGTAATGTAAGTTACACTGTGAGGAAAATTTGTGCTCTGAGAAACAACCGCGATGAGTAAAATAAGAGAGAAGCAACAAATCTTTCAGAATTATATTAATTGAAAGAAGGCAACAATGGTGGCCCCGAGACTCGAACTCGCGCCCTTCTTGTTACCAAGCCTAAACTCTTTCACCACAGGATCAGTTTGTCTTTTGAAGTCCCATTTCTGTTGATAGTAAAGTTATGTCAGGTAGTAACATGGCCCAAAATAAAATAATTTAGGTGAATTAATTATTTGGAGAATCATTGCACTTCAGAATGACATAAAACATCAGCAAGAGGTTTTTTTTTTAATTGAGCTAATGTTAGCGCGATAAATGGCGTCGTAAAAGCATACTTACGTTTTGTTATAAGTTCACGGCAACACTAGATGGACGTGCAACTGAGCTGACGTAGTGTGCGTTTGCCGGGGCACGGCCCCGCCGTCAGCTGGCGAGAGACCTCACCGAGCTGAGGCGGGGGGAGAGGTTTGCTGATAGCAATCGGGTCGTCCAAGTGATTCGTCCGGGTGTTGGCGGCTTGTCGTCCACCGTATTTCTCGCCTCGCCCGAGTAGCACCGCCGCCGACAGTCTCGGGACGCCCACAACGCGGCGATTCTCGGAAGCGACGCGGAAGGACCCAGATGGCGGATGGAGGATCGGCTGCCATTACCGCTCCGCGGTGGCGATTGGCGTTTTAATCTCTCTCCAAACACCAACAAAGGGCGTTACACGAAACCCCGGGCCAGGGGGAGAGCGAGGAAAGTGTATCTGATGGAGGAGACGGAGGAACGAGATGACGACGAGGAGCCGTGGTGGGGGTGGAGAGGAGGAAGAAGCGAGGCTGTTATCCAGATGGCGGCGGTCACGAGCGATCGGGCCCGCGATAAAACTGTCAATGGCGAAAGGCTTCATGATAGCCCGGGACGATGTTGAGCTGTTTTTCGGGGTAGGGAGATGCGGGGGCGGGGGGAGAGTATTTCGTGTCCGAATTTTAATTAACCGCGTGGCGAGGGGCGTGGCCGGAGGACGCCAGCCAGGGCTACCAGTGCGCGGAGCCGTGCGTCGTGACCGAGGTATCTGCGATCCTCGTCAGGGCCCGGATCACAGAGCAGCGCGTGCAACGTTCCTGCAGCTCGCGACAAGAGTGGTGCAAGTCCCTCTTCTCCTAACCACGCAGGCGCGTCATTACTTCGCCTGCACAGGACGGTTATGAAAGTGCGTGGTTCACGATGAATCCACACGTCTTCTGTTCAACCAGCCACACGCGACTATACATTAAACTTTATGAAAGTGGGGCAGTGATTTATTATCAAATATATCAATTTAGAGTTTTTTTTTCTTTTAGAGTGAGTGAGTGAGTGAATGAGTGGAGATTTGGGCTGCTCTTAAGGGCACTGCCTACCGACTGGCAGCTGCGAAATTCAAATATGAAATCCCATGTTAAGGAGATTTCGCCTCAGTGCGTTAATTGTAGAGGTAGGCGTTTCAAAGAAAATGTATTTTCACGAATGTTTTAGGGGAAGATCCCCAAGAGCGTATAATCTCAATATAGATAGGCAGCATGTACTTTTTTTGTAAAACAATAATTTTTAAAATTCCTTGTGGGTAGGCTATACATGTCATGGAAACATCTTTGATGGAAGGAACTTCTCCCAAAAAATTCGTGAAGAATACATTTTTGTTTGAAACCGCTATCTTTAAAATTAACGAACTGAAGCGAAATATCCTCAACATGGGATTTATTACGTAAATTTCGCAGCTGCCAGCCAGTAGGCAGCGGTCTTTACATCGAGGTCTTGAGAGCCGATGAGGGTCAAGCATGTGAGTATGGAGCATCGCTAGAATGCAAGAGCGGGGGAAACGGGAGATTCCCATCAGCATCGTCCGGCACGATTCCCACATCTCCACCAGGAATCGAAGACGTTTCACGTCGATAGGAGACGAATAGTCTGACCACTACACTACCGCAAGCCCCTATTTTTTTTAGAGTAGAAGTAACTAAACACGTAATTTTTATTCTAGAAATTTATATTGAAATAAATAAAATATATATTACTTTATATCCTTATTTTCTCCTTTACTTGTATTGTCTGAAGGTTTTACGTACACAACACGAAATGTCGTCATTTCCTACAAGTCAAGGAAGTTCCTACTTGACACATACGCGATGACTATGAACAGTTTCATAAAAATGCCTCTTTTCATTCCGAAACGTACACGTTCATTACCTACACATTTTACAGCGCAGCAGGGGCGCGTCTATTCGGCATCATCACTTCCTGTATTTTGAGTAGGCATATCAACATCAGTGATCTAGCATGTATTCTTGGCTTAAAAATTAACAATTTGTGTGAACTCTTATCTTAGTATCTATAAACCATAAGTACAACTGTAGCTCAAGATTTATTCAGCTTTAAGGGGCCTGTCTGCCTGTCACTCGAAGTGTGTTGTAGTGTCTTTGAAATCGGCTTTTTATACGAAACTATTAGACACGTGCGCTATGTATAATATACGAAAAGAACACAAACGGCAGACTATACCAATCGATTACTTTCTAAACGTCACGTACGTTAGAAATACCTTTTTGGAGCACTCCGGCGTATCTAAAAGCAGGCTATTTCAAGGTGCTATGTCTCAAAATATTCGGGACAGATAATTACGAAAGTACTTGAGGGTCCTGCACCGAACCTTGATACAGACTTTTCACCAATAAAATGATAGTCATCGCTTTAAGTCCCATAGGTATACGCTGCGTGATGAGAACACCACACGCTATTTCAGAGTCGTTCGATTAGGGGTGATGGCTTACTTGATGCGCGTGGAAGTGTCGTCCTTATTACTCCGGCACGCATAATTATTACAGCAAAAATAATGCTATTTGAATTTGTAATTTAAAACTGAAACGAGATTTTAATTTGTTAAAACGTATTATAATATATTTAGATATGATGGCGGTATGGTCACAGTTCCAAAATTGGCAGAAGTGACGACTGGCGACATGATATGGCGTGTTGCTTGTGGCTGAACGAAGTGATAATTTTCTTTCTTGAGATGCGGAAAATACCTAAAATTACCACATCAAGTTTGTACACGTTGTTTTTTTTTTTTTTTAACGTACCTAGGCAAGTTACGATGTTGTGATAAATCTGTGTGTCTAGGTATGAAAAAATATACTGCAATGTGTGTCATAGCCGCTACGTGTGAAAGAGTATTGTTGCCTTTACGTTATGCTAGACCAGTGTGTGATTGCAAATATTTGACGTGCGAAATTTATAAGTTTTAACCATGAACTATTTTTATGGCGACATTAATTATTTGAAAGTCACGTCTGTTTATTTATCACAACTTTGTAACTTTGCCCTAGGTGTTTGAAACACAATTGGGTAACGTGCTTATGCTTCTATGAACATTTTAAATAAATAATCAAATAAACCTATGCAAATAAATATGAGCGGGATAAAAGTTACGGCAGGCCTATTTGTGTGCATGTTCACCACTGTTTGTCACTNAGTTTTAACCATGAACTATTTTTATGGCGACATTAATTATTTGAAAGTCACGTCTGTTTATTTATCACAACTTTGTAACTTTGCCCTAGGTGTTTGAAACACAATTGGGTAACGTGCTTATGCTTCTATGAACATTTTAAATAAATAATCAAATAAACCTAGTTAAAACTGAGTACCTATGCAAATAAATATGAGCGGGATAAAAGTTACGGCAGGCCTATTTGTGTGCATGTTCACCACTGTTTGTCACTGATACGTACAAAAAATAAGCGACACCAGTTTGCGTGCTCGAATTTACTGTCTCTTCGTTGAACTAGTCGCTCCTTCGTTTAAATATTTATTCCAACTGAGGCAGTCCTTTTAATGAAATAACCCAACACATATCAATTACAAGAGGTTAAATACTACAGTTCTTTCCCCCGCAGTTTTGACAGGGTTTAACACAGTCGTATTAAAATATTAACGTGTATTTAGTGTATAACAAATGTTAACAATGTAAAACAATAACTGTAAGACCTATCGCCAATACAGAAAAAAATTGATAAAAAGTCATAAAGCTAACCTAAATATGGTTATTGGCCTAAATTGTGAACATTCGTCCGAAATGGTTTTTGAACTATGATATATACTCATTTTAACAGCTGAAAACAATAAACAAATCATTTGACAGTTAAAATGTAGAAGTCACATGGAAGTGTTTGTATTTACATTAAGCGGGAAGATACGTAATAGGTAACCAAAAGTAGAACTTTAGCAGGGCTTCAGAAAAGTGTGAAGTAACCGTGAATGGTCTATAACGCATGTACGAGCTAACGAGGGATGATATGAGTTCGGTGGCCTTCCCTCACTGTGTTGATTGATTGACGCTCCACATACGCCCTATAACACTATTGCTATAATCGTGTTGGGATAATAAATGCGCTCTGATGGCCATTCTAGACATTGCAGATCATTGCAACTCCAAACATGTATACACCCAACTATGTTATGGAGTGTAGCAGATCAAGTCCAATTTGGTTAATTCCTTCTGCGCGCTTCATTATTTTGCCAGTCAGTGTAAACTGATTGTGGCCAATGGAGGTTTTTTTCTGTCGTCTACCAAATGAAATAAGACTTCGCATGGTATTTATGTGCCATACAATTTCATGGTGTTGTTCGATTGACAGATGTGTGATAGTCATTATTTTCGTTCAACCTGCACCTGTATCAACTATTTCACTTGCCATTAATAGTGTTGACGTGACAATTTTAACTTTTACATTTGGCGGGATGATACACAATTGACTGGAAGAACAAATGGTACAAAACATGAACAGGTTTTAGGTATCACGTAGTCAAATATAATTGTTCAACTGCTGTCCACTTCCGCATTTCCTCCAAATGCACGCTTCCTGTGTGTCTGAGCCGTGCTCAGGATTCCGCAGGAGATTTGAACGCTAGGGCGAGCGACGGACCTACCCGCACGACACCTCCGCCGGAACAGGAGACTCGAACGCCGGAGTAAGCGACGAACCTACCGGCACGACACCTGTGCGATGGCACCGGGCAGATAGACACCCAGGTGCCTCGCTGTCACGACGCAGAGGGTCGTATCTGCCGGCTGTATCGGACATTCCTGCAGCGCCCGTGGCCCCGCCGCGCATGATCTCGCCTCCACGGCGGAGTGGCGACTACCCGTCTGCTTGCCCGCCCTCTGCAAACAACGGTCGGTAAATGGGGTCGGCGGCTTTCAATCGCCCTCGCTATCTGCCGGCGGCATCGCTCTACCACGGACGACGGCCCGCGGGCCCCGAACTCTCCAGCATTTATTTCGTCTTCTGCAGAGGGCCGCCTTCCGCACAGAAATGTTAACGCCGCAGTGCAAGGTCTTCGCGGGCAGCAGTCTCGATAGACAAATAACCTATTGATTCTCACACTTAAAATTTTACCGATTTATACGTTTAGGCAGTTGTCTACTTGTTGAACAGAAATGTTATATTTGAGCGGCACTCTACACTGCGAGGCTCAGAGCCCAATCAATGAATTTGAATTGAATGAATTTATAATGTGTTTTATTTACATGAATTTCACCACACTGTACAGCAAAAGCAATAATAACAGAAAAGTAAAGTAGCGTGTATGTATGCCAGCGCGAACAAGCGCTCTACTACACAACAGAGTGAAAGAAAACGGGAGGAAACGGTGGGAATAAGAAAGGAAAGGGATGAAATAAAGGGAAACTATCCAGAACCCTTAAAAATTATAGAAACAGAAAGGGAACGTAGAGTGCAGTCAGCGGCACTGCAAACAAGGAGGAAATGAATGATAACGGCCACACAGGGCGATGAAGAAAAAAAATGGAGGGGAGAGAAACGGCATAAAGGAAGTGAAAGCAGTAACATAAGAGAAAGACCGGGTGTTAAAAGAAACCACTGCGGGTATAAGGTCCCCGCACCACCCAGAGACCAATGATCTTCCCTGGAGGTTAACTGAGTAGTAAACCGCGCTTCTGCTCTACGTTATGACTGGTTCATATTACTAGTCGCCGCACACAAAGCCTGCAGGTTATTGGTTGAGGTAACGAAACAAGTTGTTTGCCAGATTCTGAAGTACAGCACGCATTAAAAAATTGATTATTTGCAGCACCAGAAACAATAAATTAACTTGGGGAGGAAAGGGTTAATGAGTTACATGTGGTGTCCACAGAAAGAGGCACGATGAAGGATCATTTGCATTTTATCGTTCTCGACATCGCAAAACGATTGTACAGGCTCTACAAACCTCCGAATCTGAAGCAACGTCGGTGTTTCATTTGAAACTTTCACTGTATTGTAATACAGTTTTAGCTTATTTTACTTTAACACTGGATACACTTATTACTTCTAGCGACTCTTCCCAAGAATCTGTTTCTGAAAGAAGCGTTGTACGCGTTCTTGCTGAATTATTTAACATTTTAACACTTATTGCATTATGCAATGAAAAATGTAAGCAATTACAAATTACGTTGATTTTTCGACAGTTCATGAATTGCTAACGACTGTTAAAATTTCAATATCACTAATTTTACTTTAAAGTAATTTATTTCCTTACATACTCTTGGTTAAAGAGATAGGAATACAAGCGGTTCCTTGGCTGGGGTGCATTCTTGGATGGGCTATGTTTTTATGTGGAAGTTCGGTAATTTCAGTGGATTTAAAATGTTTGTTAATAATAAGTGGCAGTAAAAATAATACATGCCTGTAGTAATTTTCGTGTTCATATCGGGCCGATTTTATGTTGTAAAAATCTAGCATTGATTGTCTGCCTATATAAAGCTATATTATGTTATGTGAAAGTCATTATTTCTGTTTGAAAAGATATAATATTGCGGTTGTGTATACTAAAGGTTTCGTTTACACAGAAATATATGTTATTTTATGTAAGTGAAAATTACTGTAGAAGACTATGGATATTTCTGCTAATATTCTCGAATGTGATTTAACATGAGGTTTGAAACGGCAAGATATAATTTTGAAAGTTTTAAGAAATTATAATATATTGTAGCATTTTTGAAAGTAAGGTATTTAATTTCAATGATTAATTCGATAAATAAATGAGAAATTAGGTAATATTTATTTTAGGAAATTAATCTTAATCAGACCTACATGTGAAAGTGCTGGTTGGTCAAAATATTACATATCCAAACAAAAAGCAGCCAGTATCCAGTTAGCACATTAGTTCAGTTCCTTATTTGTTCAGTTTCGAAGTCTTATCATGCATAAATGGAGACCGTCGAGGTTGTTACAGGTAGTGCATACCTGTACCGAAATACTTAGTTTGATGATGTTACGAGCTAAATCTAATGTAATCATGTGTAAGGGATAAACATACATCGCGTTGCTGCGAAGAGAGATATTTTCCATCTTGCTTTTTTTTTTCCTTCTATGAACTAAGTGAGACGCCATGTCCAAGTTCTGCTACGTTTGGCTTCGCGGTAAGTAATGACCTTTTGAAGACCCAGCTTTTTTTGTTCTTTCTGCCCATGGTGTGGCGTTCCTCCTCGCGCACATATTAAGACTTTCATTACGATGCCTGTTTGCTATACGGTTAACGATGTATTATCATTGTCTCTCACGTAAAATCTCGTATACGAAATTATTTAGTTATGTCCCTTAATTCGGTAAGCAAAGATCATACGATAAAAAAATTTTCATTAAAAAAATGTTTGTATCGCCCGAAAACTGTTTAACAACAATACACATTATTGAGCATAACGACCTGATAAAACACTATTCATTAGTTACGCTAGTGTTATTGGTAGACGTGAAGATGGCCACGCCCTCAAACGCAGTGAACTACACCCATTTGCAAAAAAAAAAAATTGTTTATCCTGACGGTGTTATCGCAGGGGCACAAGTGGGTACAGGCGCAGGATATGGAAGTGCGCCATACGTGGACCCCTGGTTAATTTTTGGCCAATTAACCACCTTTTAAGTCCAATATTATTAATATAAAATCAAAACAAAAGCAAACCAATATCTGTTCATCATAATTTGAAAATAAAAATAATGTTAAAAACGTTTCTGTACCATTAAAATAAAAAAAAATTTTAACATGTCATTATTGGTGTTTGAGAAAAAGTGATCGATGAATGGACCCCCTATTTGTGTCCTGAAGTGGACCCCTCATTTTTCCAATGTTTCTCCAACTTTCTTAAAAAGTAGTTAGTTATGCACAAAAATTACATACGTGATTGTCTTTTTTCCACCCCTGAACACTCCACATGGGCCCAATCACTACACATTATGCACTTCACCCCCTGTTCTCCGCTGGTAACACTTGGCCAAAGCTGGCTGCAAAACATGCAATCGGCGTTCAGCATCTTCCTCGGTGGGGTCCTCGCCCAGTCCAAGAAAATCCACCTGTGAAATAAGAGAAACGAAAACACAGAATGCGAGCGAGTATAAATACAAAAAAAGAAGGGGGGGGGCTTTTAGAAGCTGTGGCCAATAATGTAAAGTTTTTATTTAAAATGTCTGGCATAAGCCAATAGAGTCTATGGAATACACACCATTGGGGCTCACTAAAGGAACACGAGAGGGGTCCACCCTACGCACCCGCCATGTTTTCGTTTTGCCAAACCACACCCAACTATGAACGACGGAGGGACATGAATGCCCCACAGTGGCACGTCCGCACCAGCAAACCACATTAAACGCTAATAGGACACATGTCAGGCTATGAGATACTGTGTGGCAACCTTAGTTGTATACGCACAACTCATTCATAATACATTTTTTTTTTGCAAATGAGTTTATTTGCGGACACTTTTCGGTACACCAGATGAGTTCTGTGTGGATAATTATCGCCTGGAATCTCATTTGCCAGCCGGTAGCCCAAGCAGTTGTGAATCTTTTGCAGTAAGCAGTAGTCAATCAGACACAAGATCCGTTCTAGAGCCTCGCGTAGCCAATCAGCGGATGAGTACGCCCTCATCAATGGAACCACCGTGCAATTTCGCTTGTTTTTACTTACCTATTCTGTAAGACGGTGGAGGCAAGGGCAGCGCCTAATTAGATGTTTAGATGCTCTCGAGGCACTTATAAACGTTTCGCATCTAGTTGGCTAGAAATGATGTTTTTCCTCAAATAAATACGCCGAGCGCTGAATATGTTAACATTGGGATGAAACTTGTTATTGATTATCCGAAAGTTTATTAGAAAAGTCGTTTTCCAGTGGTCACTAATTACATTACTGCATTTAAAATAAGATGTTATGATATGTAACCCCTTTTCATAATTCGTTGCCGATATACGTATATCTACTCATGTCAGTGCTTACGTTAAATTGAAAGCAGCTAAGGGGAAAGTTTTTTCAAAGGTTGATATAAGTGGTAAATAAAATGAGTGAGCTATACTCCTCATGTCCGATACTGCAGTCTCGCATGCCCTTTCTTTTGAAATTTGTTGGCTTAGATTATCTCTCGACAATTTACTTTCGTTTGAAAGGCAAGTTATATTTGCCGCAAAATAAAACGCGTAGTAACCTCATCTTCTTAAGAACGCGTGGACGAAATCAATGCTAAACGCTATAATTGAAATTTACTGGTTGGCTGTCAATGTAGGAAAATCAGTAAGGGGTAGGTAATATTAGTTAGCAGCTTCTGCCCATTTTGTGAATAAAAGTTTTTTATCAGAGTGAAGATGTCCTGCTAAGATATTTCTTATGCTGTGAATTCGTAAATTTCTTTACGGTGTAATATACCATCATAAAATAAGTATTCGTAGGGAAAAAGGTTTTGCTCAAAGTAGTCAAGAACTATTATCTAGGGTTGATGATTCTTTGTTTTGTTTATTACTGGCTAAAATATATATGTAGAACTTTAGTTAGCAATTTCAGAAATTAGTTATGTCAGGCGAAACAATGTCGGGTTCGACCTGTGTGATGCTGTTATAAACGATAATGTTAAAAAAAAGTCGTCAGCCTGGATTGAGTTTTTCCAGCATAAGACACCAAATTTTATCCCTGAAAGCCGGGAGCATGGAAGCTAATGTTCGCCCTAGAGAAAGTACATGGTTTATTTAATAAACCGCCATAAATAGAACTGCATTTTATCTATACACTGAATCTTAGTAATTACTGAAGCTAGCAGAGCAACATTACATTAGCATAGCAATTTGCATTGCAGCACGAGAGCTGTTTGTTGTGTGCAGCACATTTCTCATCTCATAGTAATTGGCCAAGGGAATTTGACATTTGAAAATTTCATAAACATATACACAACTTATAGGCTTCATATAGTTGATAACGTTACCGTTCAACTTTAGCGACGAAAGTAATTGCCAATGCTAAAAAATTGGAAGTGTTTTTTATTGATGTAACTTTTAAATATAACATTTACAGTCTCGGCTTTTAAGTACGTTGATATTCATTGTTTTGATTACAGTTTATTTAACATTTAAACGTTTTTAAACCACATGGCCATTTATCACTGTGCATCACCCAAAAAATATATAGGATTTTTCAGTCCAAGTCACATCTCCACAAATGGCGCTGTTAAACAAAAGACTGAACATGTTAATGTGTATATATTATGGCAGCCATATTATTACACGTTCAATTTAATTGTCAACAAAGTGAACATGTTTACATGGTTACACCAATGTAACTGGATACTATCAATACTGAATCATAACCTCAAAAATACGGTCCCGTAATTATTTATAATCACTTTTAACTCTTATTGATGTTGAGTTTAATTTATTTTAATATGCTTTTTTAAGAATTTCCGTATATTTACGGACACCTTTACGGAAATGTACAGTAAGTATACATAAACGCAATCCGTAAAGACTAAAAACAGAGATGGACTCCGTAAATGCAATATACGGGAACTCTCCGTATTTCCTATTTGCTTCAGGCTCTGGTAACGAACAATGCCGAGTATACACGAACCTTTCTTCGCCACTGCAACCAGAAAATTAGTTTCTGCGCCAGTCACGACATCCACGCCACTTCGACATAACCCTTCAAACATAAAAAATAGCATCAGGCGTCTGTAACATTTAGCAACACTTAAACTACACAAACTTTAATAGACGCCAAAAAAGTTGCTTAAGTCGTTACATCAAATACCAAAATAATGCCGGCAGCGGCACAAGAAGAATGCAGGTGAACGGTTAGAAAAGCAGGAAGTACAGAAAACTAACGAGAAAATTTACGGAACTGTTCCTGTAAATTCACGGAAAGTTCTGTGAAATTTACGTTAAGTCCATTTTTGAAAAGCAATGTGTCCTTAATTTTACGGAGATTTTACGAAGATTTCTGAAGAATTGTTTACCAGCACTTTCCCGTAAAATGAGTGAGAATTTATTTAACAGTATAACAGACCATACTTGCATAGTAGTAGTACAAAGTGCATTGCCTTTATGACTTGGCTATTTATTTCAACGAATGCGGAAAACCCAGCCATGTCAGTAACACTGTGCACTTAACTCATAGCAACCAATTGGAGAGCAGGACCGAAGAAATACGCTCTGATATACTTTGAATTATAGTAGTTACGTGTCCCATGTGACATCGGCCTAACACGCATCCTTCCCGTGAAACAATCCAAAATACGCGTAATATTTTAAGAATATCAGAAACGATATTTGCATGTATGTGTGTGTCTATATATATATATATATATATATATATATATAATCATCTACAGTATGTTACGTAATATAAAGTTTTCGTTTTTTTTTTTGCTGAAGTTTTTTGAGTTTTACAACAATGACGAACTAACTTCAGTTATTATTTGATTGCGAAGTAAAATACATGAACTGCTATTTTACCTTTAAAAAATAACGTAAATCAAATTTAATATATCGTTTGAAAATGTATTTAAGCGTGTGTTCAAATTATAAGTTGATTTCAAAATATCCTTATGTGAGAAAAATGTACTTCTTAAAGATTTAAAATTAAGTATTCTTCTAGATGGTGTATCTTAGTGTTAAACCATGGTGTTCTTAACACTTTGAGTGCTGACGAAGTAATTACTTCGAGTGAATATAACCGAGTTGTGTGGAATTTGTCGCAACATTACGACATCCGCAATACCTGAAGACATGGGCGAATAACTGTTACTTCACCAGAAGTTTCCATAATGTTCTCTGCAACATACACTGAAGAGCAAAAAAAAAACTGGTATAGGCGTGCGTATGCAAGTAACAAAAGTATGGAACAAATCAGAGTAACGCGATGCGGTCGGCAGCAAGATCGGTTACTGCTGCTACAATGGCAGGTTATCAAGATTTAAGTGAGTTTGAACGTGGTGTTATAGTCGGCGCACGAGAGATGGGACATGGCATCTCCGAGGTAGCGATAACATTTGGATGTTCGCGTACGACCATTTTACGAGTGTGCCGTGAATATCGGGAATCCGGTAAAACATCACATCTTCGACATCGCTGCGGCCGGAAAAAGATCGTGAAAGAACGGGACAAACGACGGCTAAAGAGAATCATTAAACGTGACAGACGTGCAACCCTTTCTCAAATTGGCGCAGATTGGATTTGTGGACTGCCCTGCAGGATTCATGTTGTGAATTGCCTCCTGCATACCTTCAGACATTAGTCGAGTCCATGCCACGTCGNTCCCTACACGATATTAGGCAGGTGCACCAGTTTTTTTGGCTCTGCAGTGTACTAGCTTAATACGTCAGCAACACTCACATTGTAAATTACTCAAATGTAAAGGATGCGTTGTATATTATTCCACGTAGGAAAGAACACTTAATTGGCAGAGATTCAGCCAGTAATGAACGTTGTTCAGCATAGTAAGCGTGTTCGGAGTTAAATGACCCAATAGGACGGTTCTACACTCTGAATCTGAATTAATGAGAATTTCACTGTTTCAATCAGTAGACAATACTTGACTGATTCAACAGTCACTTCAGTCAATTTAACTAATAAATCAATGCAAAAATGCCTGATTTCCTTCACTTATTGTTTCAGTGACATTTTCCACAGATTCATCAGACATTTTTTTCACTGTTTTTCAGTGATTTGGTATTTGACTGATGGATCAGTTAAACAGCATATAAAAATGGCCGTCAAACAACGTTTAAAAATGGCCTTTAAACAATGTTTATCAGAAATAACCACGTATAAACTAATAAAACCAGTACAAAATACCTTATAAAATGTGTTTCGTCTTCAAAACACCATTTTACGAGGTAATATGAACATTCAGTCTTTCATTCTGTATTGACGTCTTCCATTTCATTTGCATGTAATCATCACAGCGCTTTGTTTGAAGGTTTAAACTGCATATAATGTGGTGAAGAGAGTGCACTCATATATAATATTCGTTTTAACAATCCTAACGGTACCAATTAAACAAAAAACGAAAAGTAAGGGTATACTATTCAAATCTTCGCGATTTCGATAAGAACTATAATTCGTATTTTTCTCCTACTCTCCCCACTTGACTTGGTAGCGCAGATTGTAAGGTAACGGCATAAAAGCGAAGTGGTAACTGTGCGTGAGTTCAACCACGGCCACCTATCGGAACGTTTTTTACTTTTTAAAGGTACGGTAAATTGCGCAATATAAATAGTAAAAAATCTTAAATATGCTTATTTCATTATTTGGCTAAATTCAACAACAACAGTATTTAATTCGCCACTGTAGTCGGCCGTCACTTATGCAACCAGTGAAATTGTTTCACGTCACTAATTCAATCAGCGAAATTTTTTAACTGAAACAATCAGTGGTTTTCCACTGATTCTAAGTAGAGCCATTTTCACTGATTCGAGTAATTGAATTTCATTGCAAATCAGTGGTTTTCCACTGATTCGAATTTAGAGTGTAAATGTAAATACAGAGACCAGAAGAACTGATGGTCATGCAGTCATGAATATAGGCGACTCACGTATAGCTTTTCTTAATAATCAATAATCTGTACCGCACTCAAAGTGTTAGATTTTAGCCACATTTATTGGTGCTTAGTATGATTACTTAGGTTAGTATTTAGTGCATTAAGCTGTTTTTAAGCTATATGAAATAAAATTCTGACTTAAACCGGTTGATTTAAACTCACATTAATATCTGGGCAAGGACCGTCCTAACGTTAACAAGTTATACCAGTAAACGTACGATAAAAAAGCAAATGTTTTTTTTCTGTTGCAGTAGCTATGGACCGTCAGTTACATGTTCGAGTTTTGAATCCTTTGGCATATTGGTTAATGAACTCGGCATTAATTCCTCTTTCAGCACACAAGCTGTCTGGAAAACTTGTTTTAACAGCTAGTTGATCGGGTAAGAACAGTTATGTTCGTTTGCAGTTACATTCCACAATGTCATTCTTTAAGTATCATTTTATATATTTATAACTTTTGATTCAGTAATTTATGGAATGCGAACTAATTTATTTTTAGAAAATAAATTTCATACATATCTGAGAAGAATTTGTAATTCCTTTTCCGGTAATCCGTAAACAAATCACGAGACCAGGAACTCTTGTTTATGACCCTCATGATAACTTCCATTAAGAAATCAGAACGCGGATACTAATTATCAATACTGGCCTTTCGTTACAGCTTACTCGCATGTAAATCGAGTAGTTTTTGTGAAAAATGGCTGCGATATAACCAGAATCTTGCGACATGTTTGGTCCCGAACGTCAGGAAGACGTGCCAGGAATGAAATACGACGTAATCCATCGCATTTAATTATATTCCAGTAGCCAACCATCAATTAACATAAATTTTAATTTTTGAGATGTTTTATTACTTTGATTGGCTATTAAAGAATACGGTTTATTGGAGGAGGGGAGAGTTCAGAAACGTAGCTATGTGCAAGGGTTAAGACTGCATAATGTTTGAGGTTTACTTGTAAGCACAGCTACACTTGTATGAACTAATACGTGGCGTTATTTAAAGTTGAAAAGCATATGCAGTCACGTTATATTTTCATGCTCGTTCCTAACATTTCAAGCACAAAATGTCTCTGTCATCGTCTACAAATACCGAAATTCAATGTTCGGACTTACGTCGCACGATTAAAGGTGGTTCACGGTAAAATGAGCACTTTTAGAAGCCCTGCTTGAGATCTACTTGTATGAATATTGTGCATTTTTCTGCCATATGTAAAATTGACATTGTCATGGACCTCTTCACTTTATTCATGCGCAAGTAAAGTGAATCGGTGAAATTATTTTAAAAAAGTAAACATTTTACCAAGTTTATAATTTTTACATTTATATGCATTATAAAAACCAAAATAAATAATTTCAGCGTTTACAAATGTTAACCTAACACTTTTGATTTAACTTTAAGACATGGGATTACTTTATTTCTCTCCGATGTTACCAACTTTACTGGGCCCATCGTAATTGAGACAATTGTAATTAAGTTGATTTTAACTAACCATATTCCAGCTATAGCTTCATGTCAATATTTGTACATAGAAGCCAGCACTATATGTCGGGTCACATATGCCATGTGTCTATTACGGGCTGTGTTTGTGAAACACCTTATTAACCTGTTTAAATCATCTACTGAGATAGTAATGAGTCTTCCTAAATCTAAAATAAGTTTGTGTAGTATGTTTTGTAATAACGATGACAGATAAGTTTGACTGATTGTGATAAATTGATCCTAAGTTATACAGGATGAGCATAAAAGAATACCCCAACTTTAAAGTTCTATAATATCAAAACCAAACTACCTACAACCTTGATTGACCAATCAAATGAACCGTGGAACCGTGGAAGTTTGTTTACCATACATTTATAAATGTTCAATGTGACCACCATGAGCGGCCCGAACGACATCTACGCGATAATCAAACTGCTGAGGGCAGAGCCGTCTTTAATAGGACTGTTAATTCGCGCTTGTACACTGCCGGCACCCTTTCCCTCGTGGTAATTCCAATTTCAATTAAGGCGACGTCCCAGGGAAAGCTCCGCTGCGGCTGAACGCACTTAAGAGAGCGCGCTGCCGGCGGGATGAAGGTAGGGGTGGTTTTGAGTGAAGAGCGGGGAAGAAGGGAGGGGAGTCGGCGGAGGGAATGGCGAGTCACCCTGCTGGCATAGTCCAGTGCAGCCAAAGTTCGCCGCACTGTCCTAATGGACACGTCCGTCGTACGCCCCACATTGATTCCTGCGGTTATTTCACGCAGTGTTGCTTGTCTGTTAACACTGACCATTCTGCGTACACGTCGTTGGTCTCGGTCATTAAGTGCAGGCGGCCGGCCACTGCGTTGTCCATGGTAGGAGGTTATACCAGAAATTATGTATTCTCGGCACACTCTTGACAGTGTGGATCTCGGAATGTTGAATTCCCTAGCCATTTCTGAAATGGAATGTCCCATGCGTATAGCTCCAACTACCATTCCGCGTTCAAAGACTGTTAATTCCAGTCGTGCGGCCATAATCACGCCAGAAACCTTTCCACATGAATCACTTGACTACAAATGAAAGCGCAACCAATGCACTGCCCATTTATAAATTTTGTACGCGATACTACTGCCATATGTATATTTGCATATTGCTATCCCATGACTTTTGTCACCTCTGTGTATCTCTGAGTTCATCAGTAAACGAATTTATCTTTTCACCAACAGAAATATATACTGTTATTTGCAATGGAACCAACACCTGCAGTCTATTAACCAAGACATTGGGGTCTTCAGAAAATAAGTAGCTAGACTTCACGACACTCTTCGTAGAAGGTTCCCGATACATGCCTACATGCATGTATATTCTTTCGTGATGAGTGGGTTGTGAGATACCTCTGAACCAGAGCACTAAGTTAGAATTCACGTTTCTTCTGCCCCAAATTCAAGTAGCCCTTATATTCACCAACAACATTTTCGTTCTCGCCCTCCTGGATAGTTGTAACATCTTCGTTTTTCATTTTACACATTAGCGGTTCATGTATGTTGTTTATGACGTCTGAAAGTTCGTATAGCTCGCGCTTTCCATACTGCATGTATGCAACACTCTTATTTCCTTCATCACACACTTTTTTGGAGCATGATGTAGACCAGGGCAATGTTATGGGTGCTCGAACCAACGTAAGTTTACACAACGAATCAGCAGGAAGGCTACCCATGACCTTGTCTTGCGACAATAAGTTCAAAGCATGCTGTCTCGAGCCACATACTAATATGTATCTTTAGATTATCGCATCTACCAAATGCTGCACCACAAATATCACATGTTAGTATTCTGGAGGTCGGTTTCTTTGAACATTCTGTCAGTTCATGGCGACGTGCATTACAACCTTTAATGAAGGTATTGTCACAGTAACTGCATTGTTTCCATGTAATTGTTGAACATCGTACAGGACATATTCGATTTCATATCCTCAGTGTTTTTAATTATCTTCAACCACATGTGAACTCAAACACTTATACTACTGACCAGTGACTCCTCACTGCTGACTCCTCACCGCTGACTACTCAGTGCTGACTCTTCACTGCTGACTCCTCACCCTAACTCCTCACTGCTGACTCCTCACTTCTGACTCCTCACCCTGACTTCTCACTGCTGACTCCTCATTACTGACTCATCACTGTCGACAACTCACTCATACCTTTATTCACTACCGACACCACACATTTCTGTTAAAAATTGAGTGATTTTCTGCGGATGCATTAATTTATATCATCAACCTGTCACTCGAAAGCGAAGTTATGTTGTAGGTCTCTATACTGGGGTAGAGGGAAATCAGTATACGTCTTTCTACAAAGTAGATACTGCCCACTTGTTCTCAGCTCTAGATGATGTACTGAAGACAGGGTCCAACCAGAACACTTGGTAACCATTTCTTTTTCCTCTTTACATAACTTGTGTATGCTATAAACAACAATGATTTATATTATGTATACATGATACACATCTACATTCAAAGGTTTTGAAGGCCCTGCTACAATACTCGCCATCGTGAGGCTCTGGCTTCGTATAGTGACAGTTCAACCAAATATTACATCTGTAAACACCATATTTTTTCACTTCATCGATAAGTTGGTTTATTATATAAGGTTTCATACTTAACAGGTAAGAGTAAACATCTTTCGATGTAAATAACATATTCGGTGCAACATATTCCTTTAGAAAACACCTGAATGCAGACTGCTTCATAAAAAAGTCTTTCCTTTACAAAGTTTCACATAACCATTTAAATTGTCAACACGTACATACAATCGTCTACAATTTTCACATCGATATGTCATACGAACAGTGCTCCTCACGTACATAATGTTTTCATCTTTCCTTGAGTCGTATGCATATGTAAACGTATTGTCACATTACTTGTGTGATTGACTTGGTGGGATCAAAGATCTGCTCTCAACATTTATAGATGAACCCTCACGTGTATCTGCTACTCTCCGCAGATAACGCTTAACAGACAGGGCAAGAAGAACCTTACGTGTTGCAAGGTGTCTTTTCAAGTTGCTACGACATTAAAACGGAGATTTAAATTTTCTCATGTGAACATAGTACATACTGCTACATTTTGGTGACAACCAGCTTCATGCTGTCGACAGTTTATGTTAGGAAAAGTCTTCTTGCAGTAGCAACACAAATAACTTTCCTGTTTACATTCCAAGAGTACGTTCTCTGCAGCAATTTTCACTTTGACCAACATTTCGGATGACATCAACGCTAGCGATGATGGGGAAATATGCTATATTTCGTTTATAAAACAATCATGGGAACACTCTGAGAAAATCCATTTGCCTCACTCACAAATATCAGAAACCATAACAAAAAACTGCCTTGACCGTGACCTTGGATTGCGTCATGTGACCTTGACCTTTGGTTACCATCGCGAACAAAATCTACTGCTAAAAACAAACAAGAATCGCAATTCTTTTTACATCATTTTAAAATCGCAAAAAAAAATCATAATACCTACTGACGTGCATAAAACCTTTATTTTTACTATTACGTCATAAAATGGTACGGGTCCTCCTCTGAAAGTCTCATCGATACGCGTTATCGACGGCAATACTGCACGCCAGTTCAGTTCTTTGCGCGTAGAGGCGACGAGAAAGTTTATGCGCATGTCTCGGTCGCCCCTAGCGCTCCCACGCTTTTAGGCCTCAGACGTGCTAAATTCCTTCAACAAAATAACCACCTTAACTTTTTTTTTTCAACTTTCTCTTATTGAAGACGTTCAAAAATGTTTGAATTGGAAACGCTGAGCTGTCGGGGAGGTTTCCTGACTATAGTGTGTTGATTTGCTTTCGCGCGCCCTTAAATGGTTGTAATTCACCATTGACCTGCTTCTCCTCGCTATCTAATATAGGATGATCTGGCCACCAGCACGAAAATGTTCAAACCAGTGATGCACTATCCGTTATGAAGTTGTGTTTATTTCTCACGCTCTAACCGCATTGCGTTACGTTTTTGCATCTGTATGCCACAGTTTGAACTTTTACAACAAAAAGAGCCATAAACAATATTAAATGTTGGCCTACAGGTCTGTAATTTAATCGCAAAAATTATAAAATACAAGCAACAGGGATGAAATTACCCTGTATTATGCCCTTGGAAGGATACGTAATTTTGGGCCGTAAAAGGATTAATTATGTAAGTGACTCACTAAAAAAACACCACCGTAAAATATAAAATTGCTCATTTATTTTTATTATTTATTACACTCATTCAGTCTACTTAGGATGGGATTGTATACCACTTAAAAATTATACATGTTTGTGCATCAACAGGAAAACGGAGCAGTCGGCACGCCAAACAGAAGAAAGGAAAGAGTATTCTGAGAACAGCAAAATCTCTGTGGAGACTGAACGGCCCAGGAAGCCGAGGACGTTCAATTGCAAGGGAGAATATTGCTAACATGAACGCTTTGCCATGCTAATCGCCGGTTAAGTTGTACATCCTATGTGTGTTGATATGCGGCGAAATACTTTTCATATCAGCTCTGAGTAAAATATTCCCCTCAGCTGCAAATAGTTAAATGTAAACACTACGCGACGTGTGTATGTTAAGTGCTTGCAGCTGATTATTCGGCACTTAATAGACATTAGGAGCACGACAATATTAGTTTTTCAGTATATCTAAACATAAAAAATGAAGAAAAGACTCAACTAAGCTTCCAGTTTGTGAACCAACAAAAGTTCCATCTTCGGAGCGAAAACCGGTATCCTTATAGCGCCCAGCTGGGACAACGGTTTGCACGCCGGCTTCTTAGCCCACGTCACACAATCAAATTGTTTCGTCAAACTGCTTCCAGTAATTTTGGTCAAATAAAGTCGGACAGTTGTGACGTCATCGAAACGTCATAAACGCCGCCATATTTGTCTGAGAAAGTTGGATGGTTTCAGTTTCCTTCAAACGTTTGAAGCTTGGGCCGGTTCTAAAATTTATTTGATGTTTGTCGGTCGCACCTAATCAGAATCATGCACGACTAAAATTGAAGTCAAGAAACTTTAAAATAGCGAAAAATTGCTGGAAACGAAGTAGGTTATGAAGATAGTTAATTTATGCAGAAGCTGTCTGGGGATGAATGCTATTCTAAGTGAATATTGCAGACAATATTACAAACTCAGGGTCATTAAATTTCATTGTGCAGGAAACATCTCTAATAAATAAAATTTGAATTTAGTAAAGAAGCGAAAATAAATTACAACATTCCCTACACTTATGGACTGCATGGAAAAACAAAACAACATCTGAATATGAAAATAGATTTAAATAATAATTCAAATTAGATTGTCCCAGTAAAAATTTGACATTATGACAAATTTTCAGACACATTCAATATTATTTGCTAAAATTTGTTGGAAGGAAAAATTTGATGACCATATTTTGTCTTTAGATGTTATTTTCAATACAGTTGAAGACGAAAATTTGACAATGTGACAGGGGCTTTAGGGAGGTACTGCTCTACCGTGCATGGCTGACTTGGGCAGTGGCCATGGAAGGTGATTAATGTCGCTGGACTGGTGTAGCTGTCACTCTATCTGATACCAACAGTGGTTATCAAGACTTGTTTACTCTACGTGTGCTCCTTGGCGATGTTCATTTCAGCTTAACCAAAGACCAATCGTGAGGCAGCATGTTCAATTGGGTGGTCGGGACTTCGATACCGGCCGACTGCAATCGGACTCCCATCTCTTTTTTCAGGTACCGTCCCAGTTCCCACGCGTAATTTAGTTATTTCTGGTCTCTAGACTTTTGCTTTTGGCCTTAATAATTACTCGGGTTATTTCTTATTCACGCTTTTATGTGTAACAATTAACATAACTTGTGTTCACAATTTGTAAACTATGGTAATCACAGTACGCTACAGGGGAAAAAAACTTTTTTAGCTAAAAAATGACTATCCTGTAAAAGCCTCTTATCTGAACTCACACAAAGCTGAAGGCAGCTAGATGTGTGAAACTAAGAATTATTTGATACGGAGTTTGTACTTTTTAAGGGTGCGATGAATGTAAAACGCAGGGATTTTCCTTTCCAAAACTACTCCCAGCGTCTACATGTGACAAAACTAAACTCTCGCACGTTATCATCTCCCCTCCTAGAGGCCGCGGTGGTGTAGTGGTCAGACTGCTCGCCTCCCACCTAGGCGAACCGGGCTCGATTCCCGGCAGGCTCGCTTCCGGATTTTCGCATGTGGGAATCGTGCAGCGCCTGGTTTTCTCGGGTATCTCTTGTTTCCACCGTCCTTGCATTGCTGTTGCGTTCCTGCGCTACTCCATACTCACTTCATTCTCTTCGGCTCTCATGACCTCGAGGTTAAGAGCCGTCCAAATCTCTCCACTTACCCAGAATCCCACCACCCCGGGAATACAACGTCATGATGCACGAGATGACATGAGGCTGACACTTAGTGGTGCAGTCCACCCTGCTGGAAGAACATACCTATACGGTGGAGCTGGTAAGCCGCCATTAGAAACGAGATTAACTCGAATTATTCCCGCGTATACGAGTTCACTTTCAGCTTGTATTTTTCTCCAACGACACTTTAATTAAATTGAAAATTAACTACATGAACAAAATACAAAATAAATATACACCCACAGTTTAACAATAAATTTCATACATGCATAATTTTCTAATGCAGGATTGCTGCAGGTAAATATATTAAGTAGCACGTGTGTTACGAAATAGGGTCTAATGCAGCAATTCTACTGGAAATAAAAAAAAATTTTTGCATACGTTATCGTTTTTTTTAAATATAGCGCAATTTCTGTAAAATCAAATGTTTATATTTTTTGTCTCTTGCGTCATTCCCAGACATTAGCGCAAATTGTCCATGGAGCATAGGAAAATCGAAGTCGCAAAAGCATGTTAACTGACTTTCAGGTGTAAGGCAAGTTTCTGAAGAGTAGGCCTGAATGTTTTAACAAGAATGGTCATGAACCAGAACATAATTTGAAACAGTCAACAACATAATATTACCTGGGCCACTGCGGTTGTTATTGTGTCAACAGAAAAGTAGAGTACATTTTATTGAAGTGTTGAATATTTGTGGTTATAAAAAATGGTTTTTGTTGTGACTGTAATTAATCGTATATTGTAAGCACGTGTGGTTTAACTATTGCATAACTGAGCCGCTTTTTGTGGCGAACAAATTATTTTCATTGCAAATATAAGAACTGAAATTGGATTATCGTCAATTTAAATTCTTTTTCTTGGTTTAACTTAAGTGAATGCAAAAAAGATAAAATCTCACGTATGTATGAGTTAGTGTGAGTGAATTTCCAACGTGAAAGCTAGAATTTTATCATAAGAACAGTTTAACATCTGGATAAAAAGAAGACCATCAGCTGAGACAATAATGAGTCGAGTGGCTGCTTCGTGGGTATGTAAATCATGTCCAGGGGCTGTTCCAAGCAATAAAATATTCAGCAAAACGCGTACAGTTCGCTCAGTAAGAAACCATTCGCATTAATAAAGCACTTATCGAAATTGTTATTACTGTTATTCCAGCCTGCTTTTTAAACTGGTCTCCTTGTCTCTAGGCTACGGGGGGAAAGACTAACGACTCACTTAGCATGTCGTATAAATAGGCGCCTTCGACTGCAGGGTGTTGCCACTGCTGCATAAGTTGCCTATCGAAGACGCATTAAAAAAAATACGTAATTATGGCTGCAAGGTGTACATTTTATGCGGTTTCAGGTAGCAGAATTATTTTACAGGCTTCTCATGATTAGCTTTAAACTTGGATAGTTTCCTTGTCATTAATTCAGTGAACAACAAAATTATGGAAACAGTTTTCACATATTATCACGCAACTACTTATCGTAAATAACACAAAAACTGTCATAATTTATAATTAAATCTGTAAATAAAGCTTACTGTTATAATTTTATACAATTTTATTGATGTCGCTGAGTTTCAGATGTAATTAACTGCGGCCAGAAAGCTAGGAATTTTATCCATGGCGATGGGCAACTGATATTCAGTTAAATATATCCAAATATGTACGATTAAGGATCTTTGTGATAAATTTTTTTATACGCAACGTGATTTAAGCGTTTTATTTTACATTTTCTGTGTATCTTCTATACATATTATAAAACTCAACGTGTCTCTGTCTGTCTGTTAGTGTGCTTATCACTCGAGAACCACGTATCCGATTTACGTGTTTCTTTCTTTTATTCATAGCTATGTTCTCTGGCCAGGTTTTGGTATTTATTTTGTTACGCAAAGTAACATAAGGAATAAGCAGTGACGATAATAGCGAATCAAGTCAGAAAAAGTTTTCCGCCAGAGCACTCTCTTGCAATACGCTGTCTAAACCGTTAAAGATGGAACAATATAATGTAGTAAAGAATTGTGTAGAATAAAAAGACCTAAAAAAAAACTCTGTGGTAGCATATTTATATTTATAACAGATAAATACTAATAAGCGTTTTTACCATTTAAAATGACGAAGTTTTTCACCTTGCACTCATTGAAATTGAAAAGCATGTGCAGACATTGTCAGGAAAAAGTATAAAAAGCATGGGCCTACCAATACCAGATAACATAGTAGATTCAACCGTTAACAATGACTACATTAAGGAAACTTCATATGAAAGATTGGAATTGCGCACCACCGCAACGCTTATTACTACTTATCTATTAAAGATAGATATATTCTACGGCTGACCTTTCAGTAGATCATTTAATTTTACACAATTATTTCGCACATGATTTTGTTATATCTCTGAAGGATTAGGCAGCGTATTCCATGAGAGCGCGCTGGCGGCAAACTTTTTTCCCCGACTTTATTCACTAATATCGTTAACGCTCAGCTCCTATAAGTGCTAGGGCAATTTTTAATACACACAAACCTTCTTCGATAAATGCAGATAATAACAGCAAAAATCACATCTAAATCCGTTCTGTGGTTCTCGAAATTAGCGCAGTCATGCAGACAGACAGACGCGCGCCAGGGACAATACTTAACACGGCATAGCATCGGAAACGATGACTATATTAACACTAGTGGTACCTGAGCGGCCGAGAGAGAAAATACTATGCCAGATTTAAATTGGTAGCGTTTAAAATATGCTTAACTACTCAAGTAACTAAATCGCCGTGCTTCCATGTTTTAAAGACGTTTGAACATAAAATGAAGATTGAATTGTGCATCACGTAAAAAGAAAATCTCGTAATCTCTCCAAACAAATATTAAGCAATTTGTATATTGGAAATAGTTATTCTTTGTCAAGTAATAACAATAAAGAGTAAAAGCTTGCGGCGGTGATGGTGATTTAAAATTACCCGACAGAATAAAGATCACATAGTTTGACACAATTTTATCAAGTACATCCAGTATGAGATGTTTTTGTAAAACCTGAATACCAAATAAGAGTATTCACAAAAAAACTGCAACTTTCAGTGTTAATTTACTGTTTCAAGTTTGTGTTAATAGAATTTACGTATACGCGTTTTTGAGTAAACTAATTTTAATGTAACTTGTCTAGTAGTGTTTTTAATTCCAGTGAAAGATATACTTCGTGAAATAAATTTGATTAAAATATATTCGTATGACTAAATCTATAAATTTGATCCTATCAAATAATTATATATTTTTTCGTTAGTATGGTTATTTCGTTTGTTTTAATCGCAAGTTTCTGTAAGACTGGCACGTCTTTCTGATTAAGGTGAGCTTAAAACAACACTGATATCATCCTAGTGCTTACATATTCTCAGACATACTGACGTGTGAGTTTAAATATTTACTCATTATTCTCGCCATGTCTGTAGTTACGGAAGCAGACGAGCTCGGGAAAAATTATTGCTAGTTAACGGTAGTGAATTGACACTATTGTTATCATCTGTTCTGATGATTATGAACAAGAACAAGCCTGGATAGGGCCGAAGTATTGTTACATGGACGCCTGAGGGGCGTATCTGAGTTCGTGAGGGATGGAGGTGTTAATAAAAATAATTGAAATAAATTTAATTCCTAATTTATTCTCGAAAATATTATTTACAGCATTAATATATCTATATTTACTATTACTATTTTTATATCTTAGTGAGCGCGATAGTCGATGTCTATTTATACTCTAAATAACGTCCTTCTTAATTCCTCTGTTTGGTTATAGTTAATTACCTCATATTCATCATTATCACACTTTCAGTCTGTCTGTTGCCATCGTTTGTAGTATCTTTCACTCACGCACCCAGCCCACTAGTCCAGCCTGCCAGCAGCACTCTTCACTGCTCGATACTCGCAGTCGCAGATTTCTCTTCCGCTGGTCACTTCTCTCGCCGCTCGTCGTCTGTCGCTGAAACTCAGCCACTCATCCATTCAACTACTACAACTCAACTCCCGGCCCGGAGGCCTGTCGCAATACTTACACTGTGTGCTGGCCGTGACCTGGTACGTTCAACGCGCCCCGCATCATGTTGAGAGAAACCAGGGCAGTAAATCACTAGAACATTCTTCAGATAAAAACAGAAACTCAATACAACCAAGGTCAGCAGCGCGTGCCACAAAAGGATTATCGTAGCGGCACGCGCGCTTTCTGTAACAGATACGCCTGTACTTGGTTTATCGCTCGTCTGTAATACGAAACATTCCACTGACATCCCGCCGCTGTTACGTAATAGCTCTGTCCTTCACTTGCACTCGCTCGCGATGCGAAGCAGCGAGCGCGTGACAATGTGAAGTAATTTACCTACCTAGCGGGAAAGTATATATTCCATCACAAATATGTAGCTATCTGAGGAATAATCAAATAATATCCGTAAATTCCCAAAACCATTTTTTTTTTTTTTCTTTATTTATTCAGGAAAGTGGATAGAGTAACCAACCACATACATAATGATCGCATAAAGAAAGCAATACAATTATTTATGTATTTATTTACTAATAGGGTTAAACTAGTAAACAAACCGAACAACGAAAAAAATCATTGCTTCAAATATACGATAAAAAAAAAGTAATTTAAAATAAGGAATACTTTTAACGTGATGCAGTTCTTTTTAATTAGTTGTTCAGAGTTGCCATACAAAAAAACTGTATTTTTATGATAATTATAAAGGGAGACTAGTGGTCTGCTACAAAATTACATTTTGTTTGTAACGCCTATCTTTAAAATTAACGCACTGAGGAGAAATTTCCTCAGCATGGGATTTCCTATTTAAATTTTGCAGCTGACAACCTGTAGCAGTGTGAAGAATGGCTGGAATCGGTAGGCGAATTATATCTCCTCATTTTCGAACGTTACCTAAGGTCAACAATCCCTTTCGAAGAATTCTTGAATCCGACACTGCGTACAATAGGCCTACTTAATTTAACTATAACAGAAAAACTGAAGTTGACTGAAGTATTCCTCTGTCTGAACTCATGTGAGGAAACAGTACAATCAGGTCATTACAAAACGTGCGAAAATTGAAACAGAAAAAGAAAACAAGATACCTAGCGGTCCATCAAAATTGTCTGTAGTCTTCATCAGATAAAGGAAATTTCCAGTTAATTAAATATGCAATAAAAATAATTATTCTCTTATCAACAATTAATAAAAATATACCTTTCTTATTATCTTAATATTTGCTTTAAAAACAAGGGACAATTTGATGGGCATACGCTCAGGGTAAATATTGCTTTCTTATGCTATTTAATTGTACTTATCCATTTATTTATATGCAATGCCAATATGTTCCCCGGGATTGACAATTGATTTTGCTGTATTTCATTGTGGATAGGTACACTAAAACTTACTTTAAGAAGTATGTCGTATCAATTATGTTTACACTTGAAACAGTTATGAATGTGAATCGCATTTAATTTTTTTCCCCAGAAATTTGTGAAACATATATCAGGCATATCAGATATTAGCCTGAGCACTGTTCATGCAACATACTTTATCGTGTATCAGATTGCGTATTTAATTCTGCTCTGTTCCCAGTTTAAAAATGATTGTGTTTGTGAGATTACTGAATCATATTCAGTTTTGGAACACATAACAGAATAACGTATGGACAGTGAAGTCAATAATTTTAGTCGTAAAAGTAATGAACTTTACCCTTTCGCTACAAAAAAAAGTATACTGAAAATGTTGCAGTCGGATAAAGTTTATTGAGGATGTTGTATTTTTAATGTAGAATACTGATTTAAAACTGAAAACTTTATTGGAATCTTCTGTGCAGCGCTGCAGACAACGACTTTTAAAGAAGCTAACAACTTTGGTATGATGTTCACCGTCATCAAGTAACGTTCGTCAAAGGACAGGCCTCTTGTTTGTTTGGTAGTGACTGCCTGCTTTAAGCAGAATACGCAGTACATTTTCTGAATAATTTTGTGTATGCCAGTAGTGGTAGGGTTAATAAGACCGAAAATGTGAGCGGTTGTATACTGCTGTGACAGTAGATGTCTACACACATGGGCCTACTCAGCTCTGTAATACAGTTCGTTTGGTTAGGATGTGATCACCAATTTTATATTTGTAGATATTCTTATAGTTCTGATGTCATCAAGGTAAAAAACATTCCTGCTAAACACCTCTGCTATTTTCACTACAGCAATGCAGAATTAGTTCTACAGTTACGCACGCACTGTCGCATTGATGATTTAGATATTTTGCCGAGTTCCTTCTGATAAAAACTGTTATGAATCGTGAATCATAATGTCAGTAAAATAACCCCAGGTGTTCATAAATCGCATCATATAATTAATTGAACTCCTGTAAAAAAATTAAGTAAAAAAATAATTTTATTAAAACTGTTTAACGGGATGCCAATAACGTAGGACGTTTTGCTAGCGATTACACTCGTTACTCAACAAAAGCTCACTTTCGACCATGTGACCCAGAATGAGAACGTGAGCGTCTGTTATGAATTTACTTACGGGTACTTCTTTTAAGTAAACTGCATCGTTGATAGGAAAAAAACAAGTTTTTTCACGTTGGAATTGTTTTATTTTTATAGATTCATGTCAGCGCCAGCTAATCGGCAAAAAACTGTCCTAAGAATGACTTAAGCGTTGTATACTGAACGTAAATTGGTAGAAGCGCACCCGGGAATTTTGTCCGGAATAAATATAAACTTCTTTCAAACACCATATTCATGTTTGTTTACCATTTAAGGTAAAGTTGACATGGTGGCGACAACACCCGCAGACTCGTCGCTTCTGAAGAATCTAGTGACTAATCTAAGACAGCCGTGAATTATATACCCCAATAAAATTTGAACACATATCCAATGGTGTTAAAAACCGGTCAGAGTTTGGTATATCATGTGCAATAATAAGCATTAGCAACTCGAAGAATCATTAAATATAATATATTTGTACTACAGTCAGTGACACAGGAGCAGTTTCCCATCCTGACATTGGTACCTTCTGCGTTGTTTATAGAGGTGACTGTTCTATATTTCTGAGAGTGGCTTTTAAATGACGTTCATAATAAATATATGCTTAACAAGTTGAACTTATATTTGGTATAGAGCAATCTTAAGAGTCTTTTTTGGCAATTTTTTTTAGAAAGAAATATTACTTTTCATTTGCAACATTAAATAAACTTCGATGCCAGAACTGGCAACGTCCTTGAAGTCCCGTAGCCCCTTCATGCTCCAAAACACAGACTTTTTTTTTTGCGTCCATAATTCATGTGTCAAAAACTGCCCCACCCCTGTTTCACCACCAACAAAGCAATGTTAGAATGATGGGCGGGAAAGGAGGTAGGGGAGATATGAGCGGCCTTCAAAAGTTCTCAAATTAAATAAACGTGAGAAAAAATATGCCACGGATCCACAGTCTTGCGTCGCAGGTGTGCTCTTGGGGAAGGGGTTTGACGTGGAGAGGGGAGGGGGGAGCACGAGGTCCACCTCTGCAACGACGTGAGAAAGTCAAAACAAAACGGTGATGATGACGCGGGGAACCGGAGTGTTAGAGAAAACGAGGAAGGAAGCGTGGAGAGGTGTCACGCTGTTTGGGAAAACCAGTATTTCGGTTCTGGACACTTTTCAAACACGAACGTGACGCGGTCAAGAGGTGGGGCTGGTTGCAGCGTAGCTGGATGGTGGTTGGTAGGGAGGGGGGCTGCTAAAGCGTTCTCTTCAAGTTGGTGTTTCGCGGTTAGCTCGGCCGGCGCGAGGGTGCCCGCCACCCCGGGGGAGGACCCGAGAGAGGGGCCGTGAAAGAGGCTCTCGGCGGGCTAATCCCTGGAACTGGAGACCCGCACACTGGGGGCTGAAAGGTGGAAGTAATGCTACTGTTGGCGAAGGTGATCGCTATATCCCCGCCGAGGAGGCTCTCTCCGCAGCAGCCCTCTGCAGAGCACAGAGCGGCGTCAGACGTCGACAGCGCCCTTGCAATCCGTCGACGACGGTAGTTATGTCCACTGACGAGCACAATCATAACTTTCGGAGTATAACCACTTAAATACAACCGTTACAGACACATGCTTATTTGCATTATATAAACACAGTTTGGATTTAACTAATTTTTTCTATAACGCAGCGAGGCAAAATCAAGATTTCAGCTTAACGGCCAAGTATACCGGGGAAACTCGCATTAGAGAAACACACAGGCATTTCCCTGGAAACAGGATAGAGAACAGTTTGGGAAACCTCGCCCCATGGATCTGGCGGGGATTAAACATCCGACTCCCGATTGTGAGTTAGGTACGCTGCCGCAGGGCCAGGCCTGCTTAGCAGTTGTTTACGATGATAGTTTGGAATAAATGACCACAGAAAGCAGTATAAGAATAGTGTTGATAGTGGCTTCAGGTTGGTTCGTTGTTCAAAGTTAACACTGACGAGCCCTTTGNTTGGAATAAATGACCACAGAAAGCAGTATAAGAATAGTGTTGATAGTGGCTTCAGGTTGGTTCGTTGTTCAAAGTTAACACTGACGAGCCCTTTGGGCAAGGTACCTACTTGCTCTTGCATGACCTACTTCCAAAATCCAACTCCCCTTTCTGTCCCTTCTGGGTCCTCATTGGTCGTGCTCGCTACAGCATCACGCCCGTGTGGGGAAGAGGCCGTACTGATGAAAACTTTCGTCCAAGATATGGCGTGACCCAATTTTCCAGAGCTCTGAGTCTGTTACCAGGTTGTTTGAAGCAAACTATGCAATAAATAATCTGTCATGTTTGTAAGGTGCACCCGTTATCCAACCGGCGTTGGGAGATGTTCTCGGTAGCATAGCGACCGTCTAGGTTTTGGGCTGTGTTGTTTCCACAGCTATGTACAGAAGGACTCAGATGGTGGTACCCTCCTTAGCCAATAATCACTAGATGTCGATCATGTTTATCCGAGGGCACCTCTTCAGACTGCTCGTGTCAGATTTGTTAACCAAAGAAATTTTGGGGTTTTATTTAAAATGTTTGTACAGTTGAGAACGTCTTCGAAATCTCGGTAGAAAACGGCCATCAATGAAAGTTTATTAGGCTTAATCCATGCTGACATAATCTAAACAATGAACAGGTAATATCTTAATAATTAACGAAATCAAAGTGAAATAGCCTGAGCTTTACAGTGCTACCCTAATTAATATATTGTGTTTNATGCAATAAATAATCTGTCATGTTTGTAAGGTGCACCCGTTATCCAACCGGCGTTGGGAGATGTTCTCGGTAGCAACGCGACCGTCTAGGTTTTGGGCTGTGTTGTTTCCACAGCTATGTACAGAAGGACTCGGATGGTGGTACCCTCCTTAGCCAATAATCACTAGATGTCGATCATGTTTATCCGAGGGCACCTCTTCAGACTGCTCGTGTCAGATTTGTTAACCAAAGAAATTTTGGGGTTTTATTTAAAATGTTTATACAGTTGAGAACGTCTTCGAAATCTCGGTAGAAAACGGCCATCAATGAAAGTTTATTAGGCTTAATCCATGCTGACATAATCTAAACAATGAACAGGTTATATCTTAATAATTAACGAAATCAAAGTGAAATAGCCTGAGCTTTACAGTGCTACCCTAATTAATATATTGTGTTTACGGCGAGTTTATAAAACTAAATAAACATGCATTTAATACTGCAGTATAGGGTGCATTCTCTATGTGGCTAGATCTAAAACATTTGTGTATTAAATCTGGGTTTAGTCTAAACTGTATATATATGTATATATATATGTATATATATATATATATATACACACACACATTTATATGCGAGTATTATTGAGCTTTACGGCAAATACCGGCAAACATTCATGAGTAAAATTTTGTTCTTTAGACATTTTACAATCCTAAAAAAACAGAATAATAGTGTTATTATGGAGTTAATCGGGAAAATAATTACAACTCTACGTAAATCAGGATACATAAATGGGAGCCTAGCCAAAGGTGTTACATTAAAATTCTGAAGAAAAGCTCATTTTGTTATGCTTAGAAACTAAAGACGAACTGTATGTTCTACGCAACCTTATACAATTAATGTTCTTTGGGTGTTAAGTCTGCCCCTCAGTGAATGTATTTTGAAATAAAACATCCATTCGACTCAAAGTAGATGGAAACATTTTAGTTTACTTTTTAATGTGTTTTCTTTTCAATTTTCAAGATTGTGAAACATATCGAATGAGCGTAGTTACATACCAGGAATAAAAAAAAATCATATTAGTAATGAAATGATTGAGTATTGTTGATCGTGAACTTCGTTATGTTCATGATAGGTAGTACAGTTGGTGTTTTGAGTAGTGTAATGTTAGTGTTCCACTGAGAAATCGTGTCGAATAAAAGACGTTTTAAGTTTCTCCAAGCTCCACATGCATCGCCATCCTGGAGGACATACGCGGTTGAACTTGTACGCTGCTCTTTGCACTACGAGGTGACGCGCTGCGCTGAAGGGATGTGTGTAGATAATGACCGGTCAGGTCAGGGTGTTATTCAAGCTGGCAGCGGGGAGGTTTAATGGTGTCATCAGCACCCTTCTCTCGGCCCCCATTGTCCGACGAGGCCTGGGTGCTCGCAACATCCCTACAGGACTCATGCCGTCCCTATATAAGTAATCCTTTGTGATTGTTTAGTAGCACTTCCAACCTCTCACCTCCAGCTCGATTCATTTTTCTTCCAATAAAGCTCCCACTTGCACTGCATATGCCCATTCTTCTGTATGTATTAGAATTTTTTTTCTCGCCTCTCGCTGCTGTTGTCCGGTCGCCTACGTCTAACCGATTCTCCCACATTTCCCATCCCTCCATCTCCTTTTCTCGAGCGTGTCTCCACTCGCACACAAAAGGACGTGTCTTTGTGTTTACAGACTGTTTATTTGCTCAACGGTTCCATGTTCTGCCGATCAACTTCATATCGAGCGTAACCCTCCCGTAATTAATCGATTAGTAGCTGGCCCTCTTTTACTGGCGTCAAGGTCATCTAGCTCAGCTGTTCCATGTGATGGAAACCTATGATTCCATTACCATCGCTGTACTCACGGCACTGTAGATATTTTTGTGTCACCAAACACCAAAAGTTGGACAACTTACAATTTCTGCAATTCAGTGTAATTTGACAGCTAGCCAGCGAAACGTTCCTAGCCTTTACTTATTTTTATGCTCCAAACCTAATGCGGTCTTAATGTAGTAGACGAGAAGTTGACTAGAATGAGGATAGAAAACTACACGTGAGAAACCACTGGCAGTGAAGTCGGCGGAGTTGGAACCCGTGACTATGGCAAAATACTCTATTGCAATCACATAATATAGCGATTATTCTAGTATATAAGCGCGATTAATAATTTTTTGAATTCACTTAACCAAGTATTTGTTCCAGATTAGGTCAATTTATTCGCCAGTCGGCAGCACAGCCCATTGCCTAAAGTTGTATGTATCATTTTATTGATTTAACTTAATGATACGTTAATAGAGATTGCAAGGGTATCCATTTCCAACGTGAAGTTCTGCTTTGGAGATGAAGTGTTTTAGTTTCTGGCAAGCTGTGCGACAGAATGAAAACGCCGTATTATAGTCATTGCTTATTTCTAAGCCACTTGCATTGAGCGTATTAGGTCGAGTTATAGGAGGACGAGTGGCATACGGGAAGCCAAGGGTTCGATCTTACGCTATTAAGTTTAGTATTTTTTCGTTAATATATTTTTTGTTCCCACCTCCCCAGTCTGTCACCCGAAAAAAATAAGACACTTTATGGATTTCTACAGTTTTGTTTCATTTGTTGCTATATTTCAATAAAATATTAAAACGTCTCCGAAAACGCTTCAAAAGAGCTCAAATGATATTTTATAGGCGTCACAAAGTGGGAGGGGGCATTATAACGAATTATCTCTACACACACTATTAAACACATTGGTACTCAGAAGAAAACTTACAAAATTAAGTCTCAGGTAGCTGATTCAATTTGTTGGCCGATAAGTTCTCTTCATCATAAAAATTTTAATAGTGCTGTGTACAAACAAGCGTTTCTTTAAAATTACTTTCTACTCGCCTTGTGACACAAATTTGACTGTTCGAAATCCGAAATGTCTGAAAGGAAACGACGTATCAGGCAACTGGAGACACGGTGGCTGAAAGCTAGATCCTTGAGGATTGCCTATGGTTACTCAAAGTCCAATATGACAGCAGTGACAGCGGGTGATGAAGCACAATCAAGTGCACTCGTAACATATGAGTTTTAACGTTTGCAATTTTTTTTAATTGCATGTTATTTAGAAAAATGTAGATTACTTTAGATTGTAAATAAACCGATAAAAATAACACACGTGTTTGTTTTGTTTATTGAAATACTTACTAAGCGATATGAATAATAGGATATGCTTAAATGGTGTGAAATGTCAGAAAAGGAGAAAACGTAATTTTAAATTTATAAATAATTTATTACTGCTATCGGAAAATCACAATTAATATTAAAGTGACTATAACGTCCGTTCCTGGCGAGCAACGACAATGAAATGAATAGGACATATGGCGTGGACCTGCCTTTACATTAAGTTGACAGATAAAATTACGTATCTTGGCAGTAATTATCATATCAATTGGCTGGCTGAAATAAAACAAGTTATATATATATACACACACACACGCACACACACACACAAGTCAGGTGATTATAGGTCTCCACGGGTACGTCCCACAGAGAGTTGAAGGGTGCGTGGTAGAGGAGACAGACGGCTAACACGACGATCGAGGTGATCCCACAGACGTTCAATTGGATTGAGATCGGGGCTGTTTGGGAGCCAGGAGATAACTTTTAAGTCTATTCCAGCCACATGCGGACACTTCTAGCCGTGTGGCAAGGCGCATTATCGTGCTAGAAAATCCCTTCCTAACGAGGGAACACAATAATAATGTATGGGTGGACGTGATCGATCAAGAGCGCCTTCCACACGGATGATTGGACCTAGAGAATACCACGAGAACATTCCATAGGCCATAACATCGCCCCCACCGCCTTGTGTTCGTCCAGCAATGGATGCAGGGTGTCGGTTATCCGACGTTTCTCGCCGGAAACGCTGAAGTCCATCCGTTCTATTAAGCTGAAAACATGATTCGTCGGAGAAGGCTACCCGTCGAAATTTGCAGCGGTTGAGTCGCCATACTGCCGAGCAAATTCCATTCGTTTTCGTCGATGCACCTGTGTTAGCATTGATGCGGTCACTCTCTGTATACTCAGGAGCCCCATTAGCAGAAGGGTTCGCTGAACTGTTGCGGTAGACACGTGTCTGGATGCCCCTGGCTCAATTGGACGGTGAACTGTTCCACTGTAGCCTGTCGGTTGGACTTCACGCACCGTCGTCGTCAACGTTCACATCGGACATCAATGGTGCGTGGAGCTCCGCAGTTTCCACGACAGTTATTCCCAATGGTACCATTCGTCCATTCACGGTACACCTATACCACAGAGGTATGTGAACAGTTCACGAACGTCGCTGTTTCCAAAATGCTGCCTCCCCCCCC
>NQII01002028.1:285233-305702 GCA_002778355.1 Clitarchus hookeri
AAAGCCTATGATCATCCCTTTTTGCAACTCTGTTAAATAACTTCCCTTACCCATGACAGAAGGAAGTGCACTGTGTATAGCCAGTCTGGTGGTCGCATTATATACCTCTTCACCAGCCCACGTCACTGACCATACGTCATGGGCTGCGCGCTGCAGAAGGCACTTCTAGCAGGTCGTCATAATAATGTGATTCGACTGTGTGTATATATATGTATATATATATATATATACATTAAACTGCACAAAACAACGAATACGTTATAGAAGAACACAGCTATTTTTTTATATTTATTTAACTGTTAGTGAAATTTTGGGAACTGGCGTACGTTCTCCATTTTCAGGCAGTTTGAATCACAGAAAAAGATTTATGGGTATTTTATGGACTTATATATATATATATATATAAGTTAGTTGTGTTACATCTGGCTTCGACAACGTGGGGCGATATACATTACGAACAGAGGTAGTTGCACCGCATCACTAGTTTTGTTACAGTTTGTGTTCCCCTGTAAAGCTAGTCTTCTGTGTGTTCTCCTTCAACTCAGCAGCGTATTCAAGCAATTTGTAGTTGATTGGTGTAATACGACTTAAATGTTAAGGTGTGTGCTGGGGTCTACTCATTAACGTCGTGTCACTGACAGATGTGTGAACTGACATCTGTTTTTCGGCCCCGCGTGATACGTAAAAAGTACAAATCCTCACGTTACCGAAGCCAGATGTACAGTAACACAATTAACTGACAGTCCCGCTGGCCTTACGTGTGAGGATGTATGTACTTAGGGCACGTGTAGAGAGACTGTGTAACACAGATGCGAAGAACTTACGTATATGTGTTACAGAAAAACACTCACAAATAGCACATTAAAATTCAAATGCAAAACAACCAAAAATATCGCTAGGAAAATGTCTACTGCTACCTGAAATGATTACTCAGCAGAGTCATTGCAAGTAAAACGTGGAATTTAACTAACTTTCTTTGTGACAGGAATAATGTAATCAGTTTGCAGACTATATTTTATGTGTGGCTTCAGCAACACAAGCCTCTCTCGTGAATGATGTGTTCCATGTTATTTAGACTTGGCAATGGAAATTTCTAACTTCCACAAACATAAATTAATTGATTTGTTTCTTTGCTACAGACTAGCTTATTGTTTTAAGGGTAATATTCTAAATTCCAAGATACCCGTGGTCAAAATAATTGGAGTCTGTTCAGCTTGATAAAAAAAATAGTTTCGTTTCTGCTTCTTAACAAAATAGTTCTTAGACTTAGCAGATTGTAATTATAAATAGAAGAATTCTGTAAGTTCCAGGTGTTCCTGGCGATCTCGTCGGCAGTCGCCTCCACCTGGACGCGGCAGGACCTCTCATCGCGGGCTTCCGTATGCAGGCTCTCAGGCCTGTAGTGCCTTTAGAGTCCCAGCACATATTAGCACACGCGGTGGTTCGAAATAATTACCCTGTAAATATACGCGGACGGCGACCGAAACAGGACTACTACTTCCTTAAACTTGCCTCGCGTCTTCGTATCCTTCGAGACGGCCTGTTTTCAGGTACGAGCTCCGGTCCTTGTAATATAATCTAATTAAAAACCCTGCGTGCAAACCCACGCGTGCTAGCGTCCTGCCTTCGAAGACCAAGATGGCTAAGAATTCCTTTCAAACGCTTAATTAAATAACGTCGTCTACAACTGACCAATCACGAGAGAGCTAGAGCCAGAATTACTCAACACGTCGCTTAGGTACCATGGCAAAGTGTCAATAACTGCTCATATACTCGGGCCTTCTATACACATTACAAAAATAACAGATTGGAAAGACATATAAATGTGTTTACGATCAAATAAAAAATTTAATATATAAAAGAGCATGTGAAATGACATACCAATTAACATAATTAAAGTGCCAATGAAAAATAACATCGGTGAAAACAGATTACGTCTTGCATACACATAAACAAGTGAATAATTAAAATATGCATGTGGTCCAATTTTACGACGTTACAGTTTTTTGAGTAATGCTGGAAATGCAATTTTATAAAAATGTGCCAATTAATACACCATGTGAAAGAAAAAAGCAATAAACTCCTTGTTTGAGTTTTTTATTATTTTATTAATTTACTTAAAAGTGCCTCTATGAGCCAAGGCTCCTATAAATGAGACTGTACAAAAAAAACGTAGGGCGACAAATTAAGTTGTACAAAATATAACGTACTGTTACGCACTGCAACTCGCACCGGCTGCGAGCTCCCGTTATGCGTGGTCTTGTCAACAAGTGGGGAGGGGGAGAAGGGACACCCACCTAGACCCTCCCCTCCCCCAGACAGACCTGATCGCTGGCTCGTCACCACTACCCCCCCTCCTTTTTCTTTCCATGGCAGCCGGGAGAATGACTGACACCGGGGACGTAGCTGGCGTCACAGACCCTCCCCCCTCACCACTGACGCAGAAGCCGACAAGTGTAGAGGATGCACAAGAATATTCCGGGAATTAGGACCGACCCTCGGCGCAACGCGGGATTTAGAGAAACTTCTGGGCGATGGCCTACGATCCTTTAAATACAAGTCACAGTTGGACTGTCGGCAGTCTTTTAGAGGAAGCCAATTAGCTGAGTCCGGTAATCGAGCGACGCGTAGAGAACAGACGACGGGAAATTGCGAGGCGACAGCGGACGAGGTGTTTGTGGTGTGAATAGACGAGAGGGCGTGAAACCCGACAAGTGAAGGCTACTGTGCGTGAGGGCGCTCGGAGAACTCTAGAACATTGCGGACTGGTGGGACCTGGACTAAACTGAGGTGGGACTGAATAACATGTGGTACGGACTTTATTGTAAATATTGCAACTGTCAAATATGGACATAAAATTGGTAAAATAATTGAATACGTTTTGATACACTATCTATTGGAACTGATTTTTAGTTATTTAATTATGTTAATTTCTTTGAGGTAATAAATTGTTTTCATTGAAGTCATTAATTGTAAACAGTAAGATATATAAATTTATTGTGAGATGTTGAGTCGAAAGAATTTTGTTTGTAAATATTGTAAATAAAATTAGGAAATTATAATTAACTCTTTTATTTAATTAGGACCTCCATCCCTTAACAAACTTGGTTTAGCCCACTGACTTTGAGAATATTGTAACAATACTTTACATAATATACATTATTGACTAAGATGTACTTGTAAATAGACAATTTAAAAGTCAACAGTGGGAAATATACTTACCGATAATAAGAAAACCAAATCATTATTCACTTAATTCAAAAATTCAAACTTTAAACTGTATACAAAATATAGAGCAATCAGCTATTTTTTGAAGTCCTACAAAACATTTACAGTGTGTGATACAGCCATGTTTATATAAAAATTTTCTTCGAAATACATAAATTTGCAATTAAAGAGGAATAAATAAGATGCCATAATAACGAGGACCTTTGCATACTTTGATATTTACTGTATGATTTTAAACAATTTCCTATCACCTAACAAGTGTATAGAATACTGATTCTCAAAATTACTGAGCAAAGGACACCTATTCATGATATTTTAAAAACCTACAGTCAAATGAAAATGGGAAGTTCGAGAAAAAGGAGTAGGGCGGTGGAGCGATGCAGCTGTTCATTCTCTGACATTCCGGTCGACCGACGGCCATCTTGCCCGCCATTTTATAGACAAAACCAATTGTTTTACCCATAAAATCACTTTATAAATTAATTATTTTAACCAAAAAACACTTTTTCACCAATAAGCGGAGTCGAGGATCTCGGATGCTAAAACCTAAGAGTACTCAAATCAGCTAAATGGATTTGAGGCTCATAGCGGAATGAGTAACTTGATCCTCAAATCAACAAAAGCGGATTCAAGGCACTTAACAGAATGAGCCATTTAATCCCCAGGGCAGAAAAAGCTGTTTCGAGGTTCCGAGCCAGGACCAGCAAATCAGCGGGCATGTTCCCCCCCCCNCACGCCCGTGTGCACGAAAACCCTCAGACCACAGACCCTCGTCATATTTTATTGACTGCTTAGTTGGCAAACTTCCACCATGATGTCGCCTTCGCTCCACCCTAACGCCATATTTCACTGGCTATGTAGTCGTTCAATATGCCAACCACCTGTACCAATTAGTCCTTAGATTTAAATAGCAAATAATCCATCCACAAACACCAATCAATTGTATCGCCCACTGACGACTAGATTGCCCTTTTAACCCATATTTTCATGGTGCATGCAGTACTAATTGTGGTACATGCAGTGCTATATTTCTTTGCGTGCGGTGCTAATGCACGAGGACGTGATTGCGTTAGCATAGAATCAGTGCTGCACATTTTAGAATGTCTCATTAATATATTAGCCCGAGTGAACAGACAACGACAAGGTTATGTGTTTTCTCACATATATATAAAATTTCATTACGCTTATACTTTAGCACGATGAAAAAAGAATTGTTAATTAGATATCATATATTAAGTTTCTGCTGCTTTATTGACAAAGTTTAATTTACTGTACATAGGGCCATCGCTCATATCAGTATGATTTTAATTTGAATATGCCTACCAGTATTCCCACCAACCAACCACATTTAAAACAATATTATACAACTATACGGCCAGATATTTCAGCAATCACACATTATCCACCGCCGTAACATAACCTCTGTCGAAAAACAAACCAAGTAACTATCCTTGCGAAATATTACGATAAAATATTCTATCACGTGAAATCTTGACAACAGTAATCGATCTTAACATAAGTTAAGATGACATAGTGACATAGTCAATGTCATTAGAAGATAACCAGCAATGCAAAAACAATACCATATCAATAATTCATACCAGCCATACCATAAAACTAGCAATACCCATAGGTATATTCTCAGAACACTTCCACCAACCATTCCTACGAAAATATTCGAACCAAATACTTGGTGTGGATTGATGTGAATGGATGCGGATTGGTGTGTGGATTTGCATGTGGATTGGTGTGTGGAGTCATATCTGGAATGGTGTGTGGATTAATGTGTGAATTCATGTGTGGATTGGAGTGGATTGGAGTTGATTGGTGTGGATTGGTGCATGGATTGGTGTGTATTGGTGTGTGGATTGGTTCGTGGATTGGTGTGGATTGCTTATTGCGGTGCTGATTGTGGTGCTGATTGATGGAAAGATGGCGAGATTGATCGAAAGATTGATAAAAAAACAAGTCTTTAATAAAAAAAATATTTTTATTTTTATTTTTTAGATTTTATTAAAATTTAAAAAAAAATTGGGTTCAAGGTTATCCAAGGCCATGTGCACAGGGTAAAGGTCACAGATGTGAGGTCAAGTTGAAGATCACTTGTATTCAGTATGGCGGTTGGGTGACTTCATATCATGGTAGCTGGTCGGTTCCAGTCCCCCGACCCATCTAAGCCAAAATATATAAAATTTTAATTTTAATTTAGTTTTTTAATACATTTTTTCAATTAAATTTTTAAATTTTTAAAATAATTTTTAGTAGGTTTGATTTTTTTTTTTGGAAATTTAAATTTGCTTATTTTTTGGGTTCAAATTTATCCAAGCTCAAGGTCTTGGGTCAAAGTAACCTGGATCTGATGTGGTAGTTTGGTTATGCAAGTATCAATTTTACCTCGGGTTTTTAAGTTTTTTCTAAATGTTTTTTTTTAATTTTTTGAGTTTAAGGTCATTTAAGGTCACGGGTGTAGGGTCAAGATCACTTGTATCCAAATTGGCGGTCGTAGTAGGTAACATAATATGCTCTTAACTGCAATGCATTTATTCGATTGTTACAATTTCACTCCAGTTTCAAAGGTCATTGAGACAAGGTCAATGGCATCCAACATGGTGATCAGAGTCATCGATGTAATTAATGTTTTCCTCAATTTTTAGCAATTTTTTTGGAATTTTTTTTAAGGTAATCCAAGGTCAAGGTTGAAGGTCAAGGTCATCGGCATTTAACACGACTGACGATATGGACACTGGCCGACCTGCCGAGGGCCGGTCGTGTAAGGAGCTTAGTCGATCCAGCTGTTGTCGAACCTTGGACTCCTACATATACATTTTTTATTTTTTAAACAATTTTTTTATTTCTTAAATTTTTTAATTTTTGGGTGTTTTTAATACATTTTTAGTGATTTATTGGAATTTTTGTTTTAAGGCATTCAAGGTCATGGTCACGGGGTCAAGGTCAAAGGTCACCTGGATCAAACCTGGTTGTCGGGTGACGTCACAACATGGCGGCCGGCCGGCGCGGCGCCGGTCTCCTACTCCGGAATCCGTTNCAAACCTGGTTGTCGGGTGACGTCACAACATGGCGGCCGGCCGGCGCGGCGCCGGTCTCCTACTCCGGAATCCGTAATGCAAACTCCCTATTTATTTTGTACTTTGGTCACGTATACAAGTGCCTCTAAATATGCATATTTAGGCCTATATATAAATGAATAACGTTAATATTATAATTATTACATGCAACATATTGGTTTTTTACTTATTATGTAGTTTGTGTGCACCGATACTAAGACCGATATCACTGTTGTTTTAAATAAAGCTCTATTAANCAAACCTGGTTGTCGGGTGACGTCACAACATGGCGGCCGGCCGGCGCGGCGCCGGTCTCCTACTCCGGAATCCGTTATGCCAAACTCCCTATTTATTTTGTACTTTGGTCACGTATACAAGTGCCTCTAAATATGCATATTTAGGCCTATATATAAATGAATAACGTTAATATTATAATTATTACATGCAACATATTGGTTTTTACTTATTATGTAGTTTGTGTGCACCGATACTAAGACCGATATCACTGTTGTTTTAAATAAAGCTCTATTAATATTATTATTGATAATCTCGTAATACCAACGTTTCCGAAATCGGAATTTTAGATGTGTAGATACTGTAGATCGTATCAATAACATCGATACATCGGTATTTGCAACTGGACCAAATATCTACGTCAGTATTCTTGATATCGAACAGCAATACACATTTTTTAAAAAATATTTATTTGGAAAGTGTTTAAATTATCGTGAAACAGCTGTATGGCAATATAGCTAGCAATTGTGTTGTTAAAAAAATGCCGGCAAGCCGCGTGTGTGACTGATGAGTGGTGGAAGCGTGCCGACGCAGAGTACTGAACGATACAGAAGTGAAATGGTGGCGTGTTTGCTAACTCCAGCTACACACGACAGAAAAAAGTCCTCTGGCAAGCAACATGGCGGAACGTAGTTCGTCAATCAGCCCCTGGAGACTAACTTGCGAGGTAGGAGCCCGACCAATAGGAACTACCTATTCCATAACGTGCAATAGCCACTCAAACACAAGGCCCGTTTCCACAGCTTTGTGCAGCCAATGAGCGGCCGTGTTCGCTTACATCACATGAACCGCTGGGGCCGCGGTGGCCAAGCGGTTAGACTGCTCGCCTCCCACCAAGGCGATCCGGGTTCAATCTTCGGCCGGGGTCACTCCTGGATTTTCGGAAGTGGGAATCGTGTCGGATGATGCCGCTGGTTGGCGGGTTTTCTCGGGGATCTCCCATTTCCCATGCCATCGTATTACGGCACTGCTCCATTCTCACCTCATTTCAGCATCATCGGCTCTTGAGAACTCGATAAGAGCAGCCCAAATCTCTCAACTCTAAGGAGCCGCCAAGTTATTTCGCTTGTGTGTACTTGTCTATTCTGTGTTGCTGTGGACGAGCGGAAATGGCCGACTGCTGCCGTCGGGCCGTGCGCGATCCTCCGGCAAGAAGGCAAGCAGCCATGGCGGCGGTTTTTAATTATTCGCGGGCCGGGCGTCCTTGCACCCAACGCTTAAGCAGCATTCACGCCACATGGGAACCCTTCAACATGCCAAACACTCTCTTCATCTCCTAGAGCCTTTCCACAGTAAAGTGAGCACTTTTAAATTCAATCTCTGAATAATGTCACTGCCCCTTACTGAGTAAATGGTACTCTGATTGGCATGCTCCCAGTTAAGTCAACAACGGCGGAGGGAAAGTAGTTCTATATCTTAAGGTTGGATTAAAGGCGTTAGGTAAACATATGTGATTACTGAAAGACATATTTTACTTCCACTTCTTTTTAGCGCATATAAGTGCAACAGTTAACAAATTAGTCAAATATTTACTTTCTAATAACTTCACATTTTTCCTGTTGAAAGACGCATGACTAAAGGGATGAGGTCAATGGAATTGTTGATTCTAAATATGGTGGAAGAATACACAATGCGCTTTTAAAAGGGCTCAGTTTGTCGTGAACCACCTGTACAAGAAATATATCCTTGCAAGGCATATCTTGTCCATCTTTAGCAGATATAACACGTCTAGGGACAGGAAGCCTTGACAAAGCATAATTCCCTGTGTCCTCTGTATATTCGCCCCTCTTTTGTCTTTCCATTGATAGTTGCACCTGGGTAGCCAGTTTTGCCCTTCACGAAGTGGCAGAGGATTCGAGCCTTGATTTGTTACTGACCTTGAGTCCTCCAAGAAGTGTCTTAAACTGCGATTAAATTAAACGAGTAAATCAGATGCACAGGTCTTGAACCTGTTTGACGCAGTCTAGGCTCAGGAACACGCGAGCGATAAGGGCGACACTGACACGCGCACCCAGTGCTACATCACTCCTACGCGCATGACGTTGAACTGGACTGCAGTGTTTCCGTCGTCTTGCTAAAACTGTGTGATGAGAGTAGTTTATCCCTGATCTCAAGTGTGCTTTTTTTTTTATGACAAGTTTCGTGGCATCGTTAAAAAAAAAACTGAGAGGAAGGTTTTTTCCAGCCAACCAAATATTTGTTTGTTTAGGGCCAAAAATTTATTTAGTTGCCCCAAAAAAATATTTTGTTGAAATAAAAAAAACTTGAAAAACAACCAAATAAATTTTGTTCATCAAACAAAATAAACGCTTGANAAATATTTTGTTGAAATAAAAAAAACTTGAAAAACAACCAAATAAATTTTGTTCATCAAACAAAATAAACGCTTGAATAAAAAAAAAATCAGACTGTCAACTAAATAATATTTAGTTGAATCAACTGTATTCATTTTTTAGCCACTCTTTTGATTTCCTTCTGACGAAAATACAGCGCCGTAGGTTGCTTATAATTTTGACCCCGATTAGATAGTAACAATGTTCGTTAGTAAATTAATTAATCCTTAATAATGGTATAAAAATACTGATAAAAAAATTTCCACAGGAAACAAAAAGTAAAGTTGTAAAACTTTAAATATTTATTTGCTCACGTTGTCCAGTATTTAAAATGTATTTATTAAAAAAAAAAAATTATTTCATTACTAGTCATTTTAGTTGAAGCTGCTAGGGCGTAGCGCTCGGACGCAATAGTTGTAGGTTCGAATGTCGGTTGGGTTGTCCAATTAGTTTTACCAAACGGAAACTGCTCAATGTACGTAGAGTCAAACAAATATCTAGTTGCACCAACTAAATCTAACAGTTTGGGGGAATCAAATACTAACAATGAAATTATTGGTTTCAAGCAAAATTAATTTGGTTGCTTGATGTTGCTAAGTGTTGCAAAACAATCCAGGCGTCAGGTAGGCGGTGTCCTAAAATTAATCCGCTAATATCGAACGTCTCTAAACGTATCGTACTGAATTCCACTTGCAAGTTGCAAGGAACGTGCGATTCTATTGGCGATCCTGCACTCATCACGTGACCTGCCGCATCGCAGCCTGCGGAAGTTGGAACACGGCGTGACGTCATTAAGTCACGGCGTGACTTAATGATAAATAAATCTATAAAGATGGTTTCTCGTACTTTCGTGTTTCTACAAAGACGTAAGTTTGGCAGTGCTGTAGGCTGTAGTCCAAAATCAAGAATCNGGTTTCTCGTACTTTCGTGTTTCTACAAAGACGTAAGTTTGGCAGTGCTGTAGGCTGTAGTCCAAAATCAAGAATATGCTTGTGTTATATTTTTTTTTCATTATTACAGTGCGTATTGTGTCAAATATTTCGTTAACATAGTGCATTTTCGATAACAAACTAAATTGATTTATTAATACAATTTTCCAACAACTCTTCTAAAATATATTTACGCGTCTCTATGATACAAGATTTCCGATTGGCCCGGTTCATTTTGAGCGTCACGAGATAGCAGCACTAACCNGGTTTCTCGTACTTTCGTGTTTCTACAAAGACGTAAGTTTGGCAGTGCTGTAGGCTGTAGTCCAAAATCAAGAATCTGCTTGTGTTATATTTTTTTTCATTATTACAGTGCGTATTGTGTCAAATATTTCGTTAACATAGTGCATTTTCAATAACAAACTAAATTGATTTATTAATACAATTTTCCAACAACTCTTCTAAAATAAATTTACGCGTCTCTATGATACAAGATTTCCGATTGGCCCGGTTCATTTTGAGCGTCACGAGATAGCAGCACTAACCTGTGGCTAAGTCCGTCACCTAGTGGTTACGTTAGAGCGAAACGTTGGATAGGTATCACTAGCCAAAAATAAATTATACTTTACCACGTTTATCTGTGCGGAAATGTAACACAATATAATACATATCCTTTTCGGGGGATTTTAAAACTATTTTTTTTCTCTGTGGAGTGTGCTATAATTAACCTCAACGGGCATTTTCTTTCTACTGTATAAAGGTTGTTTTTATATAAATACTGTCACAAAGCATTCAAAGGTTCGTCATGGCGACGTTTTTGATAACAGAATACCATTTCGCCTCGTAAAAATAGTTACGTGGTGAATGTCTTAGTACACATNGCATTTTCTTTCTACTGTATAAAGGACTTGTTTGCCTGTTTTTATATAAATACTGTCACAAAGCATTCAAAGGTTCATCATGGCGACGTTTTTGATAACAGAATACCATTTCGCCTCGTAAAAATAGTTACGTGGTGAATGTCTTAGTACACATACAGTAAAATGTTACAGAATAGAGCTCCAGGGAGAAGCTAATTGTGCGGCTATTAACGAGATCTTGAGAGCCGAAGTGTGTGGAGCGGGGCGGAAATGTAGCAGCGCCAGAATGAAATGGCGGGAAATGGGAGATCCCCGATAAAAACCCGCCGACCAAGTGCGAAAATCTGGGAGCGACTTCGCCGGGAAGCGAACCGAACCCGGTTCGCCTCGGTGGGAGGCGAGTACTCTAACCACTGCATAAGCGTGATCTTAGACTGCAATTTATATTGACTAATGCTTATTGTGTTTCAGTGGTCTCTGGCATGTGTGTGCCAATTTTATTTCCTTGTTTGCTGCCGTGTGTGTGAGGATCTTTTTTTCTCATTTGTCTGGCCAAATGAAATGTCAGATACTTTGATTATGTACGTCCTTTTTTTACACGTAAACTGTTGCGCTATATCGTATGAAAAGTGCGTTATTCGACCACAGGCCTATAGAAGTTCCAGAGTTTTAAGTTTTTCCCTGGCACGTAATATTTTCGTGATCTTTGAACGTGGGCTCAGGAACTCGCAGAATTTAAATGTTGAATCCTTCACACCATCGTCTATTTTTTTTACAGTTGATTAGTACTAGAACCATGCATAAAAATCTGAATATTTTTGGCGTAATGTTGTTTGCGAAGTGAGCTTTTGGTATATTTTTGTTCTATTTTTGTGGCTGTTTAAAAGTGGCACATGCCATAGACAGTTTATCTCCGACAATTAATTTACGTGCAAAACATTTGTATGCATAGATTGTTCACGGTAAACTAAGCACTTTTGAAAGCCCTACAAAATAGCTACTTGTATACACATTGTGTATCATTTCACCATATGTAAAAATAACGTTGGCATGGGTNCACACACCATCGTCTATTTTTTTTTACAGTTGATTAGTACTAGAACCATGCATAAAAATCTGAATATTTTTGGCGTAATGTTGTTTGCGAAGTGAGCTTTTGGTATATTTTTGTTCTATTTTTGTCGCTGTTTAAAAGTGGCACATGCCATAGACAGTTTATCTCCGACAATTAATTTACGTGCAAAACATTTGTATGCATAGATTGTTCACGGTAAACTAAGCACTTTTGAAAGCCCTACAAAATAGCTACTTGTATACACATTGTGTATCATTTCACCATATGTAAAAATAACGTTGGCATGGGTCTGATGACTTTATTCATGCGTCATACAAGTAGAAATTTAAAATTATAAAAAGTAAATGTTTTACAAATGTGCTATTTCTCACACCTAAATGCATTGAGAAAAAAAAAACAGAAAGAAAAAGAAATAACTTAATTATTTACATATGTTTACCTAACAATTTTAAAATGGACGTTAGGACAAGGAACTACTTTCCCTCCATCGTTACCAACTTTACCGAACGCACGCCAGTTACTGGGCACGTTAAGATATACGCAGGCAGGGGCAGTGACATTTTTCCAACTTTAATTTCATAAGTGCTTAGTTAACTGTTAACAACCTATGCAAAAAGTTGTTTACGTGCGGAATATCAGTACGGTGTCTTTCGGAAAGCGTCTTTAGAGGTGTGAACCTACTTTAATTTCTCTCTCCGTCTCTCTCTCCCTCTCTCTCTGCGTCTCGCTCGCTCGGGTGGCTACCTCGATGTGCAACATATTAACATAATGGACGGCCGTGGAGAAGGAAGTGGAAAGGGAAGAAGGGGAGGGGGGGTTGGCTACTCTGGTAGCCGGGAGACATCGCCCTGCGCGGGTCGTAACGAGGCTGTCCGTTCCTCCGNCTCTGTCAATTCGCCGCCGGCCAGGGTGATGTGTGGCTCGCGAGGCACTCCCCTCTTTCCTTCAGCAGTCATTTGTGCAGCTGGTTTGAGCTCAGGGGATGCAGGAATAATCTTATTTTTAACGTGGAGCTTGGGCCTGGATTCACCGGAGCGAATGCATGTGCGTGTAATAAGACCTCAGGCGTGGCGGGTGTTCACCAGTTCTGGGAACGAGTAGTCCCATTCCAAGGACCCAGGAGCCAACTCGTTAATTAGAAAGCCTGTGATGCCACGATGGAAGATTCCATGCAACCTTGCATGGCCGCTTGTACGGGTGGTTCCATGGAATATTTGGCCATCTGCTGGCGGTTTTCACGGACTTTTCGTGATTGGTAGTGCACAATTTTCGATGGAAGGTTTCCTGCAAGGTTGAAAATTTAGCCAATCAGAGAGAGGGTGGTAGAGTCGTTTTGTTTATTTTGTTTTTGAGAAAGAGCGATTAAGACTATTAAACACGAGATTCATTAAATTTAATCGTACAGGAAATATCTCTGATAAATAAAATTTAAATTCAGTAAAGAAGTGAACAAATCACGATATGCGTTACATTTTTCCCTGCAGTGGACTGCACAGAAACACAATAACAGTATCTCACTTCGAAAATAATTTATATGTCATAATTCAGACTAGATACTTCCAGTAAATAAATTTGGCAGTCTGGCACAATTTAAAATACATTCAAGATTATTTAATCCAATTGGCTGAATGGGAAATTTTGATGACTGTATTTCGTCTTTAAATTTTATTTTCAAGTATATTTTAAGGAAAAAATTTGGCATTGTGACAGGGGCCTAACCCACGTGGGACAATATTAGTGTGGTAGGAACACTTCCCTATGAGTGGTCGTTTCCATATCTGGTCATGGCTATATTCACGAAGAGTTCTCCGAAAATACTTCAACACATTCTGAAGGAAAGACAACTTTTCTGTTGCGCCGAGAAATAGAAGTATGCCTGTAGGATCCAAATTTCCGCACCCAACCCTATACTACTGATATACGCACAGCGATCAGATTGATCGTTAGTGCCATTTAAATAGCGTTAACGCAGATAATAACAGCAGCAGAGCTGTATATTTTGGTCTTGTCTGAGATTGTATCTGCAGCTGTGAATATAGTTCCAACAACAAAGCTCGCTGTCTACCCTGGAGAACAGGCAATCCCTTACACAGGACAATTTCAGCGATATTTAGATTGTTCACAAAAACAAACAAAAAACGTAATGAACTAACAGAACGTTATGTTACTGGTACAAAAGTTCGGATCCTGCTGCAATGAAACCATATTACAGAACTGTTTTTTTTTTGTCACTTAACCTGATAATTTTTTTCCAGCGGGTCTTATAAATGACCTCACTGTTATTTCGGACCGATAATCGAGTGTTTGGGAGGGTTGGTAGGTAGCCTTCATACGAAACAAACCTGAATTTTTGTGTTAAATCGGCACACACATACACACGCATTGACGAATTATTCGGATTCATAGGTAGAACTTGGCGATCCAATGCTTCTACCACAGAGTAGATAAGTACACAGAGACAAAATGTCTCGGCAGTTCCTTCGATGTAAGTGTACCCACACTCTAATTGGCTGCGCGAGGCTCTGGTATCTGGCGTTGTGTCTTATTGGCCACTGCAGGCTGTGGAAGGTTCCCTATCAGCTGGGCTGCCGGCTGGCAAGTAGGCTATCAGGCGCTGATTGGCGAATGGCGTTCCAGCATGTTGCTGGCTGGTGACGCCATTTTGCTGGCGTGTGCAGCTGGAGTTCGCTGTATGAGCGGTTGTTTCGCCTCTGTATTCGTCAGTACTCTATGCCAACACCTTAGGGACGGAATTTGCCGACTCGTGACTTCTACGAAGAGAGAATTCACTGATGAAGTGACAACTAGGAGTTATGCCAATAAGTTTAGTAGAGTATGTATTTATTGCCCCCTTATTTCTAAGACAGTGTTGTTTCCATATAACTGCGGGCCACACTATTCCCGCTTAATTAAAGGTCTGAAATTTAACCAGTGGGTTGTAATGAAATTTCCAACAGGAAGTTTAAAGCAGAACTACTGCCACGCTTACACACTACGAGCTTTTATCCAAAAAAATTCGTGTACACAAAGAGAAAATAACTATTCCTAATTTTGCTGCCGTGGTACTGAAAAAAAAATTCCGCCGAAGTACCAAAGGCGTTTAAAGATAGAAAATGAGACAAGCTAACTTAAATGTAAACCTGAACAAAATTTCTAGAGGTTGTTGATGTTTCTGAAATGCGACTTTCAGGCGTGGCTGCTGTTTGTAAGACGTGGCGACGACATCAAAGAGGAANTATCCGCCGAAGTACCAAAGGCGTTTAAAGATAGAAAATGAGACAAACTAACTTAAATGTAAACCTGAACAAAATTTCTAGGGGTTGTTGATGTTTCTGAAATGCGACTTTCAGGCGTGGCTGCTGTTTGTAAGACGTGGCGACGACATCAAAGAGGCAGTTTCCTCAAGCATGCTGTTGTGCGCAAGTATAGAAAACGCTGTGGAAAAATACGACGTATTCTTTGCTTGAAAATTACGAAACTACCATTGCTATCATGATGGTTGCTATTGACACGGTGACTTGTAGGCGTGTGGGTCGGGTATTGTGGAGAGAATTGCGCATGAGTACCGGGAATCACTGGAACCACTAAGTGCAGTGGCTAGCAGTAAGTGTCTGGCCAACAGCAGCCAGACACTCCCAGACAGTAACCATATGTCGTGAAGTTGAACTCGCCACTGTAACAAGATCTTCAGTATTTACCTAAAGAACGTTTATATTAGCATTCACGGCGTTTTCATGTTACCTTTCAAGGAAAGCGTGCCTCTGGACGCATTTTAGTACTTTGCTGCTTAACTTAAAAGGATAGAACTCTTATCCTTTTAGGTTTATTTTAATCTTTTCGCGAACAATTTTTGAGAACAATATTGAAAATACATAATATTTCGACGAATAGCACATTTCAATATTATAATTTCGAAAGCTTATTTTTTTTTCTCACTTACGACCAAAATAAATAATCATTTATTTTCAATTATAGTCACAGATTTGAGGAGCTGATTTCAGAATAACTCTCTAACATATTCCTTGGGCCCTAGAGTTCTTGGTTTTCAATACTTGATGTGAAAAATTATTCATGAAAGAACACTGGTAAATCCAAGATGGACGAGGCATCCACCTGAACAAAATCATGACACGTACTGCCAGCTAAGATAATTCTTCTCAATTTAGCTTTCTGACAGCATGATGAAGTTTCGCAAAGCGAATACCTGCATATTAAACAGCAGATGCCATTTTGTTTATTTTTCATTGCCTATGAGAGGTTTGATCTCACGAAAAAATTTACATCTCGTTGGTTTCCATATGCGGATGTCATTTTCAAGGACACCAACAAAAAATGACTTTTAATCTGTCCCTCTTTCCGCCTTTACTCGCATCAGATTCCTAATACATTGGAGACACATTCCATTATTTGTCCGTTAAGATATGTAGCGCTCTCGTAATAACTGTCTTACTAAAAATTCTCAAAGCGAATAATGAAGCATAATCGCTTAAAAAAAATAAACTTACATAAATCATAACAAATAGGTCATGTAAATACAAAAAAAAACGTAAATTTACAAATAAAACATAATATGTAAATGGAAAACATAAATAACATTAAGTAAAAAACATAACAAATAAATATATAACTGGCACCTAAGAAACAATTCAGCAAAGAAAGTCCCCAAAAATATATTTTATTTCAGCAACTAATAAGAATAATTTTTAATTTACGAACTACGAGAGATTTTTTGCATTAAGACAGTTGATTAGTATTTTTTTGCTAAGCGGGTCTTAAAATAATTTTGTACGTAAAATATGATGTAAATGTTGAGAGACTGCGTTGCAAAATTCTGTCAACAGTTAGGAATCGGTCATCAAACGAAGTGCACTGCTTCAATAAAAGTTTTGTTATAAACTGCTACCGGCCATTGTTTATAATTATTAAAAGGTCAGAAACTTAAAATTCTGCTTGAGAACCGAATTAATCGAATTCAGCACACCGTAATTACGACACGAAATGGGATTCCTTAATTAACCTAAAATGCACCTCACATTCAGATTTATCAAATACCCGTCTATTATATTAAGGGCACGGTTTTAAAGTGTAATTTTGATGAGTTACCTAATCAGAACTGATTCAGTGGATCATCATGAAGGAGCGAAAGGTATACGCCTGCTTGTGTAGAAGTATAATAATTTTTGTCCGAAAAAGTGGGACCAATCCAAGGATATTTGAAGAAGAGCACATTCGTACACTTAACCAAATGCAGATACATATAAACATGGCGCGTAATTTCACATGCTTTTTTTTTCAAAAATATTAGTTTTCTTGGTGGGATAGAGGAATATGCCATTGAAGTTCACAAATGAGGTTTTTCTGGAAACTGTAGAATGGGGAGAGGTAAATACTTCACAGCAAGGGGTTCGCTTCAAGAGGCTAGTAATTTCGGTGAAAGCCGTACAAAAAAAAAAAAAAATTGAATAAATTTCAGAAGTAGGATTTCTCTAAACTGCTACTCTTAAAAGTAATATAAATTTCTCCTAAACTCCTAGTATGATGTGTCAGATATTAATGGTACATTCAGTGGTCTGTGTTACGTATATTAACGTTTTACACGTCGGTATCCCATACTTGCACACGCTACCGGAGTCATAAAACTATCATGCCTTAGCAAGTGTTTAAAGGTTTAAAACTGCAGCCATAAACGCCATGCCTTAGGAAATGTGTTTAAAGATTTGAAACTGCAGCCATAAACGTGACCATTATCAGAAGCAGGAGTAAACGAACTCGACTCGCTCCACGCGAGGCTCACACTTCATCCGGGACACGAGGATTGGCTACAGAGAACAAGTTCATTTATTTCCCGCCACGAGGATAGGTAGAGAAGATAAACACAGGAAACGTATTGAGGAACGCAGCGCGGGAATCCGATGGCCGGGCCGCATTTGCATATCGCGCGGCAGTTTACGACGTGAGGCCGCGGTGCGAAAATTCCTGGCAGTGTTTATGCGTAGCAGTAGACCACCAGGCCTTCCCGAGCAACGCCTAAAATCCCCCTCCGCGTTATTTAAGGCGGTGACACGACCTTCATCACGGACCTCGTGCATAACTGCTGCTCACGAGCGTAGCTCCCCCCGACGACTGTCTCTTCTCGTGCTGGTCTGGTGGTGGAGACTGCATCAAGAAAATAATGATCGCAGGAACACATTTTATGAACCGAGGATCCTCCAACACTGTTAATATAGGGGGCCGCAATAAGCTGGACTCTTAGCACCATTCTACGTCTTGTTAAACGTAGAATGTAATACCAACCGGGATGTCTGCTATTGCATTCGCCACTGCATACGTTTTACTCTTAATAGGACACCTGTGGAATCAGTCGCTCAGGAAAAAATTCCTTCCGCGGTATTTCACACAGATAGATGATGAATAGTAGAGTGGAGAGTGTAGGTGGTTTTTAACATAAGGGTCTTGAGAGCCGACGTGGTTGAAGCGAGGAGAGTGTGGTGGAGCGCCGGAATGTATGGTTAGGGGNATCTCCGGGAAAACCCGCCAACCAGCGGCATCGTCCGGCACGATTCACACGTGCGAAAATCCCGGGAACCAGCCGGGAATCGAACCCGGTTCGTCTTGGTGGGAGACGACCGCTTTAAGCCACTTCGCCATCACAACTCCTGAAACGGGGGGAAATTGGTGAGTTCAGTGACCTGCAGGTTAGAGTCGACATTCGTTTGTACGCTCCGGAAGTTGTCAACTGTTCATTGGCTACTTGCCACCTCAGTGGTAGACCACGGTTGATCTGTCTTTTTCGCTTGTCTATTATTGGCCCAGGTTCACAGTTATCTTGTAAGATATGGCGTTGACCAATTTGCGAAAGTGGTATAAAAGTACTATTTGAATTCTAGCATGACCCAAAATGAAACAACAAATTTTTTCTTTATCTGTACATACACTGAAGAGCCAAAAAAAACTGGTACACATGCGTAAAATATCGTATATGGCCCCCCAAGCACGCAGAAGTGCCACAAGACGACGTGGCATGGACTCGACTAATGTCTGAAGGTATGCAGGAGGAAATTCGCACCATGAATCCTGCAGGGCAGTCCACAAATCCAATCTGCGCCAATCTGAGAAAGGGTTGCACGTCTGTCACGTTTAATGATTCTCGTCAGTCGTCGTTTGTCCCGTTCTTTCACGATCTTTTTCTGGCCGCAGCGATGTCAAAGATGTCATGTTTTGCCGGATTCCCGATATTCACGGTACACTCGTGAAATAGTCGTACGCGAACATCCAAATGTTATCGCTTCCTCTGAGATGCTATGTCCCATCTCTCGTGCGCCGACTGTAACACCACGTTCAAACTCACTTAAATCTTGATAACCTGCCATTGTAGCAGCAGTAACCGATCTAGCTGCCGACCGCATCGCGTTACTCTGATTGGTTCCATACGTCTGTTATTTGCATACGCACGCCTATACCAGTTTTCGTGGCTCTTCAGTGTAGATGTTAAGTAAGATACACTAATGGTCATTTTCTTCGCATGTTCCCAACATAAGCTGGTAAATTGGACGTTGAACTGTGAAAATTACATTGAAAACACCAACGTGGACGTTTATTTACATTTTTTTTTTCCAGGGGATGTGCAACTTCGTTATATCCCAGTTGCATTAAAACCTGGTTCAGAGGCAGTGTACTAANTTTTTTTTTTCCAGGGGATGTGCAACTTCGTTATATCCCAGTTGCATTAAAACCTGGTTCAGAGGCAGTGTACTAACAACATTCCTGAACACTTATTTGTGCAAACATAGAGCTAGAATTATTTAATACTCGTGGTTTTGACAGTAATAAAGACAAAAGCCAGTCCAGCACAGCGAGTTGAAGTTGGTTCCTGCGCAGCTTGAAATGCGCTCTGCAACACGTATTCTGTCTAGGTAACTGCATCGCACTTTAACGGAAACTCATTAACGGTAGAGCAATAAGAAAATGCGTTATATACTTTAATGTTTTATGAATGTAATAATATGTATTTAAACTAATTGACTCTGAAATTATTAATTTTATACACATTATAGTTAGTTCTAGAATAATAGAACCATACTTCGTTTCTGACATGTTTACGTCACTTGACGTAGGCGCGGATGTTCGGTATATGCATGTCAAGTCAATATAAATATTAATTATTACAAGTAATTTAAGTCTGCAAATGGCCTTAAGAGTGCAGGTCGTCAAAGAATTCATTATTGTATATTTTTTACGAAATACCGTTAAACATGTAGAATTTACTTAAATGTACCATATTTTTGCATAAAAAATTTAACAACATATTGTTTGAATAATGGCATGTCAATATCACAATTCTTGTGTTTTTGGGACTTATACATAATAAAAATAAACTCAACGAAATGAGATAATTCCCATTGAGATAACGTACTCTCAGTTACTTCAAGAAACTTTAAAATAATGCTATGAAGTGTTGAACAAATTAGTAAAATTAAATCAAAATAAATACATTTTTTTTGCATATTTTTTTATTAGTAGTAGTTTTTTTTGTAAAAAAAAATTTTGAAACATACCTAAGAATAAAATAAGGCGTGAATTTCTATAACCCATGTTAAATTTTATGTCAATGTGACGCTCCCCGCGTCCAGGCATTTTGGCCGCCAGAACACATGCGCTAGCGAAGCCTGCCGACGGTCTACACCA
>NQII01002028.1:309367-351138 GCA_002778355.1 Clitarchus hookeri
TATAAACGGGAAGGAGTTGTCTCTAGAGCTCGTGAGTGAATTATAACTTGTCAAGGAATAATAAAACGAGATTGTTTTTTGAACTCCAATCGCCCTGTGTTTACTTCAGTAGGAAATTGTACCTTTAGAGAACAGTGTGAATCACCTTCCTCCAAAACCACAGCTCGGGGTGTTCTCAAATGTTTTCATTTATTTTATTTGTACTTCCCAAAAGCATTAAAATTGTGATTTTTGCATGCCATAATTTAAGAACTTTGCTATTTACAATTTTCTTGTGGGAGGTAAGAGTACTTACAAGTAATAACTACAGGTTGAATGGTATTCCGTACAAATATAAAATAACGAATTCTTTGGTGATTAACACTCAAGATTAAACAACCCGGTTTTCAAAAACGTTCCTTCAAAGGAGCAGTTTATTTCTGCTTTAGAGAAAACTGTTGTAACCGAATAACGTTCATTTATTGCAATGACTATAACTATAATAAATTACATAAGATCTTGATTACAGTACTAAAGTTGGGTGGCTGCTACATCGAAAACCGGTTGGGAATCTGTTGTGAAATTTTTTTTCTGAGAATTTTTTCGGTTTGCATTGTCTCATAAAATACATAGTCTATCTGATGTTGTTTGGAAATTATTCAGAAAAATTTGTACTTCTTCTGCTAATCTCAGACTGCGGTTGCCAAGAATGACAAATATGGCTATAAACACTCCATTTCTTATTATTTCTATAGCTATTATTTTACATCTCAAAAAGCACAAGCCGCACAAGTAATCTAGAGCTTGTTGATTTAATCTTGAATTTAATATGGTCACACCAGAAGAAAACATCCCCGCAGTATATATTCTGTACGGTCGCATGACGTAATTTTTGAATTTTTGTGGCTGTAATAAAACGGAACGATATCCAAAAAGGAACGTTGCTCCGCAAACACTGATTCTCACATAAATATTTGTCATTTTATCATATTACGTAAATTTGTAAAATTTTGTTTTTGCCTTGTCTTACATTTTTTTAAAAGAAATTAAATTTATACCTAAGTGAAGAATATTTACAGAAAGTGTATTTTATCAGTCTACGATACAGTACTCATTAATTGCATTAAATGACGCCAAGTGATGTGTTTACTGAGACTACCTGTAAATTAAATTTCAACGTATGCTGCATCTGACGGCGAATGTTCACAAACTAGAAGATAGAACTATAGCTATCATAAAATAAAAGAAACTTGTAGAGGTAGAATAATAAAGTTTTAAATTATCAAATTATGAAACTAAATTTTACTATTTTTTTTTTGTAATACTGTTTGTCAATATTTAATTTCTACTGCGAGAAAATTTAAAAATTCCGAAAATACTTTATAGCGTGATTTTAAAGATTACTCGAAGTAACTCATAGTACCTTACTCCAGCGTTTATTATCTCATTTCGGTAAGTGATTAATTTTTTATTATTTAAACGTCCCAAAATCTCTAAACATTATGATTCTGACATGCCATCAAGAAAAAAAATATGCTGTGTGGTGAGACAGTATCCTCCGACAGGTTTATTTATTTAGGACAAAATCTCTTAAATTTCTTTGTATTTTTATTTTCTTAGGTATTGTAATTTAACTACAGAATGCAGTTTATATTCATTGGTAGTAGTAATTATATTTTCTCTTTGCAACAGCCTATTAAAACCGTATGTATGTAAGTTTATTTTTCCACCTCAGATAAATGAACTTTTACTATTTTTGGTCTAAGTATTTGATAACAGGATATGACGTTACCATAGATATTTTTCCGGGTCATTGTCTTTGTGTGTGAACCCTGGGACTCTCAAATCAGACATGATGGAAGGCTGTCCAGCGTAATTTTTGTACGGCTATTTTCCAGCGTAAGCTTAGGAGAGGTGTTGAGAGGCGCCTTAAAGGTCTGTAAGTGTGCGTGGTGAAGCAAGAGTTATTTTGTTGAAGCCATAAACCTCAGTCATAGGTAGTTAAAACTGTAAAACTTCCAAAATAAAATTAATGGTAATAAGTTTCCATAAATAATTTAACTCTTGATGAGAAACAGATGTTTAATGACTAGATATTTAATTATACCATGCACGCTAGCATCTTAATTTGAGACTCATATATGTTGTCCCACAATTTGAAATTTAATATGGCTCACAAAAGAAAGTTGATAGGCCAAATTTTCCTGACTCAGTTAAAATACAAATTTCTCTCATTTCAGACTGATTTTTTTTTTTATTTCCACAGTAATTTCAATTTTTTCCATTTGCAACTAGGTAAGATTTAATTTTATTAAACAAAATTGTTCCAGTTAATATGTGTTATGTTAATGTAGCTTTGTACATAGTTAGCATATTTTATTGGTTGCTGTCACACAAAACGGTATAAATTCTCATGTACCTCGCGTTATTTCTGAGTTTGCTTCCTGTTAAAACTATCAAGGGTTTATTGATTTCATGTGTCTTGTTTCCTATATTTTCTACAGTTTAAAAGCTACAGATTTGGCAATGTGTGGGTAGGTGCTCATCCTACGTACTTATTTTCTAAGGTATCGCACGCACGAATTGGTTTTCAGATTGCTAGGAGAAAGGCTCCGGCGTTTGTCACGCACACTGCAATAGTTATTTATATTTTCAGATGCAATATAAATCGCACACTAACTTACCTAAGTATATTTCTATCTGACCGTTCACAAACCACATATAACAAAGCTGTCTATACATTTTTTTATGTAAGGAAATAGTACTTGAAAGTATTGTCTACAAGTTGAACATAACAATGAGAATCACGGGTCTCGGGGCTGGTTCGTGCATTATATGGATAGAATGCTTCGTTTAGATCCCAAAGATGAAGCTAGCCACAACATGGATCTATATCGAGTACTGTATTCTAGTTGCTATAAATTCACTACTCTAGACACTCAAGTCAGTGATCTGCGGCGTCAGCTACTGCAAAGAATATTTTTTTATTATTTCCTTCCCAAACAGCATCGACCATGTACCATATGACAGAAGCATAGCCATGGAGATACCTCAAATGGATGACTCGTGACAGGAATCGTATTGTTTTTTTATATGCGATTCGCGATTTGTAATGACACTTGTCATGTGCCTACATTATGAAATGTTTAATGAAAATTGTATATATAAGGTTTTTTGTATTTAAAAACATATTTTGTTAGGTGCGTGATTCGAAACCGTACTTCACCATCGGGCAGTGCCTAGAACTTCTCGGGCAGTGCCTTCAACTTCTCGGGCAGTCCAACTGACTTGCTACATCATATTTAACAATAATTGAACTGCTGCTTAATATTCGTCTTTGCTCTGTGGGCCACATGGTGTGAACTGAATCGCGACATTCTTTGAGGCCTTTTTTTTGTAGCTCACGTCTTGGTTCGCAACATGACTCGTGAAACGCTTTTGAGGCATTTATTGTGGTTCGGGCTTTGGCTCGCGATGTGGCTTGCAAATTTCTTCGGGCATTATTTGTTTTTTTACCTTTTGTGATAATTAACAGCTGATAATGCTAGCATTAATTTCAATAGCAATATGGGATTGCCTAATGTAGTAAATATGAAATGCACTGGTAAAAATACTCGTGATTATATAGAACAATGACAGTGATTAGTAGCTCAGTTGTTATACCGTAATGTGAACATCGATTTAGAAGCACTCCCGTGTCATACAGTGAAGATAAATTGCGAATACGAAGGCCTACTTTTGACCACAATTAACATGGAGCAGCGACGTACATTCTCACCACATTGATGTCGTCGGTGTCGATTCTGCGATCGAGTTTTCACCTTCGGTCACAATACTCGGTGACATGAGAGAACCACCTGTACGAATAGTTGTTTTCGCATGATGAAGCTTTAAGACAATAGCCACATATAGTTTATGGAAGGCCATTCCTTTAAGGAACACATTAAGATCCCCAAGCGCTAGTCTACTGGAAGCCAACAAGTGTTGCCGCCAATACCACTTGCTACATCGATGAGTATTGATTCCACAGACGATTATGATGAAACAGTTAATGCTAATGACGGAATGAGTGACCTATGACGCGCAGCAGAATCGGTTCGCGTGAAATACACTCTTACAAGACTTTCGCATGAAATCGACGAACTTCAAAATAAACGATCATCAGCTCTAAATACTAATGATGACTAGGCAACTCCTGTTACAAAGGAAAGTAATCTTGATGCCGAAGATGAGACAGGAGGCGAAGTCGCTCATGAAGACAGTATTGATGACAATGGCAATGAAGAGAGTGTTGATGAAGATGTTGATGAGAAGAACAATTATTTTCCCGACATGCTCACGTATCTCTCCACCGAGTTCCCTGCGACAGGTGGTGTGGAGAAAGCATAAGACGACAAGAATAGCAACTGCATTCTTCTCGAAGACCCCCAATGAACTTGCGTATGGACTCAGGCTTTTAGTAGCTTTGCAGCACGTTAGAGATTTGTTGCACATTAAGGAGATGTCTTCAGTCATCAGTGAACTGAAGTGCAGGGGTTATATAAAATGTAACCATTACGTACTGCCCATGATCTGCATACCTCCGAGGTTGTAATTTTCAAGCTAAGCGTAAAATTTATTAATAAAATAATTATATTTTATTTCATGTGTTTTATCCTTGTCCCAGTTTATAACTTTAAATTGGTCCGTTGAGCACTCTACTATTCAACTAAAGATCTGCATATAGAATATTAATCAAAACTGTAAGTATAAATACACAGACAGAGGGCTGCATACAGAAATCAATACGGCCAACAAGAACAAATTTGGGGACAGTTTGTGAATGAATTGTATGTTCTCTATGAATGTGTGGGGGGCATACGTTATACCGAAGCAATGACGGATTACTTGAAATATCGCTCGGAAGACTGAAAGATTGATTAAAATATCGAGCGGAATATTAGTCGATTTTTTTACATCCTAAGGTAAATATATGTGTAATTACGAGCACTCCCGACAATACCCAGCGGAATGTGATAGAAGAGTCGTAAATAAAAAGTAACTTGCCAGACTGAATGGTAGAAACATGAGGGTAGAGAGAGTGATCCTTCACCTCTTGCATCTGAGGAAGAACTGTGACGTGGCGCGACTTTGCTCACATTAATTATCTGCATAGGACGAGGTATCACGTGAGCAACAAGCAATCACGAGCGAGCAATGTGACAACATCGTTAAATCACTAGCACAGTCTGGTGGCAGTTGTGAGGGTTAAGTTGTAGTGGGTAAATGGTGGGAAGGTGAAAAGGTTGATGGTCGGGTGTGATGTAAAGCCAATGATTCGTAGCAGGGGGTAATTGGCTTGGTNTAGGTCGGCTATCTGACCAATGGCATAGATTGGTGGGGTTGGAGGCTTGCGGACTAAATAACGATTTGAAATTGTTGCGGATATCAGTCATTTGTTGTTGTGCTGGGAGAATGTATGATCCACTATTTTTACGGGAATTGAACCCTAGACATTCTACATGTAAATTTTCAAAGAATTATCCACGCAATTTTTCACAAATTCCCAAATTATCCTAATTTTTTCAAATTTTTATTGTATTTTTTTATTAAATCTTTTTTCATATTTTAAAAGTGTTTTTCAGTTATATATTTTTTTTTTGGGGGTTTAAGTTTGCCTGGTACTACTTACGGTAATTTTTATGGATATCCAAGATGATGATTATGGCAAATAATGTAATTTTTCTCTGATTTTTAATTTTTTAAAGAATGTTTTTGATTCGTATCTATTATTCTGGTTTAAGATCAGTAAGGGGCAAGGTCAAGGTCACTGATATCCAAAATCGAGGACTTGTACAATAATGAAAATTTCCCCTGATTTTTAATTTTTTAACGAATTGTTTGAGATTTTTTATAGATTATTCTGGTTCAAGGTCAATAATGTAATTTTCTCCCATTTCTTACAATTTTTTTTTTTGGAGGTTTGTAATTTTTTTTTTTTTTTGTTTTTCGACTTTAAGATTATCCCAGCGTCACGGTCACGGATATCCAACATGGCGATTGGTGCCCATAAGGTAAACATATATGGTATACGTCCCTCCTGTCCCGCTGGGCTTGGCTCGGAGGCTTTAGTCCGCCTTCCTAATTTTAAGACTTTCACATCGAAAAGCTTCGAGTCCGCCTTGGTCATGTGCAGTGAAACTAGGCACCAAGTCCCTGATTTTTGGGACATTTTGAAATATTTTTGAGGGAAAACGGTGTATCCCCCCCACCCCCAGGGGATGGTGAGGGGCGTCGACTTCGGCTCCGATCCCCTATTCCCTCTGTCGTCCCCGGAACAGCTTTTCAATTCTACTCTAACGCATTCCACACATGCGGTAAGTAGGTAAGTAGTAAATGCCACGCGTGTGTGTGAAACATCACGTACATATTAGGGAAACTCCCCAGAGAGCACACAACTCAGCTGTACGACGGTGCGTGTAATCTGTATAGGCGCTAATTAAAATAAAGCGAGGGTCCATTTCGATAACTCCTTGCAGCTGGCGCAAAACGCAGAGGAATCAATTAAACCCCTTGAAGAGGAGGTCCGTGATGTACCGCTGCGAAGAAGTCGGCGCCAGCGGGGGTCCCTGCGAGGCCGCGCATGGTACGCAGCGCAATCACGCTCGTGTGGCGTGAGGTGATGACTCGCGCCCACCCCCCGCGTGACTCGGGATTTGACGCGGTATTTCGAGTGGCTCGCAAGTCAACTTTCAAAACCACTGCCCGCCACCTTCACCACTTTCTTTGCCTTTTTTTTTGCGTGTAATTTGAAACCGGATTCACTGCTGTCGTAACACTGTCAAACGATGGAAACCTCTCATCACACTGTTTACTAGGGATTCCACTTGAAACGTCTAAACCCAGAATTCAGCAGCCGATGAACAAATGAAGCAGGCACGATTATATGCAGGACTGTGACGTCTTTCGTCATGTCCAAGTAATAACGCAGTTTTGCAGGTCTGTAGCAATAAGTAGGAATTGGAATAATCTGCGGGTCCAGACTCCAGCTCTCGAGCATAGTCTGTATGTCCACTGGGCACTGCCCCAGATGTAGCAAGTTCCACACCTCGACAGATCTTGTGGGACTTGGTTCTTGTTTTATTGCATGCGTGTTACTGACGCAGAGTCCTTCAGGACATGTCTGGAAAACTACGTGCAAGTTGCGAATATCACGGTAGAAGTAGAGTGCTTCCAATGGTACATGCGCCCGGCATTACAACATGCAGAACTAATTAAAAATCAATAGACGCTCTACCTAAATTGTCAGAAAAGTACTATTTATGTTGCATATGAAATAATAAGGACGCTTCAGCTGACCAATAGCAATCTGTTCTACTGGCAGAAATCTACCTTAATTTGGCCTACCGGCGGTTGTCCGACATGCTGCCAATAGAAAGGCAGCTGTTTGACACTACAGCTAACAGACAGTCAGCTGTTCGACAAGTCATCTGACCGACAATCTGTTATTCGACACAACTGGCCAACATGCAGCTGACAGACAGGCAGCTGTTCGAAATTAGCTTGTTACGACAGTTCAGACTGATAAATTTCGATCTATCAAATGTAGCCCGAAATAATCCTGCATATATTTTGAAATGCTGTCAAATATGTTACTAGAATTTACTAATTTACATTATTTTAAAAATAAATTAATAGGAGTCTATTTTTAAACAAAATTGAAGCATATTTCTATACTAAATGCTTTAGAAACTACATTTAAAAATAAACCTTTTCATTTAGCAAGTCAATAATAATCACTGTGGCTGTAAGTAGGAAAAATTACTAATAACTTCTACAAATATTTTTAATAATTGATTTTATGCACAACCATTTCACCCATGAAAGTTAGCTTTATTATAACAGTGCGCAAAAAAATTTAAAAATTAAATTTAACTGTGTTGTGTAAGTGAAATACGTATGTCAATTACATATAGTCCTTAGGCGAATATTTATTAATTATTTTCAAAGGACACGCATACTTACAAAGAGTACAGGCTATTGTAAAATTCGCGAGTGACAGAAACCGTAGGTTTAACATTTAGGTGTTTCTGTGTTTTTGTAAAATGCCAAGTACGTAATTTTAGCCTCTAGAACGCTTTTAACCTGGTTCGAGGGCGTGAAAACCACTTGGAGAATAAACCACCCTTAGTGTAGACGACTGTAAATTTCAGGTATACCACCTAGCGATACAAATAACCCCTGTGGTGACAAAAACACGTCTCGACATTAAATTGGGACTCAAGAATATGGTAGCGAAACGATGTGGGTTTGTGAAATTCTCTCTCAATAGTACTTTCCCTACGACTTCAAAACAACTACAAGCACCTGAAATCATGTATATCTGGCTAAACTCTAGAAGTTTAATTTTCAGTTAAAAGAATAAATAATAATTTAAATTTTACGATATGCCTAAACTGATTTTTCACGAAACTTTCAAGATAACTATTTAAAATTTATTTCCTGTATCCTTTCAATGCCTGTAAATTTTTTATAGTAAATACGTGTTTCTTTTACCATCGAATATGTGACTTAACTACAGTGCTTTCCTATCTCCTGAGCTCCTGAAGTTCTCGTTAATCATGCCACTTTCATCGAGAAGTAACCTGGCAACGGGCGTAAACGACTGCCAGTGGTTATCTCGCTAATGATGTCGTTAACGACGAGACGATAATCCAATACCTACGTTCTGCCAGTGGTCAAATGGCTAATAAAATGAGGGTGAGTGAAGTTGTATAAGAACCCGTCTATAGACGTCGCGGTCATAACATAGCGTAATAAAAACAGCGAAAGACTTTAAAAGAATTACGAGAAAATTTACTGTCTACGACCGCTTAAACGTTAATATAATAAAACCTTTATAACCTATATCAGCAATTAACGTTCACGCGTGCAACCCTCTACGTCAGTGGATTGCGTATTATAATATGCCAACATGTTTTTTCCTAAAAATAATTTCTTAAATAAAATTAATTTTGAATTCAAATTCAATTTTTAAATTACGCAACAAAAACGTACCGATTTAAAATGCAAGAAATGTTCAGTCCAGAAAACAACTGACTAGAGTGTAACAGAGGGAAGAACTCTCTATGTCTACAATTCGCACCATTTGCTATATGCATATACCTGATTTTATGAGAGGGGTTTCTGTGACGATTGGTATAACCACTTCCTTCAGAACACGACTTTAGAATGCAACTCTCATCAAAAACTTTCCACGACGGCCCAGCATCACAAGTATTCGCTTTGGCGAGTCCGTCTGATACAGAAAGGTGTCCATTAGCATCTCCTTGCGCCGAAGATGGCAATGAGCCTCCAATGTCCGAAAGGGCCTTGGATTTAGACATGGCCAGTGATTTCGAAGATTGGCCTTCGGACATGTTCAGTGTTGTAATAGTCGCACAAAAGAAAGGTGAATAGTAGTGCGACATGGTCTGGAAATTTCCTTGTTAGGTTAGTTAGGGGTTAAATGATTATTTTATTTTGGAAATTAAAGCGAAAACGTGCGAAATGTATGCAAGTTAATACAACAGTAACTCTTTCTGTAATTTAATGTGCTGCAAATAACCTGCTTTTTATTTGTAAGTGTACAAATATGAGTACAAAGCTCTATCGTACGTGGAAACAATAAATATGTTCTTGTGTTTGATGTTCTCGGCAACAGTTCTTCAAGCAACTACGCGATATGGTCTAAACAACGAATGATGTCTGCCACACGTGAGGGACTCCCCCCTATCAGATGTCGTTTTCTGCTATGTACGGTGTACATCATTCAATCAACTTCCGGCGCAACGTTCAATATAAAGACGACTATGACTAACGACTATGATTCACGCACAGATTTTCCGCCATTGAAGCGGTAAGGTTCCATCTTAAAGTCCCACAGTTAAGGCTAGTTTTTTTCTACGAAAATATCACACGCGCGTTCAATGTGCTAATCTACGAAAATAGTACACACATCAGGGAAGGGAGTGCGTTCAAGACGTCATACACATTAGAAACACCACTTCAGAGCTCTCCAAAATGACTAAAAAGAAAAAAATCTTTTTTAAAGCGTCGTATCTCAAAATATACGCGTCAGGTCCATACAAAAGCACTCAAGGGCCATGCATCGAACCTTCGTACGGGCTTTCCATCAAACAAATAATAGGGTCACCGCTGAAAGTCCCATAGGCACACGCAGTGCGACGAGAACACTGCACGCCAGTTCAGAGCCTTGCGCTTAGCGGCGTTGGCGTACTTGTTAATTTATTATTCTGCCAGCATGAATCTGCTGCACTGAATTTTTCTTGCTTAAAGTATTTATTCAGAGGCCCATAAACAGCTAGGTCTATCGGTTGCATTTTGTGAGTGGTGTGTGGAGCAAATGATAGGCCTACAAATGCCACATTATTTTCAGTTGCAAACTGAACAGCAGGGTAATACTTGTGTGACTCGTGATTGTCGAGCAAAAGAATTATTTTCTTTTTTGTTATCCGAGCGGACATGTTCAACCTGTGTTCGTGGTGGTGCATCATCTAGAAGTCTCTCTTGCGTGCGCTTTCCCGCAAAAATTAAGAATGGCGGAATGAATGCTCCCGCAGCATTACAACAACATATCAATGTGGTAAGCGTGCATCTTTCTGCACTCGAGATGATTCCTACCTGTTTCTTTCCACATACAGAAAGGATTCTAGGTGGTTTGTTTATCGTTTTCTGAATACCTGTTTCGTCCTTGTTGTAAATAGTGCTTGCACTAATGCCATGTCTCGCCATCTGGTTCCATAAAATTTTATAAAATCTGTTAACTTGTGGGCGATTAAAACACCTGGCTCTAGCAGTNGTTAACTTGTTGCCGGCTTTGGCTGTCTCAGCGAAATTTCAGGATGACTACAGTTAAATCCCATTAACCACTCATTACCAGCACTACGATTCTTATCCCAGATTAGTGGATGAGCTATGTTGTTCTTTTGAGCGAAGTCATGCTAGTCTCCTGAATTCGCTCCTTGTCAATCCGTAAAATATGCTGTCAATTTATTTTGAAGTGTTCTGCCAGTTGCATTTCTTGTTCTTCAGTGAATATTGTCTTGTACCATCCAAGTTGTTTATTTCACGAACCTGACTTGCAGTGCCGGTACAGTGCCGCGAAAGGTATCCCGTATTTTGAAGCAACAGAATTTATTGAGCTGGATTCGCATTCTTCCATCGCCTGTTTCATAGTTTCTTCCGACCAGTCGCCTTGGTTGGTTGTCCTTTTGTATTTACACACCGTCTGTAAAGAAAATTAATTTTGCTTTCACATTACTTAAACTCCTTTCATAAAGAAATAGTGCGTGATAAAATGTATAAGCATAAAGGACATTTTAATTTTATTGACAAACATAATTAAGAATTTAAATATTATTTAAGTTCCCGTTCCTGCCATGTTCGTGCACTTGTATTTAAAATGTTAGCAAAGAGTACAGCACACAGCTGATGTAACGGGCCAAGTGGTGCTGGTAATAAAAATAAAAATAATATTTTCTATGTATACATATACATTATTTATAAACAAGTTGCCAAATCTTTTGTAACACTACAAGCGAAATGTTGCATGTTTACAAAGCTCTGCACTATAGAACATGCTAAATTAACACTATAGAACATGCTAAATTAACACTATAGAACATGCTAAATTAACACTATAGAACATGCTAAATTAATTCTGTATGTCCATTTTTGCAACAAATTTTGTAGAAAGTATGTGGCACTTGTCATTAAAATACAACATTATAATTATATGTCCCACAAGAAATAATTGTAAAATGTGTCCCATTTAACTTTTTGCATTACAAAAATAACTTTAAAAATTAGTTTGCAACATTTTTTTTTAAATTAAAGCATTTTTTTACTGTATAAAAATTTAGAATTATAGTGTATAATACTTTTGATTCACTTTTAAAACTTGCATTTTCTTTTCTCTTGTTCATTCATGGTAAAATATTCCCACAGCAAAACAAAAAACTCGTAATTTAAATTACTAATCGTAAATAAATAGAAAGAAAATAGCAAATTTGCAATAAGTTCCTTGAAGAGAGCTATTCTGCCGCCATGTATGAAAATTTATGGGAATTTAATAATTGACCAAGAAAGGTAGATGGAGGTACTACTCCACACGCTTCTGCCTGATGACTCCCTGGATGAAGAGGGTGAGGAGCATGCTGGAAAGAGACGGTCGATGTGAATAGCCCCTGAAGAACAGGACATTCCAGAATTCCAGTTACAAGAACTAACTACAGTAGTTTATAAAATGAAGAATGGAAAAGTTCTGGGAAAAGATTGAATAACTTCTGAAATTCTGAAAAGGTGTTATTCAGGAATCAAGGAAATTCTGTTGGAAATTTATAACGACTGTCTCCGAACCGGTGTGTTCCCTTCTGTATAATGATAACAACAAGAAGCTGGATGACCCTAAGTCTTATCGACCACTGACATTACTTCCGGTATTAGGCAAAGTTTATGAAAAGTTAATCAACAAGAGATTGATAATGGCGTTGGAAGCGGAAGGAACCCTTAATGAAAACCAATATGGGTTCAGGAGAGGCATGGGAACTGATTTCGCTCTCCACGACATCATGAAGAAAATAATAGAGAGCACAACAAAGTACATAATGGCTATATTCTTGGACATTTCGGGTGTTTTCGACAATGCCTGGTGGCCGGAGGTAATGTTTCTGCTAAAAATGAAGAAGTGTCCTGCAAATATTTACAGGGTCATTCGAGACTTCTTCAATGAGAGGTGGAGCCTGTACTCAGCCAAGACTGTGCAGGTTAAGAAACGGTTGACAAAGGGATGTCCCCAGGGATCGGTTCTAGGACCGGTACTATGGAAAATTCTTTTTAATGGTTTTTTTAGAATTGGGTCTCCCGCCTGGGTGCACTGTCTTCGGATACGCAGATGATGGACTTATACTGACTGGTCTCAGGAAATTCTAGAAGATAATTAGAAGTAAAGGCAGCAGAGATTATGGATAAGACCTAGAAATGGTCAGGGACAACAAAACTCCAATTCTCATTTGAGGAAACAAAGACCATGATGGTAAAAAGTAAACTGCAGAGATCTCCGACCCGGTAGAAAATGTGCACGAGTTCAAGTATCTGGGAGTCATCGTGGATGATAAGATGAGCTTATTGAATATATCTCTCGGAAGGCAGTGGTGGTCTTCCAGAAACTAAGATGTATTGGAAACACCAATTGGGGCCTTAATTATAGTACCCTAAGAACAATATACAGGGCGATATTTGAGGCCATCATATCATATGGTGCTGTGATATGGTACCACATAGCAGAACTTTCATGGCATAAAAGGAAGCTCATCAGTGCCCAGAGAGCGGCGCTGCTGACCGTGACTAGTGCGGCTAGTGCGTACAAGACTGTGCCTAATGAGTCGCTCCCAGTTGTGGTGGGTGTATTACCCGCAGACCTGTTGGTCAGGTGCAGGGGAAATACGGCGGAGAGAGCACGAGCCGGAAGGTTGACAAAAGAAGAGAAAGATAAAGTCATGGATGGAATTTTGAATGAGTGGCAAGAGAGATGGGACAGTTCAGATAAAGGAAGACAAACACATGAACTGCTGCCCGATATTAGGGCAAGAATGAAGTGCAAGTGGATAAGATCTAACCACTACAGTATGCAGTTGTATACCGACCACGGAAACTTTAAAGCGAAGTTGCACAGCCTGCGACTCGTGCAATCTCTGCTGTGTGAAGTGTGTGGAGTTGACGATACAAATCAGCATGTGATTTCCGACGGTCTGAAGACAGAAGACATAAGAAATTGGCTCACGGAAATCACAGAAGAAAAGGGCATTCACATGTATATTGGAAATGTTATGACAAACAAGTATTTGCATAACATATGGAATTAATTCGCCACTAAAATTGGCAGAAGGCTTGAAGATTTTGACAAATGGCAAGAGCGAAATTCTGATGACACATAATGGGGTATTCAGGTAAAGGCTTCAAAAAGTGAAGTCGGAATATTCCAGATTGGTGAGAAGGACAGGTTTTTAAAAGATAAAACCGGTAGAATACCGTGCTACGGCGCAAAGAAAGTGAATGGCCCAAAGAGACAAGAGGAGAAAGTGCCGAGCACTGTCTTACTCATCAGAGTACAGTTACAGTGCGGGAGGATGGAGGGTATGCTGGCCTTCGGGCCTTAAAAACCTGCCCGGACTTCCCCTACACGTTTTTCATCCTAAACCGACCTTTAGGGTTAAATATTTTGCATTCATGTGTTACTGTAAGAGCCGTCCTTACGAGTGTGCGACAGGTGGGGTCGCACAGGACCTGGCACCTAGAAGAACCTCGGACTAAGAAATTTGTTTTTATTTAATAAAACATATTTTGCATTCGTTTGGTTGTGAGTTATACTTAAATTTCTCGATAAAAATGTATGTTTTGTCAATAAAATGTTAGGCGCGAGGCGCGGGCACTTGAGAAGCAGAGCATATTATCTGAAGGGTGATTACAATGTGGGAAAGGGGCTATCTAGTTTGGAAGGGAAGGGCCTCGATAAAGTTCTTGCACCTGGCCTCGCTTTCTCTAGTGACGGCGTTAGTTTCTAAAAGTGCGTTCTATGACGGTAATGTGTAGAGAGACCTGCAAAATTCGCGTTTTCATTTAAAGACATAATAGACTCCAAACATGCGTGCGATTGTATTGCTCTTGTCATTTGGGCTACATCTGATTTGACACGCCCTGGGTGGTCTTGAACCAACCGGAAAAAAGTAACGACAAGATAGCCCAATCGCGTCCCGCCTAGTCAAAAGGGTCTGCGGCTCCTCGCTTTTGAAGAAGCGAATAAACAAATTACACCGACTGTAATGTATATAGGGCGGTCAAGTCTAGCGTTCTGTCAAATAATTACGCGAATTCTGCATTTGTCTAATGTGTGCTGTGAACGGGGTGTAAGGTAAAAAGACACGAACTGGGTGGCTGTGAGGGCCTGGACCGTCGCCAGAACAGCAGTAGAGAGAGAGAGGGAGAGAGAGAGAGAAAGAGAGATAGAAGGGAGAGGGGGCGTCCCGCTACTACGTGATCGAAGCTGCAACTACCGGCCGACCGTCCACTATTGACCTTTCCGTTTATTTAGCACCAAGAGCGCCGTCTCAATTTGCATAACCACCCATGCGACGCCACCTCGCGGCCATCCTCTTCCCCACATCAACGCCATCTCGCCGCCATCACACGTACCTCGTATCGACGCGTCCCACCACCTGCTCTTTACGGTTTCCTATGCTGCAACACTCTTCCAACCGCATTCAATTCACACATGGTCCGAAGCATTACACAGCCACGGACCATTTCGTTCACGCGATGTTTTGCCAGTTTCCATTACAGATATGCATATAGATCGCGCCCCTTGTTTGGCTTATTATTTGCTGTTTGTAAGAAAATTGTACTCCTTATTGGAAGTTATGGACACAATTTGCCGTGAGTAGTATCCATTAATATGTTTATTTAACACTTTTAGTGCGGTACACGGCCTATCAGAAGAACGTTTATACCGTTAGCCGAAACCTCAGATTTTGGAAACCCAACTTTCTTAACAACGGTTTTAGTGAGTTTGGAAACCTGCTTTTCAGTTTCGTGTGTTATTTATTTTATGCCGGTAATTACTGGTATCAACATAATGAAAAATAATTGATTTATTTCTGTTATGCTGATAGAAAAGGTAACACATAAAATGTTACACAAGAATTTGAATATTTATCAAGAAATTATTTAAAGTTGCATATAAAATATAATTAAAATGTGGCATATCTTAGATTTTTTAAGATGCCACATATTTATTGTTTATTTTTTAAATTATGTAAACACACTGCATGCAGACTCGTTGTTTTTAATCAGATAAACATCTAGTTTTGCACTTCGACAGATCAAGTAGTAAATTTTATACCAACTGTACAAACTAAACCGAAGTTTCGTTGTTTAAACCGCGCACGAAACCTAAAATTCGTTGCGAAACTTGAAATACAAACCTCTATTTCGAGATACGGTGAAACCTCACTTTCGCGTTGTTTATAGGCCTACCGCACATAATCTCTACTTCCCGAAACCCAGGTTACTGAAACTCTGGTTTCAGCTGACGCTACAAACGTACTGCATGTTTACGACAGCGTGGCCATTAGTTCTGTAGGTATCTGTATTCACATTTTCAACCGTCCTATTGGTTGACACAACACCGGACACGCTTACTAAATTGTACAACGTTCATTACTGACCGGCACTCTGCCAGTATTATATTAAGTTGAATGTGTCCCAACGAAAATTCCATTTACTAAGTAGAATGATATACGATCCGTCCTGCTCATTGGAGCAATTTACACTTGTAGAGAATTTATGACGTAAAACTGCGTTGCAGAGAACTTTATGACAACTGCTGGCGAAGTAATATTTCGTCACCCGTGTCTTCAAAGAATGTATTTGTTGTAATGTTTCAGTGAACTCCACACGACTCAGCTGAATTCAGGCGNTGGCGAAGTAATATTTCGTCACCCGTGTCTTCAAAGAATGTATTTGTTGTAATGTTTCAGTGAACTCCACACGACTTCACCTGAATTCAGATGACGTAATATTACGTCGGCAGCACTCAAAGTGTTAATAAATTTAGTTATCTAAACCTAAACCATTTCGCTTCCAGAACCAAGTAAGTTTGATGCGTTGAAAAACGTGAAGAATTATGGTGATAGTTTTATGTGTATAATCCATCCTTCGCTTTAAAACATTAGCAATTATTCAGAAATGATAGATATTATTAACGGCATTCAGTACAGAACCTAAGCCGCTCTTGTATGAAATAAAGCATTGGTACCATGACAGGCTTTTGGTGTTTCCGTGAACAGTCGATGCCAAAAACTTACTGACATTGCAACATTTACATTAGTGAAACGGATAAATTGAGTTTTGGCAACTGTGTCCCAAGAAGATGTACGAAACAATTTTTTTTTGTCTTGAAGTCAGATACGTTAGTAGATAGAAAAGGTAGGTTCAAGCACAAGGACTGGGGGCTGCAGCGCCGCAGCTCCAGCCACCATCTTTAATCCACCATCTTGTTTCCGTCCGCTATATTGTGTGTCCTTGACCTTGACTATATCGACCATCTTGTTTACTGTCGCCATCGATAATTAATACGCTAGCATCACCTAGGTGTTGAAAATTAAATTAAATGACAAATGCTGAAAATAAGATGGCTGGCTACGATGGAGTGAACAAAGGTGAGGGAGGTGGAGGCCTGTCGACTAATTAACCAATGAGAAACATTGGCCAGAGTCAGTCGTCTGCTTGATGTAATACAGAGGGAACCTCCGGAAATGTTTTTTTNAACCAATGAGAAACATTGGCCAGAGTCAGTCGTCTGCTTGATGTAATACAGAGGGAACCTCCGGAAATGTTTTTTTAAAAATACATTTTTAACAATAATTTTTTATCATTTTTGTAAATATTCAGTTAGTTCTTTTTTTTTAATTTTGTGGCTTTTAGGTTTAAGTTTATATAAGACCATGGGTCAATGTCAAAGGTAAATTTCAAGGTCACTTGGATTCAATATGGCAGTTGGGTGATGTCATATCATGGTGGCTTGTCGTTTCCANTTTTGTAGACAATTTTACGATCTACAAACTTTGTCTGAACCATTTTTCGATAGCTCTCGTTGTTTCAGAGATATACGCAAAAAACGCAAATTTGTGACCTTTGACCTCGAATAAAAAACAACGCACAAGCGGGATCGATGGGGACTTTTGACATATCATTTGTAATGACGTATTCAAGGCCTGCACAAAAATCCAGCTTGTTGGGAATTAATGCAAGCTGGAATCATAATTTCATCTATTTTGACTGGACTAAACAGGGGATTTACATTTACTTGGTTATGTCCAGATTGTATACTCTGCATTGTGATCAATAAAGTTTGTCCTAGTGAAATCGGTGTAGTGATTCTCATTTAGGCGATGGGAAACAAGATGACCAGCAAAGGTCGAGGTCAAAAACACAAAATGGCGGACTGAAACAAGATGGCAGATTCAATGTGGCTGCCGGAGCCGAGGCGCCGTGACCCCCAGACCTTGTGCTCAAACCTACTATTTATATCTACTGTTATCTCGCATTTTTGCTATCTATGAAGCCATGAGGGGCAACATACAACCTTCTTTAGCTGTACCTGATGCCCGTCTATCAATGCACAGAACCTATTAATGGTATGTAGGTATACTCGTATTAATAACCTTGCCGTGTACCAAGCTGGTAGCCATGCAGATATGCAGGGTTTAAAACTTATATAATAGGTACAGATGATAGATTCTAATTTACAGATAGCCACGTAAACCCGAGAAACATGTAGGCCTGAACAGTTTACATCGAGATGTGGAACTGTCAATTTCCAGTTGTGTTTTATTTTTCAAGCAAGATACATACGTGCGAATAATTATATTGACTGTAAAAGGATGAATGCAAACTTTTGCTAACATTTTACTCTATTATTCGGAATCAATAAATTTTTACTTATTGCCAGTTTAAACTGCTCCATCCGGAATCAGTAGAAAAAATATCACTACTTCGTCAGTTAAAAGAAATCCTCTAATCCAAACAGTAGAAAAATTATTATATGTAGATGGTTAATAAATAAGCTTCAGGATTAGAAAAACAAACCAGTCCTATGCGAGATAAATTAGTACGATCAGCCATGTTATTCGCTGCCGTACTTTACCACTGTGTATTAAGTGCTTCTATTATGGGTATTGAGTACAAAAATATAATGGAAAATGTCTGTATGTTTCGTGGTGTGAAAGTATTTAATGCTGTCTAAATATATACATGTTCTATTCACGTACATTTCTTTGCAAGGTAAGAAAGTCACTCTAAGTTAAGTTTAGTTCAGATTCTGTGCTTTGAAAGATAAATAGAATTGTTTCAATTTACGAGGTTATCGATGTTCACTACCATCCGCCATTTTACAATGCAAAAAGACACCACAGATTTAAACTGTTATTTTAAGCGACAGATTTATAAGTAATAATTTTACTAATTCGACAGTGAGATGATTCAATAAGATACGCGGATTTTCACCGACAAAAGATTTGTTTTCTGCAAGATGGCTGATCAAATAATAATAAAACGACCAATTTTATAAAAGACTGAATTGGTTTTGACATTCCACTGTGGAATTAGCACAATTATTGTATAGTAGTCAATCTGTTACTTCAAAACAACAGTTTCATTCTGTAAAATGGCGGATACAAGAAAACAGGGACAACTTCGTTTAATAGAAACCACTATATATTTTAAAGCACATAATCTGAAAACTTAACCTTAGAATCTTGCAAAGACATGTACGTGCCCCGAGTATGTGTATATTTCGACAGCATGAAGTACTTCCACGTTACGAAACTTGTAGCAGTTTGCAATAACATGTTCCTAAACAAAATACGAGAATGTTATCTACAGTTGCAAAATAGTGGAGTTGGTAAGACTGCAGACAATGTAAGCAGAATTATCTGATAAATTTTGGGCGGAGGTTCGAGCCTAACCATATCCAATTTTTTTTTCTACAGGTAATAGTTTTGTTTTGTAGGGAAATAATTGTACTTAATTTTTTTCACAATCAGTGCACTGTTTTTTGTTTAAATCTTGGAGCTTATTTATTAATGAACAATAAATAACTTATTTTCTACTGTTTAAATTAGTGGATTTCTTTTAACTGAAGAAATTAGTAGTTTTATTTGTCTACTGAATCCGGATGGAGCAGTCAGTAGATGTTAACTGATTCCGGTTTAGAGTGGATAGCCTACCGGAGGTAATCTTTGATAATTAGCAGCATATCTGTTTTTCATAAGAATTTTGTTCTACTGTTATGCTATAAGCTAACGTTTTGAAGAAAAAGAACTTAAAAACCTGCTAACAAGCATTCAACAAATAAGGATGAGAGCCGGTTGCCACATTTGTTCAGCTGTATTAATGGTCGCTACTTGCATTTGGTGCCACTTTGCAGTGCTAACAATACCGGAATTCCGTGTCATCACGTATTGCTTCATTCTGATGTTAGATCAGTGTCCTCTCACAAGCACTCGACACCCCTATCACACCGCAAACAACTGCTCGACTGCTCTTCTATAAAAAGTGCGTGCCTTACTTCGGCAACTTTTGTAAACGTTTCATCCTGAGATTGTCGACGATCGCTTCACGTGCTGCAATAGCTGCTTTCTGACGAGTATGTTCGTATGTTTATTATTTCGCAATAAAATACTCCGGAAACAGAACGAGATTTGTCCTCGATACGGAATGGGACTGAATATTCTTGCGTTTAAAACCGGGTATTCTCATCATGAAGAGGAGCCTATATCGAAAGTCAGTTATTTTTTGGAAAAATCTGTAATTTTTTCCCATAATTTCAGTAAATCTACATAACTTAAATTAGCAACAAACTATAGTAAAATATTTTTAAAAAGGTTTGATAAACAATTCACGAAATATTACTGGCAAATGTGACAAAAATACTAGCATTAACACTTAGTTGGCAATCAATTTTGTAAATGAGATATTTTTTTTGATAACAAGTGGTTGTAAGAATGTTTCAAAATTGCGTTACTGTATTTCATTTTCAGGTAACCAAATGCAGTAATATTAGTGCCTTTTCAAAACTTAAACCGTCTCAGGAATACGCGTACGTGAAGCGCATCAAAGCCACGTCGTCATTTAAAACTAGCTACGCTGTCAGCGGTCCTTAGTTTTAAGTCTGCACGAATTTCAAGTCACGGTTTGAAGCACCACATTTGACCCTGATAGTCGAATATACTACGTAACGACATAAAAGCTACACGGAGCGGTACACTGAAAAAAAAAAAAAAAGTTTGTTTGAGCTAACAAAATATTTGTTGGTGAATGCTCCGAAATTCGCGCGCCTAGAAAATACTTTTAGGTTCAAACGAGTGATGGTACAGACGAAATAATTGATTACGTTATTGCATCGTTGCATCAGGACAATATTCTGATCACCGTGACACATAAAAATTGAACTTTGGTGAGTCGTCGGACAGCCTAATGCCTCAGAATAGTTAATAATACAGAGGATAAACAGCTGCGTGTACGGCGAACTGCAGCCGCACACGTCAGCAAGATGGTGTCACTGACTAGCAACATGACAGAAAGTCGTTTGTCAATCAGCTCCTGGTAACCTTTACTCGCCAGCCGACAGCCCAGTCAATAAGCAACCTTACACAACATGAAGTAGCCAATGAGACTCGCGCAGCCAATCAGCAAATGTATACGCTCGCGCCAAAGCCACGCGATTTGTCTCTCTGTACTTACATATCCTGTGTTTTTCCTTGATGAACCGTAGTCATCGATGTGATCAGGCTTCCTAGCAAACAGACATTGTGTGTCATCCTTCGGCAGATTTGCCCAGTGTTGCTGTAAATTATGTTACAAATGAAAATCTCTTTCTCATGGAGGAAGCTGACATCACATCTCGTATTGCAAACGCTCTGTGGGCGGCAAATCAGGTGAACCGAGAGGCCATGGGAGTGTTGAAACATGCAGCAACATAAACACTCGTGCGAAACCAGAATTGTGTACGGGCACGACTATCATGCTCGAAACTGACTTCTGGACGCTATGCGACGGAAGGTAGCACAGTGGACCATAGCATGTCTTCAGTATAATGTCGTGCCTTTGATGAACTTTTTATCGTTACCAATGGCGAACGACAATCATGTGCAATGCCACGCGAACTGAGGCACGGACTTTAGCGCTCATCTGGAGTACTCCACATTCTGGCATGACAGTTATCCCCCAATCCCAAAGTGCGATTCGTTGCTAAAGAATTCTCCATTATTCTCTGTTGACACCACTAAAAATGAAATCATCGAGACTGAGATGTAAGGACATGTAAAGGTTCCGGGGACGCAGATTTTCCTGTGCTTGCTAGCTGCCTGGATATACTTCTGGTACAGACACAGTGCTCTGGTGTAGATGTCACTTGTCGCTGGATAGCGGATACAAAAACTGCTGGCTCTGTTGGGGCCTGTCCTCCGTTCTGGTGGTACGTCGAACTCGTCCACAACCAACTCGTTGTGTAAGAGTACGTTAGCATGCTCATCACTAAGTTGCTTGAAATATTTTTTGCAATAGGGGGTGAAAGATGAAGTGCAATATTTTCAACCTACGCCATTGTTTCATTGTGTCGTCACATAAAACAAAGAAAACCAAACTTGATTTTCTGTGACGACATGGTAAAGCAATGGCGTATGTTCAAAATATTGCGCTTAATCGTGCACATTACTCCAAACATAGTCTAGCTCTGAAGAACGAAGAGATCAAATATCAAAGGGACTGTTGAAACAGGTGATACATTTTGAAGAACATGGTGGTATACAAAACTGCTTAAAAAATCGCGTACAGTTTCATGAGATTTTCTTAAGAACTGCATTCATATATATATATATATATATTCAAAACTCGCAGACTATATAAGCGCACCAGTTGGAGAATGAAATATCACTTCCCAGATACGACTAATAAATCTTGTTACGGGGTACAACCTTCTCTTCTCAATAGACGCCATGCATTAACATTACGAAAACCGGCTGCCAGCCCTGGCCAGAAATCTGGATTCCACGCTACTGCGGAGTACCAGTGTTTTTATTCTTCTTCCTTCGAACATTAATTAAAGAACAGTATATCTGCACCAGAACGACTTCTCACCGTGGGCGAAGCAGTTTGTGTGAAAGTCCTACACAGAGTGGAAGAGTAACGGCTCTGAGGAGAGTTAGCCAGTACGGCCCTATACGCGCACTGCGTGTACCAACAAACTGCTTTTAATTTTGTTTTTGGTTAATACTTTATATATTGGTGTCACAGGATTTAATGGAATTTCTAGATCGTAAATCCTTCTTGAATTATTGTTCGAAATAATAAAATCATTTCACCACGGCTAGTTAATATGTCGTGATCAAGACCTCTGGGATGAAACTCCACGGGTCTGGTAAATTACTGCGAACCATAACTTTTACGTTTTCTGTTGACATACACGCCTGTTCGTTATGACTGAGTCAAAGACTGCAATTTATACAACAACAAAAAAACTACTAGCTGATGTGATTTCGAAAGTATTGTCCTCTTGCTTCAAATAATTATGTGGAAACGTAATTAATATACTATCTTGTTTCGATAATATATATTGCCACTCGCGTTTAATTAACAAAGCACTTTCCAAAAGTCAAAAACTTTGCTGATGAAACTTACATCGCAACAATATTCATAGAACATGGTACGCTCCCCGCGATGAACGCAGCCTAGCCTTGGTCGGCTCACAAGACTCCCCCTATCACGGATAGAACAATGATCTGAACGTTTTAAAAGTTGGCTTGTTCTGTCTCCCAATGCTATCAAAACTTACTACAACACGTGTGGGAGTAAAATCTCTGTCAAAACGTGTAGAGAATGCCACATATACTGTACGCGTTCTATTTATTTTGAAGGCTATTAATACCTTATTTAAAAATGATGCGTGGAAATTATGTTTTTTATATTTCTTTGTTGTAATTTTAACCATTTATTTTGTTAATTGAATAAAAGAGGGGAAACTAATTCCCTTTGTATATTTCTTAAAATAAAAATATATCTATAGATCGCGATTGAGGCAAAGGTCGCAGCTCTCTGTTACATTGGCTCCGAACTTGTTCCAATAGCAATCATGTTTAGAGTAAACTGATTTTGTAAGTATATCAGAACTACTTTTCTGCTGAGTAGCTCTTCCACTGGCTGCTGTGAAGTAAATAACCTGTCTTATTAAGGGTGTTAGACACCAATAAATTAATTATTTATAATGGTACCAAACATTTTTTAACTTATTTTCATTGTATGTAATGTCATTTTCATAGAATAAATAAATTTACACATTACGTTTATTAAAATTATTTTATTAGTTTATGTTGTATTTTTTTAATTTATACAAATTAGTTAGTATTGGTCATTATGGCTGCAGAAACCAGAAAAAAAATTGGTTTTTATATAAAATTATTTTAAAATTATAAAGTGTAAAAATTTTTTATTTGAGGCAAGTAGCATTACATATAATAATGTTAGGCGCTGCAGCTCACACCGGCCTCGAGCTCCCGTTATGAGCGGTCCGGCTCTGTGGAGGGTGACCCACCTCGACCCTACCCTCCCCCAGGCAGACCCGCTAGCTGCCTCGTCGCCACCCCCTCCCCCCTACCGCAGCCCAGTCGTGAGAATGACTGACAGCGGAGACGTAGCTGGCGTCACTGCTCCCCCTCTCCCCCCGGCTGGAGAAACCTACAATTGTAGAGGATGCGCAAGAATATTCTGGAAATTATGACTCTCGGCGCAACGCGGGATTTAGAGAAATTTCTGGGCGATGGCCTCTAAAACCCTATAAATACAAGCCACGGTTGGACTGTCAGCAGTCTTTGGCGAAGACCATCTGACTGGGCGCGGGGGCGGATTCAAGTGGGGTGAGGGACGGACGACGACGGGAGATTGCGAGACGACGGCGGACCAGGTGTCCGTGGTGTGAACGGACGAGGGGGCGTGGAACCCGACGAGTGAAGGCCACTGTGCATGAGTGCGCTCGGATAACTAGAACATTGCAGACTGGACTAAACTGAAATGGGAAAGAATGACATGTGATACGGACTTTATTGTAAATATTGGATCTGTCAAATATGGACATAAAATTTGAAAAATTATTGAATATGTTATAATATTCTGTCTATTGGGACTGATTTCTAATTATTTAATTCTGTTAATTTATTTGAGGTAATTGTAAATTTTATTGAATGAAGTCATTAATTGTAAACAGTAAGTGATATCAATTTATTGTGAGATGTTGAGTCGAGAGAATCTTATTTGTAGTTACTGTAAATAACATTAGGAAATTATAATTGACTCTTATATTTAATTAAGACCTCCATCCCTTAACGAACCTGGTTCAGCCCACTGACTTTTGAGAAAATTGTAACAATGCGTACAAGTTTAACAATGTTTGGTAAATTGTTGGTATCCAACACTTTTAAGATTTGCTTAAATTGACGGAATTTTATACATTCGTTGAAATAAATAAAAAAGTCATATCAAATAGCGATGTACTTTGTAGGTACCCACTTAGCACAGAATATTCACCGGATATCCTTATTATATCCACAATATCTACAAATTATCTAAGTCATACAGTGACTATCTAATTTAGTCCCTTGGATATCCGGTAGTAGATACCAGTTTTACCACTTACTGGATGTCAATTAGATATTACAAAAAACCACCAATGGCCATTACGTAAGATAAGTGACTACATCTAAATATGTATATAGGATATCCAAAATATCTATATTACATTTTGGATATTAGGCGGACATTTGAATATATTTTGGTAGTCTTTTGAATGTAACTTTGCTACTCATGGATGTCCTTGGATATCCTTAATGTCAGAGAGTGACATTCGTCAGATACTCTTTGGATGTCTATGTGCTATATGGGCACTACTACAGTCAAAGAGCGGTTGGTTGTGTTAAAATTAAAAAAAAACGTTNCGTCAGATACTCTTTGGATGTCTATGTGCTATATGGGCACTACTACAGTCAAAGAGCGGTTGGTTGTGTTAAAATTTAAAAAAAAAACGTTTTATTAAAAAGTTCTGGAACGTGTTATGAATAGTTACGTTAGGGTGTTTTTGAAATTATGATTTTATTGGGTTTGCTTGCGTACAGTTACAGAGGTGTAACCAAGCGAACGTGTTAAGTTTGGTAACCCTTTAATTGAATGTGTTCAAATAAATAAATAAAATGAACGTGTTTAATGCAACCATACTTTAAGTAAATATTTTTAATTCACTTCCTATACGCTGTATATCGTTCCGCTATATGTAAGACATTAACGTTGTAGCGGAATTGTATACAGTCACCAATATTATGCGATTCTATGAAATAACAACAAACGTAACAAACAGATGAGACACCCGGCCGTCGTATTTTACCAACTGAACAGAAAAAAAAAAAAATTCCGCAAACGCAAATACTGCGCCTGTCCTGCACGCCTGCCTTATTTCCTGAAGGCGAAGAAACTTGAACGAGACGTTGCTCCCTGCTACGCCGGCCTGGTACGGGGATGAAGTTGCCCGATGTGACGTCGGTCATCGCCGGCCAACATCACGTCCCGAGTGTTTGCTTCTGTTCCTCGCCCGACGAAAGATTCAAGCGTTGCGCGTGCTCTGCTCTTGACTGAGTGCAACCACGTGACACGTGACATCGTGCGTTCCTATTCGCTCCCTGCCTGCCACCCAGCTGTTTTGCAACACATGGAGTAGTCTTTGCTTCATTAACAAAACACTGCCATCTGTACTACACGCCTGCGCAAGATTGAATATTGAAAGTTTATTCGATTGCAATTAAAAATAACGAAAAGATTTGCCCAACGATAAACGGGGGAGAAGGTTTAAAAATTACTGTTTACAACCACTGGCTGGGACCGTATCCAAATTCTGGATTCTGGGAGAATATGCTCGCATCAGGCATATAGAGATTATCGGAGGACAAGCATTAAAGACCATACATGTACAAAATTAGCCTTCAGCTTGTTTTTAGAAACAGTGGTTTTTTTTTTTAGCAAAGGAACTTGCTTTGTAGTATTTTATTGAACGGCAGTAAAGTTTATAGTAGGTAGTAGAATGAAAATGCGAAGTTTGGGGCAAGGGAGTAGGGTGGGGGATCTGTACATGCTCTGTCATTCTTGTCGACCGATGCTCTTGTCTGCAATTTTATAGACAATATCAGTTGCTTCACCCCAAAAATCATTTCATAAAATAATTATTTTACCCAAAAATCACTTTCTCACCAAAAAATGGAAAAATATCCCGATCGAGTCCTTAAATAAGCAAGGCGGTTTCGAGGCTCGTCGGTGCAAGAGCCTAGTGGTACTCATATCAGCAAAGCGGATTCGAGGATCTTAGCGGAATGAGCCACTTAATCTTCAAATTAGCAAAGATGATTCGAGGCTCTTAACAGAATGATCCACTCAATCCTCAGAGCNAATGAGCCACTTAATCTTCAAATTAGCAAAGATGATTCGAGGCTCTTAACAGAATGATCCACTCAATCCTCAGAGTAGTAAAAGCGGATTCGAGGCTCCGAGCCAGAACTGGCGGATCAGCGTTCATGGTCTCTCTCCCCCCACCGGCCTCCACGCTCGGGTCCTTGACCCGATGCCCATAACTTTCAATAACCTTGAAACCCAAAAAATTCTAAAAAAATTGCAAAAGTTATTTTTAAATATTCAAAAAATTGTTTAAAAACACTTTTGAAAATTTATAAAAAATAAAAAATTTATAAAGAAAAAGTAAAAAATTAAAATTTCGAATGTTAGAGCACAGAAGGGAAAAGGAGATCGGCACCGAAGCCGACTAAATGCGGTTTACGAGAATGTGATCGCATTAGCATAGAATCACTGCTACAAATTTTAGAATGTCACTTGCAAATATCAGTCCGAGTAAACTGACAGCGACAAGGTTATGTGTAGTCTCACATATATACAAAATTTCAGTAGTCTTATACTTTAGCACGATGAGAAAAATAATTGCGAATTAAAAATCATATACAAAGTTTCTGCTGTTTTAGGAAACGTTTCATTTATTATACATAGGGCGATCGCTCGTATCAGTATAATTTTAACAAACCAGTCAGCATTCCCACCCACCAATCATATTTAATACAATACTATACAACCATACGTCCAGATATTTCAGCCATCACACATTATCCACTGCCATAACATAACCTCTGTCAAGAAACAAACCAAGAAACCATCCCTACGAAATATTCCTGTAAAATATTCTATCACATGAAACCTCGACTACATAAACCGATCATAACATCAGTTGTTACCCATAGTCCATGTTATTAAAAGAGAACTAGCAATACCAAAAAAAGCCATATCAATAAGTCATATCAACATGTCATACCAGCCATACCACCAGACTAGCAATACCCATATGTCATATTGTCAGAACATTTCCATCAACAATTGCCACAACAATATTGGCATCAAATACTTGAACAATACCACCATGACATACTTGTCACAAATACAGATGTTACCATAACTCCATACAGATCATCCTCAGTAATCCTCCTCACCAATCCTCACCAGCCCTCAGCAATCCTCACCAATCCTAATAAATCATCATCTATTCTAATCAATCCTCAGTAATTGTCCTCACCAATTCTCTGCAATTATTCGCCGCAATCCACTGCAATCCTCCTCTGCAATCCTCCTCTGCAATCCTCCTCTGCAATCCTCCTCTGCAATCCTCCTCTGCAATCCTCCTCTGCAATCCTCCTCTGCAATCCTCCTCTGCAATCCTCCTCTGCAATCCTCCTCTGCAATCCTCCTCTGCAATCCTCCTCTGCAATCCTCCTCTGCAATCCTCCTCTGCAATCCTCCTCTGCAATCCTCCTCTGCAATCCTCCTCTGCAATCCTCCTCTGCAATCCTCCTCTGCAATCCTCCTCTGCAATCCTCCTCTGCAATCCTTACCAATCCTCAACAATAAACCGTAATTCCCCCGTACTACTGGCCAATCCTCGCCAATTCTCAGCAATCATTTTCCTCAATCAAACTCCTGCAATCTGACTCCTGCCATCTGACTCCTGCCACCTGACTCCTGCAGACTGACTCCTGGTGGCTGATTCCTGCCGACTGACTCCTGGAGACTGACTCCTACCGAGAATTTTATTTATACTTTTAGATTCATGTGTGCCAGACTCACATCCCTTGCATAGAACCAGAAGCTCTTCTACCATACATGTTTAATGTAAAAATATGAGAGCTGTCCAACACAACTTATATATGTATACCATTAGTGCTAGCTAGTACTGGTCATGATAAATGGAAAACTCGCAGATACCGAAAAGCTCACATTTATTTAGAAAAAAAGAAAAATGAAAATGGGGCACAGAGATAAACATATTTTGTAAATTTAAACCTGGGAATACTCGGAGAAAACACGTTTACCTCGCTCGCAATAGCAGGAACCGTGACACCATAATCGACATTTTGGATGACGTAATGCAGCCTTGACCTTTGTCCACCATCTCGGATGACATATACCTCTTTAAAAAATCGAATTTTGTTAGAAAAATTTTAAATTCACAGAAAAAATTCTAAGACCTTGCCTTGGTCTACGACGAAGCTATAGTAGGGGGAGGGCAAGCCAACAGTCTTAATTCACCTAAAATTTTACATTATTTTCTGTGAATTTAAAACTTTTCAATGAAAATTGTTTTTTTAAGTGGTGATGTCATCCGATATGGTGGATAAAAGTGAAGGTGAAGGTCGCAAGACATGGTGTATGTGGGTTGTCTCGCAGTGCTCTAGTGTTTTTATGTTAAACATGTATGGTAGATGATCTAATGGTTCTGTGCAAGGGATGCGAGTCTGGCACTCATGAATCTAAAAGTATAAATAAAATTCTCGGTAGAAGTCAGTCTGCAGAAGACAGTCTGCAGCAGTCAGTGGGAGTCAGTCTGCAGAAGTCAATCGGCAGGAGTTACTCTGCAGGAGTTAGTCGTCAGGAGTTAGTTGGCAGGAGTCACTCGTCAAGAGTCAGTCTGCAGGATTAAGTCGGCAGGAGTCAGTTTGCAGAGAAGAATTGCTTTGGATTAATGAGGATTTCCGAGGATTGGTGAGGATTTGTGAGGAGTATTACTGAGGATTGATGAGAATTGATAGGATTGATGAGAATTGATGAGGATTGCTGAGGATTGCTGAGGGTTGGTGAGGAGTGGTGATAATTGCAGATTACCACATATGATTGTTGAAGATTGATGAGGATTTGTGAGGAGGATTATTGAGGATTAATGAGGATTAGTGATGATTTCTGAAAACTAGTGACAATTGTGGAGGATTGCAGAAAAATTTTGAGGATTGATGAGGAGAATTACTGAGAATTTGTGTGGATTGGTGACGATTGCAGAAGAGTGTGTGAAGATTGTTGAGGATTGGTAAGGATTTGATGAGGATTGCAGAGGATTGGTGTGGATTGTGGAGGATTGGTGATAATATTCTGTGTGGAGGGATGATATCCACTGTCTATGTGATAAATAGGTCATGATGATATTGGTGTCCACACTCCAATTCACACACGAATTCACACATTAATCCACACCAATCCACTCCAATCCAAACACCAATCCACAACAATCCACACTCCAATTCTCACACCAATCCATGCAATTTCACACCAATCCATGCCATTCCACACCAATCTATGCCATTCCACACCAATCCATGCCATTCCACAACAATTCGTGCCAATCCACACACCAATCTGCAACAATCCACACATTAGTCCACACCAATCCTCCTTCCGCATTCCACAGAAATCTACGAAAATCCTTCGCTATCCACAGCAATCTACAACAAACCTTCGCAATCCTCCTCCACAATTCACAGCAACCCACGCCAATCCTTCGCTCATTCCCAATCCTTGGTTCAATACCAATCCTTTAAACAATCGCAACCCTTCGAACAATCCCAATCCTTCGCAATACTCCTCCACAATTCATAGCAACCCATGACAATCCTTCGTTCAATCCCAATCCTTCGTTCAATCCCAATCCTTCGATCGATCCTTCGATTAATCCTTCGGTTTGTTCCCTACCCATACGTATATAAACTACATTCGTTCGCCAGCTGTCTGCAAATTTGCACAGGTCAATAGAACTAATGATATGTATGTAGTAAACTATTCATGCATTTTTATACTAACGTCTTATTATTATTCTATATGCATATATTTCCGTTAATAGTCGAGTGCCCATAGCACCACTTTAAAATTGTGAGGGAAAAAAGGATGCGACACACAAAAATAAAGAAAAACCTATTATTTTATAAAAAATAATTTATTATTATTTTGTGATTACAATTTAATAATAAAGTAGTTCATCACATCATGCGATATATCCCCGATCCTTAAGTTTACTAATAATTGAAGATATATCTTTAATGTGTGTGAGATACCTGCATTTTTGAAGGTCAGTCAAATATCTGAGTTTATCAATAAGTTAATTCGGGTCTTCGGGAAATAGGTAGCCAGTATTCTCAGCGTATTCTGCCTTCATGTCACTTTTTGCAGCAAATGTGTTGGAGAGGTGTGTCAGTACCTAGAGAAAATATCGCCATCATCGTTTTCAGTACTATAAATGTCTTCATGTTCATTTTCATCAATGCTTTCTTCGTGGTCATCTTCACCTCCAGATTTGTATTCAATATTAAATGTGCTTTTCTTTGTAGCAGGAGTTGAATGCTCATCAGTATTTAGAGCCAACGACTGTTCATTTTGAAGGTCATCGACTTCACGCGAAAGTCTTGCAAGTGTACATTTTACCCAAACCGACTATACCGCACTCATTCCATCTTCAGCATTAACTGTCTCATCATAATCACCTGTCGAATCGGTACCCATCGATGTAGCAAGAGGTATTGCCGGCAACACTTGATGACTCCCAGTAGACGAATCCTAGCAGATCTCGGTATGTTCTTTCAATGTATCACCTTGCACAAACTGCATGGGACCAATGTCGTAATGCTTCTACATGCGAAAAGGACTCTTCGTACAGGCCGTTCTCTCATGCCGACGATCATTTTGACCATTGGTGAAAACTCGATCGCAGAATCAGCACTGACGTCAACTGATGATGCAGGTTGCGGCTCTATGATCGTTGACGTCAAAGATAGGCCTTTGTATTTGCAATTCATCTTCTTGGTATAACGAGAGAGACAGAATATCAACTGTCATTTTTTTCTATATTAATGCGGTTCTTTGTACTGTAAAGAGCCTAGCTTGTGCTGACAAAAGGCCTCCCACCATAAAGTTTATATGATAAAAGAATATTGGAACACTTTGAGAAAACCCACATACTCGTTCGTCCCTAAAAACACACGCAGATACTTGCATAACAATATGTTATTGAAATATGCTTTTAAGCATATATATAAATATAAAAATTTAAAATTAATGTTATATTCCCATATTTATATATACATAATTATGTATAAAATCAATTTAAATTTTTTATTTACATATTTATATACTTATATATAATTATGTATAAAATAAATTAGAAATAATTTTATGTTAGCTTATTTATGTATACGTAAGCATCTCGGCGTTTCAAACAAAATGTGTTCTTCGCGAATTGTTTAGGGAAAGATTCCTACGAGCGTATATCTTCAATATAGACAGGCAATATAATTTTTTTTTGTAAAACATAAATTTTAAAAATTTCTTACAATCAGCCTATACATGTTAAGTAAACATCTCCGCTGTAGGGACCTTCTCTTTAAAAATTCGCNTTATGCATGTTAAGTAAACATCTCCGCTGTAGGGAACTTCTCTTTAAAAATTCGTAAAGGAGTTTTTTTTTAACACCTATCTTTAAATTCAATACACTGAGGCGAAATTGCCTTAAAATTGGGTTTCCAATTTAAATTTGCGGCTGCTAGCCGGCAGGCAGCACCCTGCCCTTAGTTACATTTGTTTTTGTTTGACCAGTTATAACACAAAATAGTATTGCATATGCACCAGATACGAAAAATTTTTGTGTACCCTTGGGAACTGATATTATCATCAAGCTATGCAATAAACTGAGTTGACTGGTTACTTTTCCGAGAAAAAAAAAACAGAATCCTCTTACTACCCCGATGTTAATAGCCACTCAAACCTCTCTCGGAAAAAGAATCGTATCACCTACCATAGTATGATAATTGTTTTGACATAGGGATGTGTTATTTGGGATAATTACATTTCTTTCTAAACAAAATGCTGTCAGTCTTACGTGCTAAGTAAAGACCAAAACCCACGCATAGAATTTCCACATTTTCAGTAAAATATACTGTGTAGTCTCACGTTCTTCCCATCTCAGCAAGTGTCTTTGGGTCAAGCGAAAACGTGTTTAATTTATTGTGTGGCCAGCGAGCCGTAGCGACGTTACTCACTTGGCTCACAATCTGTGGAAGGACAGGAATGAATTACTATAATTTTACGAAGAATCCTTCCCAATTTTCGACTTATTTAAAATCATATCACGTTTTAATAACAGTTTCCAACTGAAAGTTTACTGAAGTTAGGTTTCAGACTTTCTGTAATGTTACCGTAAATAAATTTGTTACTTTTCAAGACTTTAACAGGGTTTTTTTCTCCTATGCATAGAAATAAGTCACCTACCAAGAAAAATATAATTATGTCCATTACGCGATTGTGAACCAGAAAGTTCGCTTCACCGTGACATTAAAATTACTTCGTGTTGTCGATTATAGAACAGGTTGTACCTGCCATGCAAAATCATGCAAAAGTTTTTTTGCGCCAAGTCTGAGAGCCGATAAATCGCACGAGACGTCCGGGTGATTTAGAATCCTATTTAACTCGGTGAAAGTAACAGCATGCTTCCTGCAAAATATATTGCTTTCAGTAGACCTAAATCGCCGGTGGGCAGTGGCAGACAAAAATTAAAAGTTGTTGTTAAAGGAGGTAGTACTTAATTGCAGATTTAAAGTGAACCTGCGCGAAAGTAAATTTCACCAAATGCCTTAAAAAAACTATGTCAAACAAAGTAGCTCGAGTATTAATAAGTACATGCACATACTTTAAGGTAAATATTTCCCTTGCGTGAATTTCGAAACCTAACGACTTCCTACGGACAAATTGCTTTGTGGAACATCAAAGTTGTTTGACCGCAGTAACTTAATTATTTGTATGTCTTACTGTATGTTAAATGTCAAATTACTGTATGCCATATTATACGAAATTCAGAGAAAAATGTAATTAATGTAATTCCTTGGTACTTATTTTATCGAGAAGTCTGTTCAATTGCAGGTACGTATTTATTAACCCCCTGTTTTTTTATGCTGTGTTTCAATTATAACCCAAAAAACTAAAAGCATAAATTACCTTAAAAATTATTTCAGAGATATCTTTTGTAATCCTTTTAAACCACCGAAAATTAACGGGATATTGTCCATCAGGCTTTGCCGNAAGAGAAAAATTTAATTAATGTAATTCCTTGGTACTTATTTTATCGACAAGTCTGTTCAATTGCAGGTACGTATTTATTAACCCCCTGTTTTTTTTATGCTGTGTTTCAATTATAACCCAAAAAACTAAAAGCATAAATTACCTTACCAATTATTTCAGAGATATCTTTTGTAATCCTTTTAAACCACCGAAAATTAACGGGATATTGTCCATCAGGCTTTGCCGGGCCGTGATATGGGGGGGGGGGAATATATATATATATAGTTAGCAGTAGTCACGGGTAGTGCACGCAGTGATCGAAATAACTGATATCGGAATGAACAGGCTTATTTAATATCACAAACGTACGCCCATTCTTTCACATATATTACATTAAAATCATTTCCCCTATTTTTATATGATGGAATCGCACGCACCATGTATCACAAGAAAACACATCATTTGAGCATATGGGATGTTTTTAGGGGAGGGGGAGGGGGGTATCAAGTTACGTTAAACACGCGGAAACTCGTGCGGTGCTGATGACCGACAAACCCAAATACTGGTATTAGAAGTGCTACCAACACAATTACAACCGCGAAACTTGCATCATTCCTAAATACAACAATTTGATGAGCTTTAAAACGAGAGAGCTGGCTAACAACACGTTTAACCAGCTGTATCTGAGTAACCATCCTGGAAGTAGAGTTTCAGAAGGGCTACAGAAGAGTGTGAAGTAACCGTGAATGGGCTGTATTACACAATGAGATGCAAATAAATGTGTAAAAATTTGACTCATTTGTAATAAAATAATTAATAGGATAACTTGAGCTGAAATGGGAAGAGTTGGTAAGTACATCAGTCTCGGGCAGATCAGAGTAAAATTTAGCAATATGAAGTAATAGTATCAGCCAGAGCCGCGTTTATATTTCTGCAGTGACTGTTAAAAAATAGCTGTTCTATAAATGAAAAAAAAACTAAAGAAAAAACATGTTTCACAAAATTCTTGGCTTGCCCCAAACTTCCTATTTTTAATTTTACTTTTTCCCTTGGTCTACGTCCGATACGATCCTATGCAAAAACAAAACTGTTTTTCTTTTCACCTCGCTGAATTCGGTGTCCTTGAAAAGGTCTGGGGTTATCAATTTAATTAATTTTCAAATGTTTGTATACATGTTGACTTCTGGAGAACTTTCCTCTCCAATTATATGCAATCAATCGCCAAAGAATACTGTCTCATCAGTCGTGTCTATGTTGAACTGCATACAAGTTTAAGAGGGCAACGACGGAACTAATCACTTCGTCAGCAAGAAAACAATTCCTAAAAAATTAGAGACTAGGCTATGCTTTTTTATGTTGTGTGGATGTGCAACTACAGCTGACCAACCAGTGCTGGCACAAGTACAGAACAACAGCATCTTCGCTGAACGTTTAAACTTGTTTATTTTCCCTCGATTATGTGTGACGAATATTTTATTAGTTAGACAGGTAAAAGTTTACCAACAATCGTTACGCAGCTTGTATGCATTTATACAAATATGTTTCGAAGCAACGTATCAGTTATTTGACATTCCTTTACCGAAATTAACATATTGATAACAATTTTTATTTATTTAAGTGAAATTATTGCATTATTACTTTTGCGACCACTGTAACGAAATGGTACTTTATATACATGGATGAACCAGTGGATGAAAGATTTAACCATTGTTTAGCTGAAAGTTATATTGGAGTTTTAGTTCGATTACCAAATTCGGTGTAGAAAGTCTATAACTTATTTCAAAAAATTGAGAAACAAAGGAGTAAAATAGTCTGCAATAAATATATGTTTTCAAAAAAAGTTAAAATAAATATTTTAGCAGGGGAACCTTCGTGCTTTTATTATTATTTTTTAACTTAATTCTCATAAATATGCGAGTTTCTGCTGGGAAAAATCTTTTAATGGCCAGCTTGCAGGTTAAGAAGACCCCCAGGACATCTGGTATTGCCAAAGTGATTATGATAGAAATGCATCTCATGTGTTACAAACACGTGCTCTAATAACAGCTAGCATACCCACGGCCATAGGCAATATAATTGTCGGCATTGAGTGCAAAATATAAATAATACCTTACCTATATCTAGTGTTGGCCGTAAACTACGTTAATATTAAGTCATCATAACCCGCGATCTCATACAAAAGTATAGACGTATATTCTTGCGGTCATGTGCCTAGCTGATAACTATAAAAATTATATTTTTTTCCTTATTATATCATGTGCGTGAATAATCATCTAGAAATATAATTTCAGTTAAAGTGATAATATAAAATATTGTCGACCTTCGGACGAAATTCAAATATGCTATAGTTAACTAGATGTTTTAAAGGAGAAAGGAGAGGAAATCTTAACAACAATTAACATGATAGAGTAGTATTATCACACAATGGCCATCAATGCCAATATGGGACCACAACTTATCTAGGACCCGAATGCAGGTGTTCACACAGTTCTTTAGTAATGAGGGGCATGCCGAAGGTTAATGGTGGAGCATTATATCACATCAATTTAATTTTTTTTCAGTACGGATTATAAAATGGATTATAGATAAAAGTTATTTTAAAATAGTGATTTTGATTAAGTTAAATTTTGTATTATTTTAAAGTCATAATTTCTTCTTTGGGTACTTGCTCTCTTTTGCCAATATTTTAATTTATTAATTACGGTTAAATGTTACAGATTCTATTTCAATCAGATTTATGAGTTGTTATAAATTTTTCGATAATTTATTTAAAACGCAACTGTTTATTTGGTTTTTAAATCCATTTATAAAAGTACAAATATACTACACGTTTTATTAGTTATATAATTGTTAAAATATTGATAATATTGAAAGACAATAATTTCCTCCCACAAATCACAGAAAAATTAAATATTTTTATAGTGTGGTTAAATTTAATATTTCTGTACGTGGCGAGTTTTGATTTCCAAAAGTTGCATATATTTAGGAACAGTTTATCTCAAGTAAATTTTATGCAACAGGAAATCATCCAAAATATCGAACAATTGATATTTGTTCAGAATAATTTCCTTTTCAGTTTTTTAAAAAACTGAGATGTCAGAATTTATAAACATAACTGAAGCTTATAATATTCAACAAATTACATCAACAGAGATAACAGATTTTTAAAAATCACCATAAGAATGATATTGTTTGGAAATAACTGGTGCTGACAACATATATTCAGTTAAATAAGTTCAGTCTCATAAACCGAATTACGTTATTAATATTCCGATGTATTGGTTTCATCGTCCAAAGTATATCGGGAAAGTGAATACAAATTACTTTTATTATATATATAGTTTATGATATTAATTTGTGTACGTGTGTAGAATTAAAGAAGCTAAAGGAAAATAAAAATGATAAATGAGCTTATAGGGGAGAAATAATTACTCACAAAACCGAAATTATTTGATCTACCGGTGAGGATGAAACAAATTCTTCACATGTAATAAGAGAAAAATCGTTGTAAACATCCTAAAATTCCAAATATATTGAATTATCAGTCATTTTTATAATTATGAGTACCTGCAGGTTTTAAAGTTTTTTTATTTTATATTAAAACCAATTTAATTATATTTAGTTTTATGTGAAATGTTATTGAGAGTCTTTAGAAAAATATAACGTTAAACAGTATGTTCATGTATCTATGTTCCGTCATTGTGATGTTAGAATTATTTTAGTAAACTTGGAAAAAAAAAATTTTCTAGAAAAGACTGGACTTTTGGATTTTGATGCTGATTTTTTCCATTAAATATATTTATATTTTAGTGATAATCACTGACACTAAAATACAATTCAAGCAAAAATGTTCACTGAAGGCAATCATTTCTTAGAAGCTGTTTGCTGCATTTACAATTAGAAACCATAATGGTGTGGTCGGTACGGATACTTTTTATTTACAAATTTATCTCTGCCCTTTGCTACGTCGCTGGGAGACATCTGGTGGCTCGAAAATCTCAGCGAGAAACTAAAAGCTAATAAATTATTTATAAAAGCTCCGGAGAAGTTTTCGTGCTATATTTTCAATTACGAACCACAATTTACAAAGCCTCGTTGATGACGGCCTCTGCGATAGTTTCGTAGATGCCGTGACTGGACTTAATGTTGTCACGACCTCTGGCTTGTTACCGCCTTCGTGAATTAACGCAAACAATTTCTATAGCATTCGACGGTATGGCAGGTAGCTTCCTGGTTGAAATTAAGGCGAGATAAATGAGGAATTCTCAGCTTTAGTAATTAACTGTTATAAAAATTTACATGTCTTCTGAGCTACTTAATTATAAGGAGTAATCTGATATATCGGTGGCACTATCGATAAGTTACTGCAAGCTGGAGGAACGTCATCTCTATGTAACTACCTGAAATTTAGCACCGATAACTCCTGGCCGTTAAGTTTTATGCCTCGCTACTTTACGGGGAAATCAACTACATATACGAGATTTGTAGTTCCACTAAGATCAATTTTTAAAATATTTTTCATAAGATTTTCTTACTCCGTGCAGGCAAGTCGTGTTGTGGTGTACCTGCGTGAGCGTATAATTATCTTTCTCGGCGTTTGCCGCATGTGCATGCTATTGATTTACAAAGTAAACGCGCTGGAATTTGCACTCCAAAATTTCGAGTACGTGGCAGCAAATCTCGTATTTACTGCCTCTGGTCGAGACGCCATGAATATTTATCACCGATAACCGAAGTCATAAAATGTTCAGCGGTGAAAATAATGTGCTCGGGTTAGTTTTTTTCCAATGTGCATTTGCTCAATTAAGTCCCTTCCAAGGCTCTGCAGGGAAGTAATGAATAATGTATTTAATAACAGTCCAGAAACCTAACACTGCCGGGTCGTCACAACTGCAGCAGTCATTAGGAGATGTAAGTTGCATGGGAGCCAACGCCTAGTTTGTATATTTTCTTTGCTGTTAATGAAAAACTGTTTACAAAAATTGCCAATGGTAAACGTTGATTGGACATTTCAATGCTCACAAATGGGAAAAACACGCCATTGCCTCAAGGAATATGCTGCAAATAGGCTAGGCTCTCCCATTTTATATGCATACTGCTTCACAATGTTTCAAACTGGAAATTAATTTAACGAATTTTTTTTTTTTCCACCGACAAAGCTGGTTTCCCTTAACGACAGGCAGGATATATCCGTTCCCTTACCTGCGTCAATTACTACACATTGCTCGCCTTTCCATATAGTGTGGGCGTGGCGTTATAAACAAACCGTTCCCGCTAATCCGTAGAGTGGTTTTTCCGTATAAGTTATGGTCTGCTTTTCATTATTAATTTTTCTTGGTGTCCACCACTTACGTAACCAAAAGGCGGGCGGAATGAGAGAGAAGAGGGGTGGCACTTCCTCGACGGTTTTCGAGTGTCTACAAATTCTTCTGCGTTTCAGGATATTTTATGGTTTCGTGACACATCAGCGGAAATTCGATAAATAGCAATGAAAAGCAACTTTCGCATAATTTTTAGCACAGTTATAAAGATTTTTTACTTATTTTAATGTATTATAGGTAACCTGAGATGAAATGACAAATTCCTGTATAAAGTTTTCTTTAATCCGAAACTAAAATCTGTGAAGTTTTGGCGTGTAACACAATCCTCCTTCATAACGAAAGTATTAAAATCTCGTTTTCTCACACAAAATTATAAAACCCTGGACTGAAATAATATATATTTTTTTTATTATATATGTGATTTTTTACGTATAATTTTATATATTATGACAAACGATTTTCAAAAAATTATTAGAACACAATGTTTGGTTTCCGCTAAAGTGTTTTCTGGTAGACATTGTAACACCGGGTATAGGCTGTTCACGGTAAAGTGAGCACTTTTTCCTTCCAGCCATATTTTATCCTTTAACCACCTTTTTAAATAAATACTGCCATGTAAGTAATGAACACAGTGTGTGTATTCCATCGCACTCATATGTAAACGTCTGAGGCTAAAATAAAATATATTTATTGACTACTATTCAAAATGAGAGGGCGTTTAAAAGTGCTCACTTTACCGTGAATAGTTTTGTTATTACTTTGAAATAAAAACTTTGGTAACCTGCGATTAAAATTTAACTTCTTGCCATTTTTCTTTCCAACTTCAGCGTAAATCTTAAAATTAAGTTAGGTCGAATAACATGACTGGTTTATTGTGATTTAATCATTATATTCTAGTGGCTTAGAACAATTACTTTGAGCTGAACCAAAACAAAATAATTATGTACAGTTCAAAAATTTAAATAACAAACTTATATAAAATTGTACTATTATGTTTACCTTAATGCGTTTCGTTAATTACTATGCCGCATTTTTTGTACTTTCGACATACTAATATTTGATATCACACCGAAACAATACGAATATATTAAACTATAGTTTATTTGCGGTTTCTTCACACTTTTTTAATCAAATCTTTAAAAATCATCTCATGTATGACGTGTTTGGTTGTTTCATAAATATGCTACGTACCGCAAGCGTTTTATACTTATGTTAACATAAGAAAAGTGATATTAAATTTAATTTAATTTTTTGCTAATATTTTATTTGTAAATTATAGTATTTAATTTATACTTAATATAAACAAAAAACAGGGATACAATAAGTCTGTTGGTAACACTTAGTAAGAAATAATTCCCAGGCAAAATATTACTACACAGGGTGCGCACGAATGCGGTGCGTTGTCCCTTTGGTGTAATTTTCTAGACTAGGTTAGACTTATTTTACATGAGGCGGAGAAATATCATGGAAGTAGATCTTCAGCGGGGCTTCAGAAAAGTTGGAAGTAACCGTTAATGGACTATATACAAAATATTTCTATTCTTGAAAGCGTTAAAACTAATGACTTTTATTACCTACATATGTAACTTCTGGATGTATTACACATGAATAAATGGTATTTTACACATGTGTCTGCTGTTCTGTAGTGGCAGGTTATATGTAGGCTGAATTGTTATTTTGAACTCCAAGTTAGAATGTTCTGATAAGTTTCCTTATACGAAGCGAGAAGGCAACCCTGTCCTTCAAAATATAGAATTTTTAAAGTCTCAATTTAAAAATTCTTATAAACTCCTGGAAAGGATAAGGATTTCTTAAATCGATGTTTGGCATTTGCCAGTAAACGGTAAGTAATGTACATTTGCACACAGAAAAGTTGCGTAGCTAGCAGGCAAAAAAAAAAAAAACCGCACTGTTTAAAATTTTGTAGGAAATGTATTGACTGTGTTCCAAACTTTGAGATTCAGTGTTGAAACTTCTCGCATTGATGTTTTTTTAATGGTTGTGTGTAACGTAGAAACACTAGGCGACTCATTTGTTTATAATGTGCGATGGGTTACTCATCTGCAGGGATCAACTCAAACATTTCGGAGAGTTACATTTTTTAATGCACAAATGGGTTTCCAGTCCCAACCTTTTTATGGGAGGGGATTGGTTTGGGTTTCGGTTAGTATATACGCCAATTGGTATAACCCCATTTAACCCTATACAAATCCCATTACTTAATACAACAATTCTTTTAACATCAGGGGTAACTATTACATGAGCCCATCACAGACTATTAAATAATAATATAAAATAAATAAATCAACGTTAAATATTGAATTACTCGGAGATTCAGAGATTTATCTCTCATCGTGGGCGTTTCATTTGCAATAAACTAATGCTATAACTACACTTTCAAGTGTGGTTACGCCCTTC
>NQII01002028.1:351170-366666 GCA_002778355.1 Clitarchus hookeri
GTCGTATATATTTTGGTTACCTATTTTCTTTTTATGAGAAATCACTCGCCAACGTTTCTCGTAAGAATTCACTTCCACCCAGTATACAGTTGAAGTTGTCTTTGGAGATTTACCTGCGCAGAACAGAAAAAATAAAATACATACAGCAAACGTAAGTTGGCCCACATGATTCGTTGAAACAGTCATTTGTTTCAGCATTACAAAATAAAAAATAATGTACTCTCTTGCGAATGATGTCACATAATCACAAGTTCCTAATTATAAAATAGGCAGAAGCTTCTTCCAGCCTTCTTTCCCTCGGGAAGAATAAATGCAAAGGTCACATTTCTCTCTACATATTTGTAAATTGGTACCCGAAAAAACATTTGCTCTCACTAAAAACAATTTTCATGAAATGTCGTTTGAAAATGTTAACATTTTTTTTTTTTTCAAAATATAGATTTCATTTGAAGTTTCTTGACAGAAATTTTCCTACAGAGTAAGTATAGTAACGAGATAATATGCACCAAACCAATAACTCGTACAAGACACTTTCGATTTCCGAGTCTTTGCAAGAATTTCTTAATACACTTAATGTTTTCCCGAGTAAATCAGATTTGAATTATTTTACTTTACCTCTCTTAAATATGTTTGTATGAAATGCAATAATTTTGCAACATTCTGCTGTTCAAAACTATTTTATAATCAATATTACTTTAGTAGCTCACTAGTCCGTTTCTTAGACCCTAAATAACACAACCCGTAATAATTCCGAAAACATATATCATGCTAACACAAAAATTTGGTTTTCCATTAAATAAAACATTTTAATATATATTGAGGGTAAACTTTAATATATATATAAACCATTTACAATTTTTATTTAGATTTAAACTATGTAATATAATAAAATATGTCAATCAATAATTGCACAGGTTATTCGTGGGTAGAAATAATTTAAATTTTGTTTACACAATCATACACTGCTCTTTATAATCAAATTTCGTTGTTTAAACAACAATAAAATTGCGCACAAAAATTTTACATTTTTTGCTCTTTTTTAAAACTATTTTGGTAATTGGCTGTTCAATCGTTTTCAATGAATTTAATTACCTGGACACTTTAATTTAAGAGATTGCTGTGAAATGTAATATTTGAAGAATTTATGAAACTTTTCAAAGAATATAAATTAATTCTCAAATTAATTAACAAATTATATCGCTTTATCCAGGCCTTCTTTATCATGAATTTCGTAATCAATGATTTCAGCTCCATTGTCTGAACTTACGTCAATGAGCGTTCAGTACAAAGACGTACCATCTGAGTCATAAAACAAATTAGTTAAATTACTCGCAAAAATAATATTTAATAAGGACAGTAAAAAATTGATTTAAAAGTGTCTTATACCCAAACTAAATTTGTGTGATCAAAATAAGAATTTGAAAGTCGCATGTGTGTATATTTTTCTGCTTGTGTGTTTTGAATGTCAGCATAAATAGCCACAGAAGCGTATTACCAGGAAAAGCGAAACTATAATACCGACCTCCCCTTCCTCCTGTTGCCACACTTTCAAAAAATTACTTCCATCCTACTCTGATCTGCGGTATTATAAAATTTTTCTGTCCCATCATTGACTCTTATATGTGTTCACGTTATTAAACATCCTGAACTGAAATATTTGCTATGGGTAAACTAAACGTATTAAAATGCTTTCCTTTGCGCATTGTTCCTATTTGTTGTTAACCGTTTGAAGTGATGAGGTGAGTATATCAAAATACTTACACTTATTTTATATTTATATTTATAATTTTATATACAGTGGTTCTTAAAATCTACACTTTATGAAAAAAAAAAATTACAGCAAGTAATTTATATACACATGTATATAGAAACCAACCTTTCTGTGGCAAGCTCAGATATAATATTACTGAAGACTGCTAGGAGAACTTCTTATTAAAATATGTGTAAAACCATTATTTAACTTTTTTTCCCCAGGAAAAGTACAAAGCACTTAAGCAGGTGAACCAGATTTTGCCTTCATCTTATCATATAAATTCAAGAAGGAAATATGAAAATGGCTAGAATTGCCAGCTTTATTGCTCGAGCTGTTTCCTTCAGAGTAAATAGCGCAATACAAAGAGGTGCCTGCAGTATTATCTGTTGGCTTCCAAGCCATGCAGTCCACTGCTACATATCTAATTTCTGAGGACTTAAGCTTACTGCGAGTGCATACCGAGAACTAGGTAATGCCGTCATTTTTTGCTTCGAGTGGACTTAAGGAATTAAAAATTTGAAGAAGTCCGGTTAAATGCGTTTTTTCTTGTTTGCTCAAATAATAAATGTGTTGCATGCTAAAATTTTTGCGGGTCTGCCTTGTTAGTTAACAGCGGCGATTCTTATAGTGCAGATTGATATTTAATACTAGATACCGAAATTTTTAGTTATAATCAATACCGCATAACACTTAATGCAACGAAAAATATAGTGAAACATACCACAAATGTGAAAGTAAAATATTGTTAATTACTGTGACAACCTTTCAGATCTTGGGTTTTCCTTGGTATTTGTTATTTTATAAATATTCAGCTGGAAACCATCGGCATTCAGCTGTCTAGCTTACAAGGCAGCTAACTGTTGCATAATGTATCTTCGTATATCAGAACTAAATGTAAAATTATTTTGAACATTTTGTAATTAAACATAATAAGGTTCAATGAAAACTGAAAAACTGTTACTTGATGTCAATTAAATAATTAAACTAAAGACACTTAATAAATATTCCAATGACTTACTTACTGATACATTCTTACTGGGGTGATTAACATTTGTGCATTACAATAACTTGAGCTACATGCATAGTGTACATTCTTTTCTGTGATTAAACATGCCGGTTATTATGTATTGTAATTTTGTAAGCTTCGGAGTCAACAAAAGCACACACACATCCTGAAATTTGTAGACAAATTTGGATAACGTGATAATTTTTGCTATGAAAAAGTGCCAGTGGGAACATGGCTTCAGTGAAATGTATTTGTGCACACTTGACCGCACTTATTTAGGAAATAAGTATAAGTATCGGCTGCTTTGCTGTGACTAACGCTAACAAATTATGCGTGGTGTTAGTTAGTTATAGTCAATTATTTTGGTAGAATAATTTCATGCACTTCTTTGGCAATAAATATATGCCATAGTCTGTTCACCGTAAAGTGCGCACTTTTGAGACCCCAGTTACTCTTTCCTTTCAGCCATTTATTATCCCTTAACCACTTTTTTAAATAAATATTGTCTTGTAAGTAATACACGCACTCTGTATATTCCACCGCACTCGGAATCTAAAGTTTAAGGCTAAAATAAAATATATTTATTGACTATTATTCCAAATGAGAAGGCTTTCAAAAGTGCTCACTTAACAAATGAATAGCCTTGTAACATAATAATAATGAATTACAAATTAACGATTAACTGACATAGTACTTATCCTGCATTATCCTGTACTTTAAAAGCAGAGCATGTGTTGATCGCCGGGACACAAAACAAGAAAAGAAGGCTGTTGTTGTAATGACGACTTTTCACTTTTCTTGAGTTTTTAAATGTGTATTACATGGAATAAATTAACAACACATGACTATTTTCGTGACCTTCTTCAGTGTATCTTTAAAGCACCATGGTCGCAAAAATAAAATCAATTGTTTTAAAATAATAAAACAATTTTTTTAAAATTTAAAAATGTTTATTTATAAAGAGCTGAGGTTTTTGAACATTTACATTTAAAAACTAGAATACAGCATATCTAATGTTACTGGTATTCATTAATACCTTTTTCTTAGACAATTTCATTTGAAAATGATAACGAATATAACAAAAATTTATGTCACTTAATAACCCCTTCCACAAAATCGTGCCTACTGTTACGAAATAGCTTTTCAGCCAATTCGTACATGAAAGATTATGAGAGAATGCGGGGGGCGTAACTCAAATAATGACTCGTTAATTCGGTAGTGCAAAACAGTATCTGATGAATTTATTACAATTTACGGTTATACAATTATTATTTATATTAGCATTGACCGGGGGAGCTTTACATTGAATTTAATATTATGTTTATTGTTACTTCACTCACGCCATTTTAAATAACCCTAACCGGAACGTCATCACCTTGTTAATGTTGCCGGAGGCTGAATCTAGGAGACGGTTAGCGACGGCCGGACACCCATCTTCCTGGTCTGCTCCGCTGGTCGGGTCGCCAAAGGACTAATGATGAATGACGACGACGAGACGGTTAACGACGGCCTATATCAAGCGCGCGGTTCGGCGGCCGCGCTCAGTGACCGGTGGAGGGGATTTCTGCAACTGTCGACGACCAAATGGTGGCGTTGCAATCCCGCTCGTTTATGTTTGAAGGTGTGATCAGGCAAGCCGTTCAGCTAAGGCCTGACCACACCGTAACACTACGTACCTGCTAAAAAAAAGTGTATGACGGGAAAAACAAACAATTCGAATTTCACCAATTAGTTGAAACAATATATTCCAAGAGATAAATCAGTGACAATTACAACAAATATACGCTGAACTACTGGGGACTAAATATATATTGCAAACTCCTCCAATAAACCAGTTTCACAAATTTCCCGAGTATTCTACTAATTTACCGTTGAATCAACTATTCCAAGTCACTGATGGTTGGCCCAGTTTACTTGCCCGCCGGTCAGAAAATGCTAAAGTAACCGTACCGTATTTAAGGTGACTATAATGCCATTGGTACAAATCACTTGTTTCGAATGTGTGCGTACTTTTATGTGTGCGTAAATTGGGTAAAACTACTCATTCAGATCTGTGAGTCAACCCCTCAGAATTTCAACTGGTTTCCACTCCTCAAAACTAATATTTTCAACTAATTTCAATGTAGGAAGATTATTTTTCAGAAAATATGATAACACTAGTTTTTAGCAGTGTACCAATCTGTTTTAAGAAATATTTGTTATCGGCGATCCTCTTTTGGAATTTTTATAGTTTTTCAGGATTGGGATGGAAGTCAAGGAGTGTCAGCGAAAGAAAATATGTATGCCTTAGTATCTTGCGTATTTTCTACCGCGGTTGCGCATATTCTGAAACGCACATGCACACGGGCGCAAATCCTGAAGGCATCCTCCATCTGCCGGAACGTGGGATATTGACGCGCCTCCTGTCAGTCAAATTTAATTGCGTCAATTACTTCCCCTCCTTCGAGCTTGCCTCGCACGCAGACAATCGCCCTGCGACGCCACAGCCACCCCTGGCACCTCGCCTCACCCCTCTGTGCCCCCGTGTGTTTGCCGGCCGGCGTACCACGGGTGAGAACACTAGCGAAAGGGGGTTGCCGTGAAATATATATAAAAAAAAAATTCTCCCCCTTCCCCTTTCACTATCACCCGGCCGGGAGAGATATATGCGCCGTGTATAATATGGCTTNGTTATAGTTTTTCAGGATTGGGATGGAAGTCAAGGAGTGTCAGCGAAAGAAAATATGTATGCCTTAGTATCTTGCGTATTTTCTACCGCGGTTGCGCATATTCTGAAACGCACATGCACACGGGCGCAAATACTGAAGGCATCCTCCATCTGCCGGAACGTGGGATATTGACGCGCCTCCTGTCAGTCAAATTTAATTGCGTCAATTACTTCCCCTCCGTCGAGCTTGTCTCGCACGCAGACAATCGCCCTGCGACGCCACAGCCACCCCTGGCACCTCGCCTCACCCCTCTGTGCCCCCGTGTGTTTGCCGGCCGGCGTACCACGGGTGAGAACACTAGCGAAAGGGGGTTGCCGTGAAATATATATAAAAAAAAAATTCTCCCCCTTCCCCTTTCACTATCACCCGGCCGGGAGAGATATATGCGCCGTGTATAATATGGCTTCACAGCATCCCTAACGGTCCACGCGAAGAAGCTTTGGTGGCTGGCTGGCCGGTACTCGCGGTGTGTTTAAGACCGGGGACCTGTTTGTCGAGAAACCGAGGGCAGGTTTTACGGCGGGCATCGCCGGGCTTTTGGATTTAAAAGAATAAGGAAGATGGCCTGTCGAGGAGAAATGACGGCAGAAGGGCGGGGAAGGAGGGAGAGAGGAGCAGGCCCATGTACGCTACTCGGCTTGATCCATTAGCTGGACACAAGGGAGCCAAGCTCAAGATTCATTTAAATATATATATGTGTGTGAGTGTGTGTATATTCATGCATGCGTGGGTATTCACGGAGTGGGGAGGGAGGTTATTCTCTGGGAAGGTAAACAGCTTACGAGGGGGCACGCTAACTGCGAAGAAATAAGTTATTTGCGCGGGGTTTCTAGCGAGACACCGCGTTCGTCCAACACTCTCTGCTAACAGCCTCGTGTTCTGGTTGTTTCGACGCGTTTTTCTTCTGGCACTGAGTGTACAGACATTGACGTGGCTATAGATTCCTTGTGCTCGATCTAGTAAGGCAATCCTTTCTCGTGCAGCCTAATAGTCGAACAGATTGTACAGTACTAATAGGATATAAATCATTCTTGGGAATGTAGTAAATATATTCGACGTGCTAGGTCTTCCAGCATTTTAAATTGTATGAAGCGTGACAGAACGCTTATATTCCTGTATACATTAATGGCAATACAATTTCTAACGAATATTAATTTTTACATTTCAACGTTTCATCCCGTCGATTTTCAATGAGTTACATTGCCTAAATAATAACTGTAATCCACATTCACAAACTAAATAAACTTTTCCTAACGTAATATACATACATAGTTGCCGAAAACAATGCACATATAAAGATTTTAATTTTTTTTTAAATTATGTACGTATAAATTAATTGTTGACGTCTACTCTCGTTAAATAATTTTTATAATATTGAGAAATAGCCGTATCGAAAATGTGCCATAATACACAACCTTTCGTCTTTCTTTCATTTCACGTAATGATTTTTTTTTTTATTTATGTTACAAAAGGGGAGAAATATATTATTCATGTATAAGGTGAATTTTACGTTACAGAGAAAAGTGCATAATGCATAAATGAAATTCATATGTAACTACTCCAAAACTATGAAAATATACATGTTTCATTTGTTGTCTCGTGCTTCGCTGGTCTTGGTGTTCCAGAAAACAATTCAAAGCATCGTTCTATATAAACATTCTGAGGTTCAGAAAACAGCTTAATCACCATGCTCGTAACTGCAATGGTTGCACAAATAAATAAACCATTCTGATAAAAATGTGAGTGTGTGAAACCACTTTCGCTGTGAAGTGGAAAGCAGAAACGTGAGAACACCACCACAGAGCTGTGTGTTACATCAAACGCAAAATATTAGGAAAATAAACAAGACTCTCTTAGCCAATAATAAAATGTAGATAAGTAGAAAAAAAACCTGTAATAAAATATAAGGTAGTACTGGTTTTAAATGTGCAATTGATTTTATTTTTTTGTAATTTGTTACCGAATTTAATGTCACATTTTAGATTACAAATAATTATGACTAAATAACACTGTGTTTCATCTAAAATAATTTAAAAAGTTAACAGTGTTGCAATTTTTGATTGGCCATTCTGTTGCGAGTATCATTTAGCGTTTGCAATAATTATTCCCAATAAGTCTTCTTAAAATATTTCGTGATTTGATGAAAGTACACTTCCGCACAATAATTTTGGCGTCAGAAGTCAAAAAGAGTAATATATCGTCACTAAAACCTAAATAAATTGCGACCAACGGACCCAAACCCCGCAGGAAAAATACGAGTGTTCGTCTTCGTGCGAGGCATTCACACACGGATCTCACCTGAGGTGATGCCTGCCCTTATTTGGTGCCACGCAAGAAATTATCTGAAGAGCGACGCTAACACTTTTGATCACTTTGGTTACGCACAGCACTACGATTGCAATAAATCCGGCAAGAACACTGGGAAAACAAAAATCCTCAACGGTAATTCTACTATATTACTATTAGTATGTTAAAATGTCAATGNATTAGGAAAATAAACAAGACTCTCTTAGCCAATAATAAAATGTAGATAAGTAGAAAAAAAACCTGTAATAAAATAGAAGGTAGTACTGGTTTGAAATGTGCAAGTGATTTTATTTTTTTGTAATTTGTTACCGAATTTAATGTCACATTTTAGATTACAAATAATTATGACTAAATAACACTGTGTTTCATCTAAAATAATTTAAAAAGTTAACAGTGTTGCAATTTTTGATTGGCCATTCTGTTGCGAGTATCATTTAGCGTTTGCAATAATTATTCCCAATAAGTCTTCTTAAAATATTTCGTGATTTGATGAAAGTACACTTTCGCACAATAATTTTGACGTAAGAAGTTAAAAAGAGTAATATATAGGCACTAAAACCTAAATAAATGGCGACCAACGGACTCAAACCCCGCAGGAAAAAGACGAGTGTTCGTCTTCGTGCGAGGCATTCACACACGGATCTCACCTGAGGTGATGCCTGCCCTTATTTGGTGCCACGCAAGAAATTATCTGAAGAGCGACGCTAACACTTTTGATCACTTTGGTTACGCACAGCACTACGATTGCAATTAATCTGGCAAGAACACTGGGAAAACAAAAATCCTCAACGGTAATTCTACTATATTACTATTAGTATGTTAAAATGTCAATGNGGCAAGAACACTGGGAAAACAAAAATCCTCAACGGTAATTCTACTATATTACTATTAGTATGTTAAAATGTCAATGTATAATATATATTACACATAATTGTTATTTATATGTATATAACATTTACATAGTAAACTTCAATTATTTGTATGATTATTATATACAATAAGTTACTGCTATTTAATTAGTGATATTATTTATAACAGTATTTAGAATTATATATATATATATATATTTGACGTGTATATATATATATATATATATATATATATATACACACACTTGACNTATATATATACACTTGACGTAAATACGTGACAATGTAACCATCACTCAACGGATACTTACATATTCAATACCTGACATTAGTTTGTGATATTATACAATTTGTTAATGCATATACATTTTAAACTATTCAAAAATATCTCCAAGTGATTCGGATATGCGTACTTCACTTCATAAACTCCTCCAACAGACAAATTATCACGTCTGAAAAAAATACGAATCGCAATCTTGCTTTGCGGTTGTTCATTGAACAATTCTGAAAGTCCAATAGGGTAGCCTAGTGCCACTTAGAAAAAAATTAAATTTACCATGAACTTAAAAATTACTTCCCGTGCGACGACCATGCGACAATGTAGACATTACTATGTTTGTATTACCTCAGTTCACGGTACACATTTGTTGAACAACAAAAATCAGTCTTGCCGCCAAATTAAAAATTATTCTTTAATAACAATACATATATGGAACTTCTTTTCATAACTCGCCGTTGATGTCTACATTGACCCTTTCAGTCCCGAATTAATTTATGAGTTCAGGTGTTGCAATCGTTAAATTTTTTGATGTGCGATGTGCTTGTGTTCGTTGATGTTAACATTGACCATTCGCAAATGAGAGATGCGAAAACTTCAAAAAATGATATTACTCGAGAACAAGACACTCTAAACACCGGCTACTCATTCCTTGTGTACAGTGATAAACATAAATATCCTTCTTGCGCAACATGTTCCTGATAATGGACATGATGACTGAACGGGTTAAAATAATNAGTGATAAACATAAATATCCTTCTTGCGCAACATGTTCCTGATAATGGACATGATGACTGAACGGGTTAAAATAATTTTCTAGGAGAAATTCCCTACAGCAGAGATGTCTCCATAAAATACATAAGACACACTGCCTATCTATATTGAAAACATACGCTCGCAGGGATCTCCTAAAAAAAAATTGTGAAGAAAACATTTTGTTTGAAACGCCTATCTTCTAATTAACGCACAGATGCGAAATTTCCTTAACATGGGATTTCCTATTAAAATTTCGCAGCTGCCAGCCGGTAGGCAGTGGCCCCAACCGTGAAAAAACTCTTTTAACACATATAACCAATAAATTGACGATACAAATTACTGGTCAACAAAGACTAATATTTCAGACACGACGTGAATTATAACTCACGTGGATTTTAATTTCTTCAACTTCATGGTACGATAATTTAAAATTTTGACCTACTGCCCTCTTAGCAGTTATTTGGCAATACCGCAGAGAGCAATAAGTAATAATGAAATAATTTTCTTCTGCCTGAAAAATGTGGAGATAAGAGGTGTACATTATCTAAAATATTTATCTTAATAAATATATAATATATTTTTTTGTAATTTTGCTGGCCCTAAACCTATTATTCTAAGACATTTTAAAATAGTAATAAAAAAATGGAATTCATTATTCTAAAATGCAACATACACCTCCGATAAATAATTAAAAAGTACGTANCTTGCTTTTACTACCAAAAGAAATCAATAGGAAATGTTAAATACTGCACATACGCCAAATTATTTTTCACTTAATGGGAAATATGTAATTTATTTTCGCTGTATGTCAGAAGCATACTGGAAACAGCTAAGTAGTTAAGTAATATGTTAAGTATTACGTGAACAATAAATTGCACTCTGCGTTATTTTATGTATTTTCAACTCATTATTGACATTCCTTTAAGGGTCTTCTAGATCGTATTTTTTCGGAAAACATTTCTTTCAAATTATCTTAACTATCCTGATCATTCTCCTTTTAAATATTCTACAGTACTGGGGTAATAAACATGTAATTATGTTCGTTCTCAGCCGTAGATCATGTAGACATGATTGTAAATGTGATTTTTATGAAATCAAATAATCCGTTTTGGCTTACGTGTAAATTAAGTATAATATCAAAACACTTAGGGTTTTACTATTTATTTCACTTTCAACAGTTAAGCTTCGTAAAGGCTTCCAATCCTGTCATGATTTAATATTGATCAGCAATACCACCAACAATTTTATGCGAATTTCAAGGGAAATGTTTTCTATTATTAGCGTAACGTATTACAGAATGACCACTTAAGCCCCATTACGATATCAGAAAACCGTTGTGTCGTAACCATTTCAAAGAGAAAGAAGTTTGCATTTCGTCTAGTGTTCTCTCATCATGATTTTTTTTCAAGTATAAACTGGAACCTAAGAGGTATTGTATTCTTGTATGTTAAGTCCCGGTCTGGATCGACGTCCAATGGAAGTTTCACCTACGTTATGGGAAGGCTTTCCCTCCAAACCGTGCATAAATGAGGTGTATTGCGAATTTTGAAGAAATAGGCAGTGATGTAGCCCTTCTTGGAAGTCGATGCCGAGGTGATTAGAGGTGAGTTCTTGGTGTCCCGCCGAGCGAGGTGGCACAGCGGTAAACCTTCGGCAGATCTTCCTGATTGCTTTTCTCCGTGGCTTCCTAGAATCACTCCAGCTGAATACTGGGAAGGTTCCTTACCACATGCCAGGGCCAATTCCTTCCTCGGTCCTGCTTCTCTGAGCAACTTGCTCCGTCTGTGACGGCCCCACTATCGACGAGACGACATACCAACCTACCTACCTACGTGTTTCACGTGTATCACAGCAACCGACGTGAACGGCCAACAAATGACTGTGTTAAGTGGTTACGTCTCTGTGCTCGCGAAACGCAAACCGAAGTTTTGCAGATACGCAAACGACCGCTCTCTGCCTCGTGTATTTGCCTGTTACATGCTGGCTGTTTGAAACAATTTCCACGTGTGCAGGCATGTAACCCGTCGTAACAACCGGATATGACATTCTGAAAACCTGTAAACATCCGTGAACACATTCTTGATGTCCAGAAGGTAAATGCTTGCCATGTGTTTTTTTTTTTGTTAGAAATCAGCAACGAACGGTGTTTACCTCCATGTCCTCANTGTTAGAAATCAGCAACGAACGGTGTTTACCTCCATGTCCTCAATTCGTACTTCATCTCGTTCGTGAAAAAGGTGCATCCATACATCCATAACTGTTCAGCCGCCAAATTGGAATGGGACTTTATGGGCATATTGTATTTCGGAATGATCCAGTATTTGCCTGGATGGGAAAGTTTACAAGTTCGGAAATGGCTACTACTGGTAGCCAAATAGCAAAAAAATGTATTNAGTATTTGCCTGGATGGGAAAGTTTACAAGTTCGGAAATGGCTACTACTGGTAGCCAAATAGCAAAAAAATGTATTACCTTATATCCGTAACAAACACGCGGTCACAAACAAGTTCGTCAAATATCAAAAGCAGTGTTCATTGATTTAGCATAACCACAGATTGATGTCAGATTTTTCCTGTTTCTGGAACATAAAAATCAAATACAAATTACCAAAAAAATACTAGAGAATCTGAAATACATGTATTATTTTATTTCGAAATTTAGCTCAAGTTACCTACAAAAATTCAGAATTACCAGAAATAGAAAGATGCAAAATTCCTCTTTGTTTTCTACAATATATATTTATTTAATGATTTATTTTATATCCGAAGGCATCCATTAGCTCATTTTGGTTTTAAGTTACCTTATTTATGTGTATTAACTGTTATTAATTGTGCATTCCTAAAAAAGTAAAAAAAATAAATTAATTTTGACATATTATTAACTGAAAACTGTAGAATAATAAAAACATGCTTGTTTTTAACATTGTGTAACGTACAAGTTGTTTATTGTGTTACCAATGTTATATTTAACAAACAACTATTTGGAAACTATCTGCCAAATATGTTGCTGTATCTTTACAAATTAAATACTGCGTCTTCAGAAAGAAGAGTTTTAGAAAGTAGACATAAAATTCTGTTCTACATTATTCACTTTATAAAATTCAAATTTAATTTTACTCATTCCACATTAACATATTGTAACATTTCGTCTGTTATAATTGTAGTGTTAAAAAAAATAATCTTGGCATCTGGTATCCTAATGATAGTTCGTTAAATTACAAACAGTTTGTGCAGCGAAGTTTACAGAGCCTGGAACGCTTATGCAATAGTGAATTATCTGCAGTTCTGCCCAGAGGTTTGTTCCCCTTTTGTGAGCGATGTGCGGAAGCCACGGAGAGCGAAGCCTATTGGCGCATTTACAGCAGTGTCGTTCGTCAAGGAGTCGTTACTTGCTCTATAAATATTATCGAAAAGTGTAACATCACAATATACTAAAATACCATTCAGAAATAAACAAGTTCAACACTTTTACTTCTTTTTTAGATCTTTTGTTTTTGTTTAAAAAGTAATATATACATTGTGGTAGCCATACAGTACTTGAATAAAAATTAGACAAAATAGAATAAACACATTGTATAGTAATTTTCTCATTAATGTAAACACTAACATAATAAGCCGCCCCGAAACATGTCGCACTGCTATTCAGCTATTCGTGCGACTGTTAAAACCAGACATGTCCGATGGCCAATCTTCGAAATCAGAATCACTAATCTATTTCGAGTGCTCTTTCGGATACTAGATCATCGGGTTTATCTGCAGCACGAGGCGATGCCAAAGCGCAATTGATTACCAGACGGGCCAGCAACAGTGAACTCTGAAGCTGCTGGTCCTTCAAAAATGTCTGATATAGAAACAGACAATTCTGAAGTAACGTGTCTGCGCCTGCAGCATTCGGAACTTCGAGCCATGGAGCAAACATTTTATTGTTAGAAAGTATGTAGCAAAGTTGAGTACTGTATTTTAGCTCCAATATATATTATTTTTTATAGTAATTTCAAACATTTAATTGGAGATCAAAACAACTTAGTCAATTTTTTGAGATTTTTATATAAAATTTTTTTTGGGAATTAGAAAAAAAAAGGGTTTTTGTAACACTACAAGCGAATTATTGTATGTTTACCACACTGAGATATATGAAAAAATTTAATTAATGATATAGCTCCATGTTTTTAATGAACACAATGTCTGCAATGTTTACTTGTTAAAATGAACAGTGTCTCTTATATCTTCGCATCACAAAGTGTTGTTAACTTTGCTGTAATAAACTTGTAGTATTAAATGACCATCTTGGCAATTATTTACCAAAAGACTTTTTGTCTAAATAGAAAAATATTTTGCTGTGTTTACGCTGCTTGGGTAATTTATCACAAGTCTGTCGGCAAGCAAAAAACTTCAGCATGAATTTGCACGGAGAAAGAACTTTAGTCTTTTGTACTCTCTCATGACGAATATTCACTGGTGTTTAAAATTGCGAATTATTTCTGACAGCGTAGCTTCGGCCGTGTACTATTAGTATGTTTTCAAATGAGACATAGCCTCAAAATTCCTTTACTGGCTGTATTCGAGGATAACGTTTCAGTTCTGCTAACTACGAGGTTGCGTGTTTGAATCCGAAGTAAGCTACATACGTTTGAGCGGTTTTAAGATCTAAGATAGTTTAAGTTATTTTGTAAGCTGTCTCAAAGCATACTCGGGACAGTATATATATATATATATAAAATTTATATATTTTTATTATATGTATGCACATACGCGCACATATGTGTAAATGCTTGATATTATTCCTTAGTAGTAACAGCAACGCGTTCATTTTGTAGATGAACACAGCAAACCGTTCAGAATTTCCGTATTAAAAATAGCGTCGGCCTACTTTATAATTCATCACGATGCAGTGCAGTTCAAGCTATAGGCGATGGCGGAACGTCAGCAAGTTTATGGTGTCTATCCTTTTACACGTCAGGCAAACGGCACCATACATATATATATATATATACATACATACACTCACCCACACACACCCACGAAGCCTGTCCTTCCACCAGAGCCCTTTGCCATTTGTTGATAATTGATATCGCACCCAACCAGTCAGCCTCGTTACAGGTACTGCCAACATAACCGAGTACCGTGGAAAAATCTCATTACTTCCGAGAGTGAAGCGATTATTCTGCAGTTACAACTGACACCGTGCGTCTTATCGCGCAGCATGTCCATCCTGTGCGCGCGGTGGTACACAGCACTTTGCGATTACGAAAGAATCCCGGTGTCGTGAAGCTGGAAACAGCCAACGAGAAACGCCGCTCTTGAAAGAGACAATAAATTACAGTGAAAAGCAGCAAAAAAAAAAAACTTGTATAGGCGTGCGCATGCAAATAACAGAGGTGTGGAACCATTCAGAGTAACGCGATGCGGTCGGCAGCTAGATCGGTTACTGCTGCTGCAATGGCAGGTTATCAAGATATAAGTGAGTTTTAACGTGGTGTTACAGTATCGGCGCACGAGAGATGGGACATGGCATCTCCGAGGTGGCGATAACATTTGGATGTTCGCGTACGACCATTTCACGTGTGTGCCGTGAATATCGAGAATCCGGTAAAACATCACATCTTCGACATCGCTGTGGCCGGAAGAAGATCGTGAAAGAACGGGACGAACGACGACTGACGAGAATCATCAAACGTGACAGGCGTGCAACCCTTTCTCAAATTGGCGCAGATTGGATTTGTGGAATGCCCTGCAGGATTCATGGTGTGAATTGCCTCCTGCTTACCTTCAGACATTATTCGAGTCCATGCCACGTCGTCTTACGGCACTTCTGCGTGCTG
>NQII01002028.1:366795-391623 GCA_002778355.1 Clitarchus hookeri
ATTAGGCAGGTGTACCAGTTTTTTTTGGCTCTTCAGTATATATATATATTCTTGGTTGTAACATACATCATCACTCGCCAGAGTCAAAAGCGCCGTGGCCTGATTCAGAATGTATTAGTCTTCGTGCGCGGCGTGTAGATAATGTAAGGTAAAAGTTGATAACAGGAACAGTTTCTTGGTGAGTGTAGAGTTATCGTGAAACAGATATCACGAACGTACGCTGAAGGTAGGTGTTGTTAATGAAAGGGGAAGAAAATACTTTTAAAAGAAATTCTATTTACATTCTAAAGGAAAGTTCCCAGTTGTATCACATCATTGTATAGGGATATTCAGAAAGCATTAATGGTAAAGTTATTCCCCATAAATGCATGGTAGCTTCCTTACAATTTTTGTCGAGCGGAGACAGATGTGTAGCCAAATTCCCAACTTCGTATAGACTAGTAGATATAATTTATTTATCACATTTTCAACGCACGCTATGTATGGGTTAAGGTATTCCATTAATTTTACGAAGTTTACAGACATAAAATTTTATAGTGATGTCACATGGAATCAAATCAAAGTGATTTGCAGTATACTATCGAAGTATGTTTATCAGTTTTAAAAAATCTAGTTCATTACCTTGTCACCACTGCGGCCATCAGATATGTTTGTTGTTTATCAACATAGCGACGAACATGTATTTATCTTTCTTTTATCAGCAATGTTTGCAATTCTTTGAACACACTGCCCAGGCCTTTGGTTTAATGTTCTAAACTAACTTATGTTTTGTTTGCATGAGGTGAAGAAATAGGCCTTTCCTGAAAGTTCAACTTCAACAGGGCTTCAGAAAAGTTGGAAGTAAACATTACTTTGCTATATGACAGATACAAAGGTTCAGCTGCGTTAACACATTACCTCAGCTCCAAAAATTAATGTCTCTAGTTCCTAGAAAGAAGTCAACGTTTTTTGTTTAGGAGTTAAATTTCTGTTAGAAACCAAATTTTCTTTGCGTACACTTTTACTGTAATTTATATTTTAGTTTTCAGAATGACCAAAATTACACGTAGAAGTACTGATTTCAACACATTACCAAACATAAAAAAAAAAAAAAAATTAACATTGTGACTGCTATCCTTTGAAGTCTGTAAAATTTTCTACTCACTGAATAATGCACATAACTCACAAAATTTGCGTTACAGTAAATATGTGCATGAAAATAGTTATTTCCATATTCTGTCACATTTGAAGTTAAAGCGCCAAGACTGCAGAAAAGTGATTTTATCATTAGCAGTGAAAGGGACTTCGTTACAATCGTAAGACATATGTTGTTTATGGGTAATTGCAGTGGTTATCGTGTCGAAGTTATCTACATCTGCATTAACATTTTTAAAAGCTTAAGAATCAGTTAACAAACCAAAAATTAATAGAGTTGTGTAACTGAAAAAAAAAAATCTATACTGGAAAAGGTGTGTTGGTTGTAGAAAATGTTTCGAAGCCTGTATTCAAAATGAGTGTTGTTACGTTAAAGAAATACTGTGATGTTTATTTCTCCATAGCCTACTTATTGAAAATTGAGTATCGTACAGACGAAAGTTTTCATGTTACAACCGTATGTAGGCCCACAATTTTGCGTAACATTTTAGCTATTACATTTTTTGTATCTCAAACATTTACTGAAATTGTATGTTTACATGTCAGCAGCTGTAAATGATAAATGGTTGTAAACGGAGTATATTCTACTTAGGTTTACACAAATGCAATAAACGTGTCGTTCAATCAGCTTAGAACCCAGAGTGGATAAGCATAAAGAGACGAAATGGCGTGGCGATTCCTGTAATGTGAATAAACTCATTCTCTGATTGGCTTCACGACGCTGGGGGAACGTGCCTTGCATATGAATGCGCTTCTGCGTGCTATTGCAGCCGGTTGGCAAATATTTAGTTTACTACACTGTGCAAATTTGTTTGTACTTTTAAAAGAAATACCCTTTGAAACCAATTTACCAATAAATCCTTTGTAGAACCACGCGCAGTTTTCATATAAAATCAGCAAAAATATAAATTTGTAATATTATAAATAATTGTCTTATATTACAACTGACATTATTGATAAATAAACAAGTGTGACGAATTAATAACAGATAATAGGGACAAATATTTTTTTCAAAACATAATTTATGAAAAAAAATGAAACCTTGGAGGGACGGGGACCATAACCCGCGTGCGATACGCTATTGCCCCTCACACTTAAACACGAGACCAACTTGATCTACGAATTATGTTGTTATTTTCGTTTTAAATATAGTAATAAATATCTAACAAATATTACTGAAGTCATTCGGTTAAGGAGAACTTAATTATTTAATTTTAAGAGTTCTATTTAGATATGAACCATTAACATTTACAGTTAAGGCGCCCGTCTACCTGGCGCTTGAACTGCGTTGCAGAGTGTTCCAAATACACGTTTTTCAACGAAGCTATTAAGCGTGCGTCCAACGTGCTGATATACGAAAAGAACACACACTTCAGACGAGAGCTCTTAAGTACTTTCAAAATATCACGTACGTTAGAAACATCAATTCAGAGTACTCCAAAACCGCTAAAAACGGCCTTTCCAAGGCGCTGTAGCTCAAAATGCACGCATCAGATACATACAAAACTACTATAGGCGCCTGCATTGAACCTTCCTAAAGACTTCCCACTAATAAAATAATATGGTCACCGCTGAAAGTCCCATAGGTATACGCAGCACGACGAGAACACTGCACGCCAGTTCAGTCTCTTGCGCTTAGCGGCGATGGCGTACTTGATGCGCGTGGCAGTGTCGCCCTTATCGCTCCCGCGCTTCTCGGCCTAAACGAGGAAAAAAGGTCCAGGTAGACGGGGGCCTTAATGAGTAAAAGCGCCACGTGTTGTTAAAATTGTCGTCGGTTTTTTATGATCATTTGAATCGTTTTAAGTAGTTTACGTCATTCAAACATGCAATGAATTGCTTTTTGCCCGCAACTATACTACATCATCCCTAGTTTTCGCACAAACAGCTATATACAGTTTTACGTTGTTCCGTGTCAGCCGTTTTGCTTGAGCTCGTGGATACGGATCAGTATCGTGGTGGGTCAGTATAGTACAAAATATTTCTTGAGGTCTATTATAAACGAGTAATTTTACAAGATAATTTTTTTGTACTGTTAGAAACATTTGTAAATTTACAAACAATGTGTCAGTAAAATTTAGAAAAAAAATTTACAGTGTGGACGCTGATTGGCGAGCGGCATTCTGATATGCATTTGGCCATTGACGCCACTTTGTTGACGTGTGCGACTACGAGCAGACGTTTCGCCTCTGTACTGTCTTCTATCTACGCTCCGTGGCGAAACTTCGCTAAGGGTTCCGTAGTAGGAGGCTGGCTGTGTTCGTCTTGTGTTCCCTCCGTCAAGTCCTCCAGTTTATGTGCACATATCGGTGTGTTTTCGCCACTGTGCTTGTAGGGGTTCAATTAGTCGTCTCTTCAGGAGTTAAATACATTGTGTATAGTGCCCTGATGTTTATTCATTTGAATACTTTTTCTGGTGTTTTTACCACGGTCACTTTGTGATTACTAACCTAATCTCTGCACTGGAATCCTCTAAAGTCTGTGATCACATTTGCCAACAACAGGTAGTACTTTTGGTATGTTCTGGTTGTCTGTTTCACATCACGTTCTAGATTACCCGCTAAGCACAACAAAACACTTACGGTAACTGGTTTTATGTCCAAATAAGAATAAATTCTGTTACTTACCCTCATTTTAAGTATCTTCGTAAATATATCCAATTAAATTTGTCACCACCCACATTGCCAACACGTAAACAGTTTCATGTAAGTTTTACAAAAAACTTTTTAAAAATTAGAAGTTAAATTTTTTTCTTTTAATATTGTAATTCAAATATTTTATCTTTAAAACACATTGTTTCACAAATCATATAATGATTATTTATCCACATGTTAATAATAACATTTAGGTCTGCACTACTTGCTTGTTAAAATTCAGTTTTAGTATTTCATATTCTGCAATAATGTACAGGCTGTCCACAGTAAAATGGGAACTTTCAGAAGCCCTGCTCAAAATCTATTTGCATGCGCATTGCGTGTTCTTCCGTCAAATGTAAAATTAATATTTTCACGAACCTGACCTCTTTATTCACGCGTCACTCAAGTGAAACTGCGAAATTATCATAAAATGAATTATTTTTTAATTTACTCATTATTACACTGATATGCATTAAAAAAACAGAAAGCAAAATAAATGATTTCTGTATCATCAACAGTTTACCTCAACACTTTTAATTAAACATTCAAACATGGAACACACTTCTCCTCCGTCATTATCAACTTTACAGGGTTCATGCTACTCAGTGTGTCCGTTAAGATGTCGGCCCTATGCATGTAGGGATGTAGTGTAAAAGGGGGGGGGGGGCAATGTATACCTTTAAAGGCAGAATTTTTTTTACAGCGAAGCACTGATTGTAGAAATTTTCAAGGTCAATAACCCTCGGTCTTGGGAGTCCTCCAGGGCTATCTGACAAAACTGAGATCCAATTTCGAACGTAATTGAAATCTACACGTGTTTGAAGCCTAACCTGTGTAAATTAAATTCTCCAACTTTGCCGGCTCCATGTTGCGAGTATAGCAATATGCAAATGGGGCCTTCAGTATTCATGTCAGTTTCTGCAGCGCAGCCACTGCAACACGTTTGCCACAAGCCTTCAATTCTGTTCGGAAATTAAATTTGTCATGCTAAATTACTATAAGTGTGGGAAGAGTGCATGAAACCATAAAGTGGAGAAGTAAAGGGTTTTCGGTGTATTACTTATAATTTGAAATAATGGTCAAACACGAAACTGTTTATACTTCAAGAGCTGCAGCATTAAGAATTTGATTGTTCTTGGCACCGACAGTTTGAGAGAGGCTAAGTAGGCGGATTAATGTCTCGGCCTGCTGAACTTGGAACACTTGTAACAATGTATTGTTTTATTTACGTAAACGTATTTGTTAAAGTTATTAATTTATATATTTCACTGTGAAGCGTCACTGATGCCGCTAAATATACATGTCTCTATTATCACTACGGAGCCACGGTGGCTGAGTGGTTAGACTGCTCGCCTCCCACCTTGGCGAACCGGGTTCAATCCCCGGCCGGTTCACTACAGATTTTCGCAAGTGGGAATCGCGCCGGACGATGCCACTGATCAGCGGGTTTTCTCGGGGATCTCCCATTTCCTCCGCGCTTAATTCCGGCACTGCTCCATACTCACCTCACTGCACCCTGATCGTCTCTAAAGACCTCGATGTTAAGAGCCACCCAAGTTTCTTCACTTTATGGCCAATTTTAACACGGTGCCCCTGTGCCACTAAGGCAACAGCTCATTAATACTGTAAGCGCCACGGGGCCGCGGTGATGCAGTGGTTAGACTTCTTGCCACCAAGGCGAACCGGGTTCAATACCCAGCCGGGTCACTCCCAGATTTTCGTATGTGGGAATCGTGCCGGGCGATACCGTTGGTCGGCGTGTTTTCTCGGGGATCTCCCGTTTCCTCCACCCTTTCATTCCGGCGCTGGCCCATACTCACCTCAATCACCCACATCGGCTCTCAAAACCTCGTTGTTAAGAGCCGTCCAAATCATGGCGGCTCGCCTTCCTAGATAACCGCATTTAGGCCGCCGGCACGGTCCAGACGACGGCAGACCAGCTGTGTACAAACTGTTACACACATATTCTGCGCACTTCGGCACACGCAATTATACGGAGACTGATGTTTTTTTTTAGCACGGAACGAGTCCGCGCAAGCAAGTACCTCTCCCCTCGCCGGACGCATCCCGCTCACCCTAAATCCACCCGCCAACAGTTGTGGAGCTAACAGTATCACATCTCTAATAAAACCTCGTAAGACTAGCTATAGCCTATTCACAGGTTCTTCACAATTTTTTAATTAAACCTTTGAAAAATCACCTCATGTATGATATTTTTTTTTTGTTTCTTAAATATGCCGTGTTTCACAAACGTTCTTTACTTCTGTTAACATAAAAAGTATCTCATTTTTTTATTGAACTGTACTGCTACTAATATTTTACATATACATTATAATAATTAATTTGTAATTAATATGAATAAAACAGGAAGGTGATAGTTGTGTAGGTAAAGCTTCGTAAGAAATAGTTCCAATGCAAAATATTATTGAAGTGAGTGCGCACGAATGCGGTGCGTTGTCCCTTTGGTCTAATTTTCTAGGCTTGAAAAAAAAAAAAAAAAGGCTTGGCGAAGCTCAGTTTGCACGAGGCGGAGGAATACACTGGAAGCAGAACTTCAGCAGGGCTTCAGAAAAGTTGGAAGTACCCATGAATGGACTATATTAGTTCTGTCGTTTAGTCTATAGTAAGTATATAACACTTGTCATTGAGAAAAATATTGGCGAAGGCTGTGTCGGGGACCCGGCCGTCGGATTCACGTGAATACGTCTGCATTATCGGGTCATATTTTATTTAGGATATGACAGTGAAATTTAAGATATCTAATTTCGTACTTAGTGGTTATTGCTAAAAATCGAAAGACGTAGACGAGATCTTTCGCGTGGCACCAGAATCAGCGCACCAACACAGATATACTGCCCGGTCATTTTTTGCCCACGTCCAAAATTGTCCATACTCACGCCTCACGCATGAGCTCCACCAACCCAGGGTTAAGATACCGCATTTGTGTCAGTCCTGTTATTCTTCACGAAGTTGTAGTTATCGGAATGGATCACACTGCAAAGGTTACATCGCAGTTTCCGTCTTGGCGCCCCAGGTGTTGGTCTGATTTTGAAAACATATTAACGTAAAAATTATCGTGTGTCTGGGAAATCCCACCTGGCCACGAAGTACGTGCTGAAAGTGACGAACTAGCAAATGGTAAATATGCCCCACTAGTACCGCTAGCTTTATAAGGTGGAATTGAATACCGTCGTATTCTAGAACACAATGGAGATTTGACAACTATTTTACGGTGCATCTGATGAGTTGTGCGTGGCCAAGTGGAATAAATACGTGACGAAAGCAAAGTGCGACTTCCAATGAAAGAGCCAGCTCTTTTAAGGTACACACAGATGCTTTGCATCTAGCCCGTCGGCTGCGATGATTTCGCTGAATAATTTGTTCGAGTTGTCGTGCGGGTCTCATTGCAAGCAGTTGAGTCTATTCAAATTTTTAAAAATAAGCGGCAGAAACGAAAGTCGATCATTTGTTGCCAATTTATAGATTTGGTTATTGAAACACGAATGAGGTCGTTGAAGTGTGTCCGAATAAGCAAAAATAGTTTTTAAGTAGCCCTCTGTCTACGATATTTATTCTTATGTAAAAAAGTGTTTTAAACAAAAGCGAAAATGCTGTATTTATTTTCTGGACAGATTGCTATACAGTTGTAGTAACCTCTTGGAATTCTGAGGTAACAGAACACGAGCGGAGCTTGTCTATGATAGTTTCCATCGCCGTCGCACGGCTTCCTTACGGGCGGACGTGACCTTGGGGCGTTCAAAATTCTTTACTAGGGAAGCCCCTTAATGGTACGAGCAGATGACATTACAACACAATGACTCCCAGCCGAGGCAGTGCCTGGCCTATCCATCTCCCCGTCCAGTACCGGTCCCGTTAACCCCTCGGCATACCAACCTGATTATCCCTTTCAGTCAAAAATAAATATACAATTTCAGGCTTTGCAACAATCAGTTCTTTTTGTTCGGAACTGTACCGATATCCAGTCGACGCCTTGTCTTACACCGGGACCGATTGGAATCTATCTGTGGCAGCAGTGACTTATGATGCTGCGAAACATAATCTCAGCAGCGAATGAATCTCTCCCGCACTTAGGGAACTTTTCTCGTTGGGCGGTATGTTCTGTTGAGTACAGTGCATACCATTCAAGCCACTTCACGTGTAACATCCAAGACAGAGGACGCCGAGACTGGAAGGGTTAAACACGTCCACGTTCGACACGTTGCAGGATCAGGCGAGACCGTGGTCGGTGCCGTGGTGGGGAGGATGGAAGGCGAAAACCGCCCGGCCTGGCAGAACTCGTCCCTACTACGCACCGCGTCATCATGGTCGCAGGCGTCGTGCTGCTAGCGTGTCTGCTGTTCTGCCGCGACGAGACAAAGTATACGTCGCACGCGCTTTTGTACTTCTTCGGAACATTAGCAATGTAGCAATGCATTTTGATTATAAACTAAACAGAGTTTAGTTTAGTTTAGAGTCTCTCATCCACTCTCTNCACGCGCTTTTGTACTTCTTCGGAACATTAGCAATGTAGCAATGCATTTTGATTATAAACTAAACAGAGTTTAGTTTAGTTTAGAGTCTCTCATCCACTCTCTTATGAAACACTACCGATCGTAATTTTAAATCATACTCGTTCAATTAGACAGTGAGTAGGTACCTACAGTTATGCATTAAAAAAGAGTCGGTGACTTGTTTTGAGTTCCGGTAATAGGAAGTGTGCGCAGTTACGGAAGTTTACTTTAATACATCATACACGGTACAATATTTAATTCTTGTAAAAATTGTATGTTGTATTTATCATTATGTATCACTTGATGCATTATTGAAACCNCGGTACAATATTTAATTCTTGTAAAAATTGTATGTTGTATTTATCATTATGTATCACTTGATGCATTATTGAAACCACTACTGTAAGGTAGTTACAAATAAACCAAAATATTAACTACAAATTTTAAACTAGCAGTAAACACATAAGATATAAAGAAGTTAAATTATCATTCTTATTATTACTCAAATCTAGAATTGGGCAGCAGTCTGCTATGAAACGAACCCCGTAATATACATCCGTCCTTATGTTCAACATAGAGACGTTAATTACAGTTATAAGTAGACAAAGCTAAAATAAGCATAAAAATTACAACTATTTACAACAATGCACAGTAACAAGAAAAATAAAACATGAAACAAATTATCCATAACACAATAATAATGCCAGTTATGTTTCTCATATCTAAAACTTATTTTTGAATTATTCACAGAAAGTCAGGCTGAAATAAAAACAGCAGATACTGTATGTAAACACTTTCATCGTTGAATTTATGGTGACCTAAATTAAGCACTTGTGAAGCAGAATGGTGATTTATATCGTATGACACAAAATAATTAAATACTTGAATGCAAAGCAAGTTATATATGGTATCCATTAAACAAGCGTTTGTATGAAATTTGCACTTTCGCAGTAAGACATGTGTACCTAAGAAACATGGAGATTATTGCTAAATCAATTTTTGAAGGTGTAAACATCAAGATATAAACATTGATTTGCCTTGCGTATAAAAATACAATCACAAGTTTTTTTTCCTTTTTTTTTTCTTTTTTTTTTTTTTATTATTTGGCTTTTGTGGATGGCCACTCTTTACCTAGTCCCTTGTTCACTACTTTAATACGTACACAGGTACGCGATTGCACGAAATACTCGATAACTTTAAAAATAACATCGCCACATTTAGAAAAAAAACGGCACCGGTAACTTGGTTTGTGATCAAGACTCGTTATCACTAGGAGTCTTCAACGTAGGAGTCCCAGCATTAGAGTTTTTTTGACCTAAAATGATGACCCACGAATCCAACGACATACTTCGGACCTTCGTCCGTTTTTCCCTCGCTCGCTTCATCTTGACGATTCTCAGAAAATAAATTAGCCTATTAATCAGATGCTGCATCAGCTAAATTTTCCGTATCAGTTGTGTCCTCGCTGTAACTTGTAAATTTTGGTTTATGGTGACAAACAAGTGCATAAGACGTAAACATAAAATTTTTACGTGTTGACAAAGGAGAAATATGACTTATAGTAAATAAGCGGTATAGAATGTTTATATTCGAGGTAACAGTACTTGCAAGTAATGCTTACAAGTTGAGCAATATTTCATACAAATATAACATAGTGAATTCTTTCATGTGTATATTATATATGTAGTTAATTATATTATATTTGTTCGCTGAAACAAAAGCCAGCTATGTTAACGAATAAAATTCTGTACATTGAGTACACTTACACCTAAAAATTAGCACAATGAAATGCAAATTTCCTCAGGAGATATCCACATGCGATACAATTACCATATCGCGTATTTTCACTTATTTTTATGTTGCACAGTCATGAAAAGATGAATTACAGTTAATGGATGCAGCTCTGATAATTATTTAATTAAATATACTTACATATTTTACAATTTTTACCTCTTCTACGTACATAATTTCGTTAATTGTAATGTTTTATAAATGCCTATTTCCAGTTATTTACATTACATACGATAACCTAATGTATACACCGGGTGAGTCACCTACGCCTATTTTTCCGTATCTATGCCACAGATTACTACCCGTCTAACCTAACATCAATCGCAGCAGAACGCCACGTTCGCGTTGATTCGTTGTCGTCGGTACAGTAAGCGGTGAATGGATGGTGTTATGTCAGCAGAGCTTTGAGAATCAGTCACTTTTCAAATAATGCACATCCGTTTATTGTGTTAGAACATATTTTTGCGATGTTTACCAAATACTTTGGTACGTGACGATTGCGTCTTTAGTAACACACATCTGCCTCGCNCGGTACAATATTTAATTCTTGTAAAAATTGTATGTTGTATTTATCATTATGTATCACTTGATGCATTATTGAAACTACTACTGTAAGGTAGTTACAAATAAACAAGAATATTAACTACAAATTTCAAACTAGCAGTAAACACATAAGATATAAAGAAGTTAAATTATCATTCTTATTATTACTCAAACTTAGAATTGGGCAGCAGTCTGCTATGAAACGAACCCCGTAAAATACATCCGTCCTTATGTTCAACATAGATAAGTTAATTACAGTTATAGGTAGACAAAGCGTAAAAATTACAAATATTTACAACAATGCACAGTAACAAGAAAAATAAAACATGAAACAATTGTCCATAACACAATAATAATGACAGTTATGTTTCTCATACCTTAAACTTATTTTTGAATTATTTACAGAAAGTCTGACTGAAATAAAAAACAGTAGATACTGTATGTAATCACTTTTATCGTTGAATTTATGGTGACCTAAATTAAGTACTTGTGAAGCAGAATGGTGATTTATATAATATGACACAAAAGAATTAAATACTTGAATGCAAAGCAAGTTATAAATGGTATCCATTTAACAAACGTTTATATATAATACATGTGTACCTAAAAACACGAAAATTATTGCTAAATCATCTTTGAAGAAGTAGACATCAAGATATATACATTTATTTGCCTTGCGCATAAAAACACAATCACAGGTGTTTTTTTTCTTCAATTTTTTTGATGATTTAACTTTTGTGGATGACCACTCTTTACCTAGTCTCTTGTTCATTTCTTTAATACGTATACAGGTATGCGATTGCACGAAATACTCGATAACTTTAAAAATAACATCGCCACATTTAGAAAAAAACGGCACCGGTAACTTGGTTTGTGATCAAGACTCGTTATCACTAGGAGTCTTCAACGTAGGAGTCCCAGCATTAGAGTTTTTTGACCTAAAATGATGAACCACGAATCCAACAACATACTTCAGACCTTTGTCTGTTTTTCCCTCGCTCGCTTCATCTTGACGATTCTCAGAAAATAAATTAGCCTATTAATCAGATGCTGCATCAGCTAAATTTTCCGTATCAGTTGTGTCCTCGCTGTAACTTGTAAATTTTGGTTTATGGTGACAAACAAGTGCATAAGACGTGAACATAAAATTTTTACGTGTTGACAAAGGAGAAATATGACTTATAGTAAATAAGCGGTTTACAATGTTTACATTCGAGGTAACAGTACTTGCAATTAATGCTTACAAGTTGGGCAATATTTCATACAAATATAACACAGTGAATTCTTTCATGTGTATATTACATATGTAGTTAATTATATTATATTTGTACGCTGAAACAAAAGCCAGCTATGTTAACGAATAAAATTCTGTACATTGAGTACACTTACACCTAAAAATTAGCACAATGAAATGCAAATTTCCTCAGGAGATATCCACATGCGATACAATTACCATATCGCGTATTTTCACTTATTTTTATGTTGCACAGTCATGAAAAGATGAATTACAGTTAATGGATGCAGCTCTGATAATTATTTAATTAAATATACTTACATATTTTACAATTTTTACCTCTTCTACGTACATAATTTCGTTAATTGTAATGTTTTATAAATGCCTATTTCCAGTTATTTACATTACATACGATAACCTAATGTATACACCGGGTGAGTCACCTACGCCTATTTTTCCGTATCTATGCCACCCGTACAGATTACTACCCGTCTAACAAAACATCAATCGCAGCAGAACGCCACGTTCGCGTTGATTCGTTGTCGTCGGTACAGTAAGCGGTGAATGGATGGTGTTATGTCAGCAGAGCTTTGAGAATCAGTCACTTTTCAAATAATGCACATCCGTTTATTGTGTTGGAACATATTTTTGCGATGTTTACCAAATACTTTGGTACGTGACGATTGCGTCTTTAGTAACACACATCTGCCTCGCTTCGAGCCATTGTGTCTGTCTCGTTATGTGACATAAAAATACAGTCACCGTTTACTGTGTTGAAGAAAATAAATCACCGCGCACGTGCTGTCGCGATTCTCTATTATCGCGCCGCTGATTGGTGCAGGCTGACTACGGCGTCGAATGCTCAGCTAACAGACGAGGCGCCGTAACGAGTACGTCCATGGAACGGGACTCGGCCACACTAGGGACTATTATNCCGTAACGAGTACGTCCATGGAACGGGACTCGGCCACACTAGGGACTATTATTTTACAGCGGAGGAAATGTATTGTTACATAGGTAGTAATGTTTACGGGTTGCATGGATACGGAAAAATAGGCGCGGGCACCCCACCCGTTATAGTCATTTACAAGTTACTTAAAACTTTATGGGTAGTGTATTATTTTTTTACATACGTCTCTCGTGCATAAGCGAATAATTTTGAAACTCATACCTGGAAATTAATCGCACTACTATAACAATATTGTATGTTTGGATAGTAACCAAAACATTTACAGAAGCATATGTATAAAGTGAGAGGGTTGTTGAACTCCCATTCGCAAGTCTTGAAAAACGGAATTTTGGACTTGGCTTTTACATTTATTTTTTTCTAGTGTCTTATAAATTTTCAGAAAGCAAGGGACGCAAGGATATCACAAATTGTGGGATTATGGATATGAATTATTTTCGAGAAGTGCAGAGATGTTTAGCAGGAGAATTGAATATACCGCATATTTTGTAGTTGTATTTATTAAATATAGAAGCACAAATATAGAAACGCACAGTAAATTTACGGCTTCGACTTTTCTGTAGCTTGTAAATACATTAGATGAAAGCATCCCCCCCCCCTGCATCATTTATACACAATACTGACAACTGATGCCTTAAACAGTATGGCATGTGTGGTGAACATATCTCTGTTATGTAGAATTTCTCTTTCCTTTTGCACGCAGCAAATCACTTTACACNTATGGCATGTGTGGTGAACATATCTCTGTTATGTAGAATTTCTCTTTCCTTTTGCACGCAGCAAATCACTTTACACAAATATAATTCTCTCTTTGGGAAATGAAAAGTATTTGACGCCTGTCCATTTTGTTTTCCTATGATGGTTGCTGCAACCGTAAACAGCCGTGGTTGGCATTCTACTTCTCCCGAAAGCACGCACAAAACTGAGGCCGAAGTCAAATAACACGCGTCTATAACTGCTGTTGTCTTGCGGCGGAGTCTGCTCGCGTGCAACCCAGCTGACGTCACGAAGTAGGGGTCGGAGGGGAAGTACATGCGCACGGCTCCACCTAACACCAATGCGCACATTGCCTTTTCCTGGGCAATGCCACTGGCTGCTGCTGACACGCCAACTATTTTATAATTGGTTATTTGTTGTGTAGTGCGTCTACTGAAACGCCTTTCCATTGGTTCCGAAGTGTCAGGCATTATAAAGAAATTTGTAAGTACCTTCTCCCACCAAAAATGTCTTCTTTTGCAGCACGTGAAACGAAAAACTAATGTGTACGTTAAGGAGTTGATCCGTTCGATCGCAGACATGTTGCACATGAAGGACACTTATGGCTGGCACTGCACATAGCAATAAATATATCACCCTATTTGTTTTTTTTTCGTGTAAGTAATTTAATTCGCGAAAGTTTCATCTCCCCTTGTTTAAAAGTGGTTTACACTGATAACATCGGACACGCAGCACGTTATTCGCTGGTTTCAATAAGCACGCTTTGCACAAGTACACAAATATTACACGGTTGCAACACTTTAGTTTGTAAATGAATTAGGACTCGAACGGGTTAAGAGCATACTAAGAGCACTCACTACCCATCAGCTCCTAAGATGTTACTATAACCTCATTAACGTCCAATGAGTACTTTAGNCATACTAAGAGCACTCACTACCCATCAGCTCCTAAGATGTTACTATAACCTCATTAACGTCCAATGAGTACTTTAGACCACAATCTAGGGAAACATGAAACAATTTCTAGCTGCCATGTCCACTGAAAAGTTTTTTTTTTGTAAACATGCATACTCGGTTAAATGCGCAACAGAGTGTGGGAGTTAATAACTGCACGGTGGTGTTTGTATGTCTATTAGTCATCAAAGGTATTTTTGTAACGCTACAAATAAATTAGAGTAACTTTCACAAAATCTTGTGTGAAATGTGTAGAACTAGTTCTAAATTTTAACAAGCAAGCGTTGTAGATTTTAAGTTTATTATAAATATCTAGCTACAAAAAAAATTTTCTATTTTTTCTAAAATATGGTGTTGTAAATATACAATATTTCAGCTGCAAAATTATAAGAAAATATTTGGCTACTAGTTTCCAAAGAATCGCTTGGGAAAATTTCGCAAATATTTTACTATGTAGAACGTATAAAAACCATTTTTTACTGGCTATGTAGATATTTTTAAAGACCGGTGAATACGTAGGAGCAGAAAAGTTCGTATTTCATTTTAAGTCAACGTAGACTTCAAACACGTGTACATTACACGCACTTCTTTGACTGTATCACATTTTAATATATTTGCCCTGCAATCTTCCGACTAAAACACAAACTGGCAAGAAACAAGGTATTTTTTACTGTGCTGTTTGTTCAAGGCTGAAACTTGTTTTTCACTTGGGTTGGCCTAAATTATCCGATGAACAAAATTACTGGGTGTTCGAATATGCATAATAAGATAATGGAAATTAGTTTTCAGGCTACCTAACCCACATAATTTTAACGGCCCTTTGCGTTGTTAAATGCGTAGTTTTAAAAATATTCACAATTTTCTGCACAATAATATTTTTTTACGTTTTACACACTAATCTTTGGAAAACACGTGCCAATTTTTGTTTCTTAGAAACTTGAAGTGAAATAGTTTACAAAACATTGAAACTTACAATATGTATATCCATGTTTATATCTCCCNTATGGCATGTGTGGTGAACATATCTCTGTTATGTAGAATTTCTCTTTCCTTTTGCACGCAGCAAATCACTTTACAGAAATATAATTCTCTCTTTGGGAAATGAAAAGTATTTGACGCCTGTCCATTTTGTTTTCCTATGATGGTTGTTGCAACCGTAAACCGCCGTGGTTGGCATTCTACTTCNATGATGGTTGTTGCAACCGTAAACCGCCGTGGTTGGCATTCTACTTCTCCCAAAACTGAGGCCGAAAACAAATAACACGTGTCTAAACTGCTGTTGTCTTGCGGTGACGTCTGCCCGCGTGCAACCCAGCTGACGTCACGAAGTAGGGGTCGGAGGGGAAGTACGTGCGAACGGTTCCACCTAACACCAATGCGCGCATTTCCTTTTCCTGGGCCATGCTATTGGCAGCTGCCGACACGCCAAATATTTCATAGTTGGTTGTTTGTTGTGTCATGCGTCTACTGAAACGCCTTTCCATTGGTTCCGAAGTGTCAGGCATTATAAAGAAATTTGTAAGTACCTTCTCCCACCAAAAATGTCTTCTTTTGCAGCACGTGAAACGAAAAACTAATGTGTACGTTAAGGAGTTGATCCGTTCGATCGCAGACATGTTGTACATGAAAGACACTTATGGCTGGCACTGCACATATCAATAAATATATCACCCTATTTGTTTTTTTTCGTGTAAGTAATTTAATTCGCGAAAGCAAGTTTCATCTCCCCTTGTTTAAAAGTGGTTTACACTGACAACATCGGACACGCAGCACGTTACTCGCTGGTTTCAATAAGCACGCTTTACACAAGTACACAAATATTACACGGTTGCAACACTTTAGTTTGTAAATGAATTGGGACTCGAACGGGTTAAGAACATACTAAGAGCACTCACTACCCATCAGCTCCTAAGATGTTACTATAACCTCATTAACGTCCAATGAGTACTTTAGACCACAATCTAGGGAAACATGAAACAATTTCTAGCTGCCATGTCCACTGAAAAGTTTTTTTTTTTGTAAACATGCATACTCGGTTAAATGCGCAACAGAGTGTGGGAGTTAATAACTGCACGGTGGTGTTTGTATGTCTATTAGTCATCAAAGGTATTTTTGTAACGCTACAAATAAATTAGAGTAACTTTCACAAAATCTTGTGTGAAATGTGTAGAACTAGTTCTAAATTTTAACAAGCAAGCGTTGTAGATTTTAAGTTTATTATAAATATCTAGCTACAAAAACAATTTTCTATTTTTTCTAAAATATGGTGTTGTAAATATACAATATTTCAGCTGCAAAATTATAAGAAAATATTTGGCTACTAGTTTCCAAAGAATCGCTTGGGAAAATTTCGCAAATATTTTACTATGTAGAACGTATAAAAACCATTTTTTACTGGCTATGTAGATATTTTTAAAGACCGGTGAATACGTAGGAGCAGAAAAGTTCGTATTTCATTTTAAGTCAACGTAGACTTCAAACACGTGTACATTACACGCACTTCTTTGACTGTATCACATTTTAATATATTTGCCCTGCAATCTTCCGACTAAAACACAAACTGGCAAGAAACAAGGTATTTTTTACTGTGCTGTTTGTTCAAGGCTGAAACTTGTTTTTCACTTGGGTTGGCCTAAATTATCCGATGAACAAAATGACTGGGTGTTCGAATATGCATAATAGGATAATGGAAATTAGTTTTCAGGCTACCTAACCCACATAATTTTAACGGCCCTTTGCGTTGTTAAATGCGTAGTTTTAAAAATATTCACAATTTTCTGCACAATAATATTTTTTTACGTTTTACACACTAATCTTTGGAAAACACGTGCCAATTTTTTTTTCTTAGAAACTTGAAGTGAAATAGTTTACAAAACATTGAAACTTACAATATGTATATCCATGTTTATATCTCCCNTTTCTTAGAAACTTGAAGTGAAATAGTTTACAAAACATTGAAACTTACAATATGTATATCCATGTTTATATCTCCCGTCTCCCCCGCCCCTTTATTCCGGCGCTGTTCCATAATCACCTCAATTATCCTCAGCAGCTCTCAAGGCCTCGCTGTGCAGAGCCACCCAAATCTCTCCATTCACTCCATGTCTATAATAAACTTTAAGTGTGTTTATTAAAATTTATGATTATAGGTTTACACATTCCACAATAACGTGATGTAAAATTTGCCCTAATTTATGTGCAGCGTTAAAAAAATAACCTTGGACACTAATTTTCAAATAATTATTTGTAGAAAAATACAAAAATAAATATACAGGCAAACACAATTCGATGCACTTTTAAAATTATTTTCTAAGATAAGGGACTGAAAGGTATATGTTTTTACAAGCTGTCTGTCATAAAGTGAGTACTTTTGAAATCAACCTTAGAAATAGTCACTGCCGTTAACTGCATTTGTGCAACTGTACGCACTGGCACGCAGGCTTGCAGTTAAGTTGGTAGCGAATTAAGGAAAATAGTCCCAAGTCTCGATGTTGTATTACGAGTGTAACAAATAAAGTAAATTTGTGTTTTTTTTCTCGCTTTATACAAATTAGAGTTCGAATCGACCGGCTCATAACAATTTTACGTTTGGCACTTGACTGGCGCATGAACAGTCATTAGGCTTCTGGCAATGTACATTTTACATATGGTGGAAGAATACAAACTGGGGAGAAAAGTATATCTTGTGCTCAGTCGACCGCTAATAGCTTATAGGTAGGGCCAGTGACTTTTCGCGTAAAAACCGGAGCACACAGTTGACTCCAATAAGCTGTTGTTATACCTCCATTGGCGGCTGGTGCCGTGTCCGTCTTTGACCAAGCCACTCAGGACTAAGTAACTCCGNCCTCCATTGGCGGCTGGTGCCGTGTCCGTCTTTGACCAAGCCACTCAGGACTAAGTAACTCCGACACTGGACCTTAGTGATTCGTGCGCAAACGGTTAACACTGGCTAGGACATTTTTTAGCTAATCAAAGAAGCTGGACGACCCTACAGTGCTTTGGACTGTGTCTTGTCTCGGAATCTTTTCACGAAATATCACTGCCCCTACTTATAGGTACTGATATTCAATTTTGAATTCATAGACATTTATGAGCATTTGCCAATCTCTCAGAATGTTTTAACGAATTCGTAGAGCAGTTTTACGAACAAGTATTTTGTTATCAGGAAGTNTCAGGACTAAGTAACTCCGACACTGGACCTTCGTGATTCGTGCGCAAACGGTTAACACGGGCCAGGACATTTTTTAGCTAATCAAAGAAGCTGGACGACCCTACAGTGCTTTGGACTGTGTCTTGTCTCGGAATCTTTTCACGAAATATCACTGCCCCTACTTATAGGTACTGATATTCAATTTTGAATTCATAGACATTTATGAACATTTGCCAATCTCTCAGAATGTTTTAACGAATTCGTAGAGCAGTTTTACGAACAAGTATTTTGTTATCAGGAAGTNCATTTGCCAATCTCTCAGAATGTTTTAACGAATTCGTAGAGCAGTTTTACGAACAAGTATTTTGTTATCAGGAAGTAGCTGACATAAAGGACTGAAATGTACGACAACTTGTGTATACGTGACGGAGTTTTGTGTGTTAAAACTGTTTACAAGCCGTCTACTTGTTCTAGGCAGGCATATATGAGAAACACGGAATAAAATAAATGGTACGAATCGGAACTTTCATGTTTGAAAAGCAGCAGCTTTATTTCAGAGACTTTTCTCCAGAGGTTGCTTTTGCGCGTACAGATTATGTTGTGGTTTTGTCAACAGTAGCTTTATGTGCGTTTGTTCAATCGAAGAACCATCAGCAGTACAAAGTAAAAATAAAAAGGGGGAGGGCGTTTAAATAAAATATATGTTAATTCAGCAATATTTAAAAACAAAAAAATACTTAACACAATAAATACAATATTATTAAAACCACTAAAACATTATTAATTTCCCAGTCAAGCTGTTTTATTTACATAAAATGAAGTGAACTGTTATGTGACATGAAAAAAATTCACATATTGAAGTATAATTTTCATAAGGATGCCAGATGTTCAAATGCAATACATTCTTAGCCAAGATTTAAATCAATGCTAAGTTTTAAAAAGATTTGATTTTTTTTTTCTGCTTTAAACGAATTTGGAATCACGCGTTGCGCAAACGCCTGGCGACAGATTGATAGGCGTTTCTGTGAGACAGTCAAAAAAACAANGAATTTGGAATCACGCGTTGCGCAAACGCCTGGCGACAGATTGATAGGCGTTTCTGTGAGACAGTCAAAAAAACAATTCTGTTCATATATCCAAGATTCGATACGTCTTTTAAAGAACAAACGATTTATGGTCGGTGCACCATTGAAAATACGGCCTGGTGTCGCCTTAAATAATGGATTTTAACCATTATTAACGCGTTTATCCTTTGTAGGATTACTTTCCAAAAATTACGACCATAGTGTTGATATTAATAAACTGTCATCGAGAAACTGTTTTAAGTTAAATTTTTTAATTAACGGTACTTAATTTCTTTTTTAATGTAATATGCTTTAACTACCACACAATTTTAACCATTAATGGCGTGTAAAAATTTTCTAAAGTATTTTTATGTTCTATATGAACAGAATATGCATCTGGCGATGAAGCTCTTATACTATCAAACCTCCCCAAGTTATAAAACAAAAGTTCAAGACACTCAAATAGTTCAAAATTTTCCAGATTGAAAAACCGAAAATGTGTGCTCAACTGCTACGTAATGATGGCAGAGTTTAAAGGAACTGCTTACCGTAAAACAAAAAATGTGGGAGTCAGACGCAGTCAAACAACCATTCAAAATCTAATAACTTTGTCAATGCAAACTAAGCACGGCAGTAACTCCGCTTGAATTCAATCCTTCAGCCTGGATTGAAACATACAAAATGATGATTGCATGGCATTCCGTGGATCACAATTTCAAATATTTTAACGGTACTGAATAAACACCTATAAATGATCAAGTTTCACAACTTCTGCGATACTGAATTTACGGGACACTATAGATTTGTATGTGTTAAGAGAAGTGTTTGCACATAAATAACCCGTAGCTACTTCACATAAGTAATTATTAAGTAATGCGATATTTCTCCTTCCATAAAAAACTTCTAATAAACGTACCATTCCTTTCTAAATATCCAAATTTCCATGTGTACAAATTATAGTTGATTTCATGAAACCGCATTTCGATTTAAGAGTTGAAATTAATAGGTTTTTATAACAAAATCTTTGCAAGTGCTCTTACCGTGCACTTATATTTTATATTATTCTCCAACGACTCAGGCAGCCTGAGATATGATGGTTGTATCACCGGTCTAATAATAAGTAATTATTTGGGGTTGTAAACCAGGTTGTGCAGTGTTATTATATTAATGTCTGTCCTGTGTTAAATTCAAATTTGTGTAGGTAACTGAAATGCTATGAAACTATTATAAAACCTCTCAGTCTTAGTAGTTATNGTGCACTTATATTTTATATTATTCTCCAACGACTCAGGCAGCCTGAGATATGATGGTTGTATCACCGGTCTAATAATAAGTAATTATTTGGGGTTGTAAACCACGTTGTGCAGTGTTATTATATTAATGTCTGTCGTGTGTTAAATTCAAATTTGTGTAGGTAACTGAAATGCTATGAAACTATTATAAAACCTCTCAGTCTTAGTAGTTATTATAGCCATTAAGAATAGTTATAAAATATTTCGCTTTTCACTAAGTAACGAAAAGTGGCTTTCATTACTATACTTTTTTTTTTTTTGTTGTTGTAAATTATTGACGTTTCTAAGTTTCACGTATAAATGCGCTCGTATCAGCGTAGGCAAATGTAGTCTATTCGCGGTTTCTTCGCACTTTTTGAATTAAACCTTTGAAAAAACACCTCATNTTCTTTTTTTTTTTTTTTTTTTTTTAATTATTGACGTTTCTAAGTTTCACGTATAAATGCGCTCGTATCAGCGTAGGCAAATATAGTCTATTCGCGGTTTCTTCGCACTTTTTGAATTAAACCTTTGAAAAAACACCTCATGAATGACGTGTTTAGTTATTTCCTAAACATGCCGTGTATCACAAGCATTTCATACCTCTGCTAACATGACAGTATCTTATTTTTGGTAAAATAAAATTTTACCTGTTTTTTATTTATAAATTATAACATTTAATTTATTATAAATATGAATAAAAACAATGAGAAAATAGGTTAAGTTGGTAACGTCTAGTAATATATCGTTCTCGTGCGAAATATCATTACAAATAAGTGCGCACGAATTCGGTGCGGCGTCCTTTGGTGAGATTTTCTAGACTTAGTTAAACTTAGTTTGCACGAGGCGGATGAACATCCTGAAAGTAGAAGTTTAGCAGGGCTTGAGAAAAGTGTGATATAGCCGTGAATGTAGTATAAACACCGTGGTGTGCTCAACCTTTACTCGTGCTCCACGTGTGCAGCTGCAAATGTGTCGTGCTTGAGCCATACGTACATCTCCAGGTGTACGCCTTCTGTTCAGACCATTAATGCCATGCATTATANACCTTTACTCGTGCTCCACGTATGCAGCTGCAAATGTGTCGTGCTTGAGCCATACGTACATCTCCAGGTGTACGCCTTCTGTTCAGACCATTAACGGTACGCATTACATTTGTCCAAGACATAGTTTTCTTGAAATGAAGAAATCATCACACATAGAAAAATAACCAATATGGATAAGGTTAGGTTATGTCAGGTTGAGTTAGGTGAGGTTAGGCCACATTGGATACGAAATAATTGGCTTAGAATAACACAATAAAGTGAAGAGTGTCGTTTTGATACTTAAAATAATGTTCTCAGCCAAAATGGCGTAGGCCTATTCTTGGTTTTCGAGCACTCGTCATATACGCTTCAAGTAGATTGTTTTTTGTGCATATGCCCCAGAATCACTGCATGCATGAAGCACGTATGCCTCAAGCACGTAGCCATAAGTACCACACGCACAAAGTGCGTGTGTGTGTATGAATGTATATACACACACATAAACACACACAAATACAATATTTCCACCTTTTCGTATTAAAATCTCGGAAACATACTAAGATTTGGTTTGTGGNTGCCCCAGAATCACTGCATGCATGAAGCACGTATGCCTCAAGCACGTAGCCATAAGTACCACACGCACAAAGTGCGTGTGTGTGTATGAATGTATATACACACACATAAACACACACAAATACAATATTTCCACCTTTTCGTATTAAAATCTCGGAAATATACTAAGATTTGGTTTGTGGTATTATATATTTTACATGAATGTTATTTTATTAATATAGTATATTGTTAATACGTATCAGGTGTGCCTTGGTAATGCTAAGCAGTGTACAATATTTAGTACTGTACGTCACAGAAATATGTGTTCATTGAAAGGTTTACTGAAACTAAATTAATGTGATTTTTCAGACAGATATCATTATATTTACTTAAAACCTTTTATTTACTTAAACGTCCGTAATATATTAAACTAGATGACTAAGTAAGAACATTATATTCCTATCAACGAATCAACTAAGCTACATTTTTAAGATTAAAAGTGCATTTGAAGTAATATTTGCGTTTATGAATGCCGATGTCAATAACTTTAAACAAAAACAAGGTAGAGAATACACCGTGGGTTAAATTAATTTCCAGCTGGTGAGACTTTTAAGAAATGGTAAATTGCAACAAATGTGTTCTACCAAAGGGTTATTATGAAATGGTTTGCGTAGCCGAACAATATAGTCTTATTGATAATTAATTTTCAAACAACTTTAATTAGGTTCTCATTGTTCAAAAAATTGGTATTCGTACAATCAACCCAATTAATATAAATAATCAAGAGAGACAGAATTGTTATAAATAGTCAATAGAGAGAGTTGTTACAAAATCCACAATGTAGAACGTGGGTAGATTCCTAACTTTTCATTAATAAATGTAAAATAATTCACATTTCTCGACGATACCTTGCAAAATATTAACATTTATCTTTGGTAACAATCAGTTCAATGAACGTGTTAAAAAATATCCACTTTCTAAAAATCTAAATATCTTGTAGGCGCCATTGAATTATACATCTCGGAGAGAGGAAATTGTATCTCGGAAACAAATTTTAAACTTTTTTTTCGAGTTAGTGGGAACTTTTACCGATGCGTACGTGAAGTAATAGGGTTTGACAAGCAATTGTAAACAATTCTAGACACATCACATTTTTATTTACAGGGGTTGTAAAACTCTTGACTGCGAAATTCAAACAAAAATGTCAAATGAAAAAGAGTTGCATGAAATTCAGAAAAATTATTAATACCTTAGAAAATCTTACTAGCCTATAATATAACTACCCATACAATTAAAATTTTTATTATTGATAATATGTTTAAAATATGACGTATTCTATCGTTAACGTCCGATGAAACAATAAATAACTGTTTAATTTGTTTTCCTTCGATTCCATCGATTAATGTTTTCTATTTGTGAATCCATGTGCCATACATTCGAACACGTGTAAGTGTATGTGTGTAATGTGTGTATGTATAAGTATATAAATAACCGTTTTATAGTCAAGACCTTACCTACACACGTGCAAAAACGTTTTTTAAAAAGTCGAAGATAAGCATTTTCTTAATAAAGGTGGTGACAAAATTATTCTGTAGTGACAGTGAAATTTTAGTTCATGTTGTAAACGTCACCTCGTTTGCCTCCAGCAAATTAATTTAGGAGCTTTTCATTAACAAAGTGTTTGAATGTAATTAAAAAATAATAATAGTGTAAACACAAACAATGTCTCATTATTCGAGTGCATGCGTATATTATTATGCATAATTGTCAATAATGTGTAATATAATTAAAATTATGTCTATGTAAGTGGAGCCGCGGTGAAGTAGTGGTTAGATTACTCGCCTCCCATGCGAATTTTTTGCATGTGGGAATCGTGCCGGGCTATGCCGCCGGTCGCGCGGGTTTTCTCGGGGATCTCCCATTTTCCCCGCCCTTTCATTCCGGCGCTGCTTCTTACTCACCTCGCTTCACCCTCATCGGCCCTCAAGGCCTCGATTTCAAGAGGGGCCCTAAATCTCCTCACTCACTCAATATGTAAGTTTAAGGAGCCCGTCTACCTGGAACTTTTTCCCACGTCTAGGCCGGGAAGCGCGGGAGCGATAAGGGCGACACTGCGACGCGCATCAAGTACGCCATCGCCGCTAAGCGCAAGGCTCTGAACTGGCGTGCAGTGTTCTCGTCGTGCTGCGTGTACCTATGGGACTTTCAGCGGTGACCATATTATTTTATTAGTGGGAAGTCTTTAGGAAGGTTCAGTGCAGGCCCCTATAGTAGTTTTGT
>NQII01002028.1:393393-413103 GCA_002778355.1 Clitarchus hookeri
TTTACCGGATTCCCGATATTCACGGCACACTCGTGAAATAGTCGTACGCGAACATCCAAATGTTATCGCTACCTCGGAGATGCTATGTCCCATCTCTCGTGCGCCGACTATAACACCACGTTCAAACTCACTTATATCTTGATAACCTGACACTATAGCAGCAGTAACCGATCTAGCTGCCGACCGCATCGCGTTACTCTGGTTGGTTCCATACCTGTGTTATTTGCATACGCATGCCTATGCCAGTTTTTTCTTGGCTCTTCAGTGTATAAGTATGTACATTCTTACCACAATGTGAATAAAATAAGAAACACTAACCTCACTGGATGAAATTTAAACGTTACGCTCGCAATATAACGGCGGATCTTAAGACTACTTATATTCATTCGCTGCCGACTTGACTGGGAGTATGCATGGTAACTGCCGAATGCGGTGGAATACACACTCTAAATCAGTGATATCAATCTGTGAAAAATCTTTTACTGAAAGTCAGTTGATAAGCTACTGCTAGCCGGCAAATCAAACAAATCAACTAGGAACAAGTGGTTTATAGCTGAGACATTCTTGACATTCAGCGGGAAATCACAAATAAGTCAATNACATTCTTGACATGCAGCGGGAAATCACAAATAAGTCAATAAAATTCAACCACTTGATTAATTAGTTATCTGGAACTGATTGTCAGTTGCTCAAGTCTCACTGTTTTCACTGATTTGGCTCAATTATGATTTATTCAAGTTTAGAGTGCACACACAATATGTTCATTACACACTTCGTAATATTTATTTTAAATGGCAGTTTAGGATAAAATATGGCTGAAAGGAAAAATTAACTACGGCCACAAAAGTGCTGACATTACCGTGAACAGCCTTATATGTAGTTATATAAAATATATAAGTCTATATATTTTTTTCAAATGTTGATTTTAAAAGTGTGTAATTTACCGTAAACAGCTTAGTTCTGGAATATTTGGCAAGTTTCTCTTAGCTGTTTCTGCATCTAAGTCACTATCTCTAACCATTTGCTACGTCTTTTAAGGAAAGGTCAGAGTGTGTGGCGTGACATGATGTTGACTCTCAGCAGAGCAGGCTGCCCTACACCGTAAAAAAATTTGTGGTAAACTTCCTAAACTGTAATGGAAGTTTTTAATCCTATACAGTATATGTAAATAATACTATATGTCAGGCTAAATATATGGGAATGTTTAGCATTGCTACTATAGAAAGTTGGGAACTTCCCTAGGCATTTGATTATTTCCTGAGCAAATGAAGGAATGTTACTATGCATGCATGGGAAAATAATTTACCATACGTGCTTTATCACTGTAAATATACACTGATATGGTAAATTTACAAATAATTTATTATAGTGTACGCAACAGACGCACATATCACACCGGGCCAGTGGAAGAGGTGAGACCTTCAGAAGAAAACACTCATCTGCAATGCCTGTCACGTTTATCACATCCGAAAATCCCAGCTTGCATCCGCCAGGAATCAAACCCAGTTCTCTATGTCCTGCGAGTCCTGCGAGTCCTGCGTGCATCTACAGTCGCCAAGACACTACGAACCGAGGCCTCTGCAGATGTTTGAAGAACGCCAGCAAATAAAGTATAGTACGTTCACGGTTACTTCCAATTTTTCTGTAGCACTGCTAAGGTTCTACTTCCACGATATTACTCCGCGTCATGCAGACAAATCCTTTCTTAGACAAGAAAATTACACCAAAGGGACCACGCACTGTATTCGTGCACGCTCAGTTAAATTATATTTTGCATGAGAACTGTTTCTTACTAGGTATTACCAACACACCTAATTTCTCTCTGTTTTTATTCATATCAATTGAAAATTAAGTATAATTGAACCATAAATGAGATAATTTTATGTTAACACTTTATAAAACGCTTGTCACAAATTACACATTTAGGAACGAACCAAGCACGTCATGCATGGGGTGATATTTCAAAGGTTTGATTCAAAGAGTGTAAAGATACTGCGAACAGACTATATAATTGTAGCGCAAAAGAAAACTCGCTTGTATTCATTAGAGATTTTGTTTATATCTTGGCTTGGCACCCAACTGCACAGGTGTAGTGATCAGATCATTCGTCCCTCGCCGGGACGAATCGGGTTAGATTCCCGGCGACGTCAGACCAGGATTTTTTTTATTGGAGGACGTCGTGGCGGACGTTGCTGTCGTTCGGTGAGTTTTCTTGGGGTCCTCCCAGTTTTAATAATGTCACGTCACTGTTCGTCGCTGCTCCGTCACCCTGTAGGCACTGCAGGACCTCAGCTGTTAAGCGCAACCCACGTTTCTCATATCTAGGGGCAGTGATATTTCGCGAAAAGATTTCGAGACAAGATACAGTCCAAAGCACTGTATGGTCGTCCAGCTTCTTTGATTGGCTAAAAAATGTTCTGGCCCGTGTTAACCGTTTGCCGATTTTTAACGCTAAAAGTCACTGGCCCTACTCATATCACATCGCGCGTAAAGGCGATGGGGAATTTGACGAGCGTGACAGGTTCGCCGTTAAGTGTGCTGGTGATCAAAAAATGCATTACTTTTTGTACGAAATACGGTTCCACTTGTAGATATAACACACTAGTACTATTTTCTCGCATAAATACATTTTAGAACGCATACGTTTTTTTTGCATAATAGCATAATTAGTTTAAAAATTTTGTGATTTTGGGACGTATTTAGAAAATTTACTTTTTAAAAAATGTTTTGCAGTGTGATAGCCTAATTGGGCCCACATATACGCGGGAAAGTGGACTATAGCTGTGCCCCTGGAGACAAAAACGGGCTGTTCAACAGACGTCGAGCCAAGCCACCGGCACGTGTGAAGATTATTCTAAGAGAAGAAGTCGAAGCAAGCGCCGTCATAGACTAAACACGAGGTAGGCCGATCTCGCCGTGCCCCAACATAGAACTACTTTTCTGCCAACACGGCTAGCACAAACGGCGTGGATTCGATTTGAGGTTAGAACACTGCTTGGTAAACAAGTGCTTTGTGATGTTTGTATACTTCCTCTAACCAATTTAAATGCGGTTTGAATAAATTCAAATTGGTAACTGTATTTCATTAATATAACAGTGCTCGTCATTTTAAAATTAAAATGTGAACCAATACGTTCATCATTGTTGACAATGTGACTTTGACAGCTGTGTTCTTGGGTGCATGCGCGGAAGACGAATAAGCGGTCCGCCTCACCTATAGTCTACGAGAGCCGCCGACGTGCTGTCCGCTGTCCGTCCTGCCGTTGAAGCAGTCTTCGCGTGTGAGGAAAGATGCGCTCAGCCGCGCCCAGTGCGCTGTCGTGGCTCCAATTAAAAACCCCGCGCGGTAGCAAACACTTGTAATTGCGTAATTATGTAAATATTTTGCTGTAAAAATGTGTTGCTTCTAACAATAACGTCCAGTCACGCTAGCGTTGACTCATCCGATTGTTCAAAAAGTCCGTTAGTTAGCACACATATATGCGAAAATGCCCAACGGGAACACACACACACACACACACACACACACAGAGAAAAGTATAATGTCGTGCCAACAGTATTAATGTCACTGCTACACTAATTTTTTGTTATCTGTGAGCCATCAATAACTAATGCAGTCGTTAATATATTACACTGTTAAGCTATTAATGTAATTGTAACATTAAGTATTTTTGCAACAACGCCACCTCCTTACTCTATTGTCAACATTAAGGTGGTTTTTATGTTGCAACAAAACCAATTTTGTGTTGATGTTGAATTGATGTTAACATTTGTGTTAAACGTTTTCTTGTATTTTCTGTGCTTTAAAAAATTATTCTGAAGTAAAATAAATTAAGTACAATTATTTTGTCACAAAAAGAAATATTTCTAACAAAGTAAAAAAAAATGATGGCTATGAGAGGAATCAAACCCGCGCTTCAGTGCTTGACTCTCTCCACTTTACGAAACCTAACGTTCTACTTACTAACTGCTCCATTTTAACACGTCTGTACATGTTTCAAATATAACGACAAATTGCAGTTCTCCTTCGTTATATGGAAATACTTAATGCTATATAAATATATGCATATTCGACACACACAAACTGCTTTGCAAGGCTTGAAATTGAGAGCTGGTCTAAGCTACATTTAGTTATCATACCATGCTATACAATTTCAATATAGCGGTTTCATTTTACGAGGTTATCGCTGTTAACTAGTATCCGCCATTTTACAACGTCAAGTCAGTGTAAAATTGTGTTGACTGGACATTACATTAATGTCGCAGTAACACAAAATATTTTGTTCATCCTGTTATTTTTAGCGTAATACAACATTTGGTTGCGGCAACATTACTTAGAGGCTTTATTTACATTAACACTTCAACAGTATATTTGCATTAGAGTAATATAATATTTTGAAAATATTCATTAACTTTGTCAGAACGTTATTAATTGTACAACATAAACGTTTAAAGAAAGGCCTCAATATTAATTTTTTTTTTNCATTAACTTTGTCAGAACGTTATTAATTGTACAACATAAACGTTTAAAGAAAGGCCTCAATATTAATTTTTTTTTGTTGCAGCATCATTAGACATTTTTCTGTGCGTGGTCCGCTGTGACAAAAAAACTAAACTGACCTCAGTGCTTACGACGCATGGAAACCTCTCCTCATTTCCTGTAGTTCTGGGAGCCGGGGTGAACTAAACAGAGGTTGTTAGCACGAATCGTACTCCACTGTTGCAATCGGAAAATGATGGTCTATGCGACACTTCCAATATACACACCACTTACACTTACACATTTCTCCTGTAACAGACGGCAATACTTCTAGCATGTCAATAATAAGATAAATTGAAAGTGCACGTGCATCACTTACTTTTAAATAAGCTGCTAAACAAAGTTTCTCATCAGAGATTTATTGTACCAAAAATACCATAACNTACTTTTAAATAAGCTGCTAAACAAAGTTTCTCATCAGAGATTTATTGTACCAAAAATACCATAACATAGCATTTCATCTTTATGCAAGCATGTTGCAAATACATGTGTTACAAAACCACACAAATATTGCAAAAAGTTTTATTTTGTATCATAACAATAAACAAAATTCAATGGCTGTCTGTTTGTTTGGGAAACACTATTGTTCCCTTCTCTTTTATTGTCACTCCCCAAATGGATCTATACTGTGTGTGACCTCTTCGAGAATTCAAAAGATCCCTGAAGCACCGAGGCATACTGAAGATGAATTTATGCAGTCGCTCTTTTGGCAAGTTGTCCCATTCTGTCTGCGCGGCCAATATCAGCTCATTCAAATTGTTGGGTTGTTGATGGCGTGCTTGGATGCCAGTTTTCAGAAGGTCCCAGGCATGCTATATGCAGTTCATGTCTGATCTTACTGCTGGCCAATTGATGCTTTGAATACAGGCTTGCTTAAGGTATTGATCAACAACTCTTACACGGTGTGCGAGCGGCATTATCGTCCGCCAGCAGAAACATTTCAACATATGCCTATCGGTAAGGGTGCACAACAGTCTGAAAAACATCTGCGATGTACCGCCGAGCTGTCGTTGTACCCTCGATACGAACTATTGGCGTTCGACATCCAAGCATGATTCTTGCCCAGACCAGGATTCCTCCACTTTGGCATGCATGGACTTTTTGCCTATGCACCTCGTCTTCTCCACGCCCTCAACCTTCTGTAATATGGCCTAGAACAAATACTCGTCTCATCAGCGAACAGAACATGGGACCATTCTTCAACTGTCCACTCGTGATGACCCCGTGCTCATTGCAACCTGTTCTGCCGATGTTGTCTGTTGCGATAAGGGAGTCTCATGGGCCTCCTAGCACGTAGGCCTTCCTCTCGAAGACGACTGCGCACGGTCTGGTCAGAGAGCTGTACACCCGAGACTGCTTGGAGACGATCTCGTATCTCCCTTGCCGGTGGGGAAGTATGCGTTAATTCTCACATAGCGGACCTGAGAAGGTGTTATGACTCTCGAGATCGTGGTCGATCATTGACAGTACCAGTCTCTAGGTATCGCTTCCAGATCTCAGACACATAACTTTGCGACACACCCACAGGTTCAGCAATCGTGTATTCTACAACACCTCTTTGTACGAGGGAAACGATCCTAGCACATTGCAACTTTGTTATTGTGTGCCGTGACATGGTCCGATCACTTCTGCAGTCAAGCCCTCACTAGCTGAATGCAAACAAGCTGGCATTCCTCTGTCACAGACGCAAGGGGCCAAAAGTTCTCTACAGTCAAGTGGGACACATGCATTCCGACAAAACGAACGAAAAACGCGTATACATTATCCTAGGAATGCATTCCAAGTAATAACGTTGGAACATTCACATATCGTTTGATACAAAAGTTTTTTTGAGCAGTGTATTATCTTTCCACTAAACTATATACGTGTATTCAACGGGTAAGTGTCTTCGGTGAGAAATATTTTAGCTCGTTTACACATAGAATAGCAGAAAAATTGTCTTGTTTTATATGTAGTGTAACGCAAACACAACATTTTTTTTTTTTTTTTTTTTTTTTATAATTTCACTACGAATACCTCAAAAGCAAACAACGAAGATATTTTTTAATTTCAGAACCTTCAGTGGAATTCACAAAAGTTTTGTTATCGAAGAAAAGTAGTATTCATAATTTACGAATATTTACAGAAGTATGCTTTTACTGTTTTAAAATATCGTTAAATTTGTTTCTAAAACTACGATAATGGTTTTATACTCTTGTTGATTACCGTAGTTCGCCGGGGTTCATATTTTATTTCAGTCAACTATTCGAACAAAATAGAATACAATTTTACTACACGAGAAGTCTCGTCGACGAGTCTTCGCACAATTTTGCAAGCTACGCTGTTAAATATTTCNAATACAATTTTACTACACGAGAAGTCTCGTCGACGAGTCTTCGCACAATTTTGCAAGCTACGCTGTTAAATATTTCCGTACAGTTATGTAAATTGTCACGTAAATGTACAGTTCACATACAGAAACGCCATCCGCAATGATGGAATACAGAGCTTGGCTCCGTAATTACAAAATACTCCTTATTCCCTATAGCTTCAAGTTTCGGAAACGAAAAGTTTCATTTTAAAGGGATAAAACAATATACGTAAAATGTATTTTTAAAAGATTAGTTTAAATTAATCTCTTTCGTATTATTANTTTTAAAGGGATAAAACAATATACGTAAAATGTATTTTTAAAAGATTAGTTTAAATTAATCTCTTTCGTATTATTAAGAATTTTTAATTTACAATTTTTCCAACGGTGTGGCACTCAATTTTATATCATTCCTGAAGTCTAAAGTAAACCAACAATGCTAAATTAGTGTCGCATTTGAAAATTCTGGTTAACGTGCTTTGCCCCCTCCCCCCTCCCCCGCCTTGGTCTGATGTCATTACGAAGGTAATATACTACGTCCAGTTATAATATGCCACANTTTTAAAGGGATAAAACAATATACGTAAAATGTATTTTTAAAAGATTAGTTTAAATTAATCTCTTTCGTATTATTTAGAATTTTTACTTTACAATTTTTCCAACGGTGTGGCACTCAATTTTATATCATTCCTGAAGTCTAAAGTAAACCAACAATGCTAAATTAGTGTCGCATTTGAAAATTCTGGTTAACGTGCTTTCCCCCTCCCCCCTCCCCCGCCTTGGTCTGATGTCATTACGAAGGTAATATACTACGTCCAGTTATAATATGCCACACCATTACAAATTTATGAGATGTTTAGTACGTAATTCTTAAGTGTGAAAATTTGTTATGATTGAATTACTGGGTTCACAGGCGAAGTGTTTAAATTCAGATATAAAATACATTTGCTTTGAAAAGTGGTGCCGTTTAGTATTTTTTATTGAAAATCGTGAATGTTGGGTAACCTCGCTGCACCACGTGCATGTCGAATTCGGGAACAGCCAGCTGAACAGATATTGAACAAAATGGTTGTTAGCCTTGAGGAACTGGATATTCCATCTCTAAATAATGCGCCTGGAAATTAAAGTATTATGTAAGTTAGCGTGTATTGTCGCTTGGTTACACAAAGGTACAGAGCTCGGTTCAGCTCCTTAATAGATTCTAACATATGGTATCTCGGTCTAAAAAAACTCTTACATGTTTGTAAAAAAAAGTTATAATTTTTTTTTAAGTTTTTGGTTATTCCTGACAGCTGCATTGAATTTGGTTTGAAATGAACCTGGCAGAAGGAAAATAAAGGCCATTGCAATAGGAATCTCGGAACAAGGAGGGGCCTCGCGGTGGTTTAGTGGTCAGACTACTCGCCTCCCTCCAAAGCGAACCGGGTTCGATTCCCAGTGGGGTTGCCCCCGGGCTTTCGCATGTGGGAAACGTGCTGGACCATGTCCCTGGTTGGTGGGTTTTTTAGGTGATCTCCAGTTTTCCCCGCACATTAACTTTGTCAGAACGTTATTAATTGTACAACATAAACGTTTAAAGAAAGGCCTCAATATTAATTTTTTTTTTGTTGCAGCATCATTAGACATTTTTCTGTGCGTGGTCCGCTGTGACAAAAAAAACGAAACTGACCTCAGTGCTTACGACGCATGGAAACCTCTCCTCATTTCCTGTAGTTCTGGGAGCCGGGGTGAACTAAGCAGAGGTTGTTAGCATGAAGCGTTCTCCGCCGTTGCAATCGGAAAATGATGGTCTATGCAACACTTCCAATATACACACCACTTACACTTACACATTTCTCCTGTAACAGACGGCAATACTTTTAGCATGTCAATAATAAGATAAATTGAAAGTGCATGTGCATCACTTACTTTTAAATAAGCTGCTAAACAAAGTTTCTCATCAGAGATTTATTGTACCAAAAATACCATAACATAGCATTTTATCTTTATGCAAGCATGTTGCAAATACATGTGTTACAAAACCACACAAATATTGCAAAAAATTTCATTTTGTATCATAAGAATAAACAAAATTCAATAGCTGTCTGTTTGTTTGGGAAACACTATTGTTCCCTTCTCTTTTATTGTCACTCCCCAAATGAATCTATACTGTGTGTGACCTCTTCGAGAATTCAAAAGATCCCTGAAGCACCGAGGCATACTGAAGATGAATTTATGCAGTCGCTCTTTTGGCAAGTTGTCCCATTCTGTCTGCGCGGCCAATATCACCTCGTTCCCATTGTTAAGTTGTTGATGGCCTGCTTGGATGCCAGTTTTCAGAAGGTCCCAGGTATGCTATGTGCAGTTCATGTCTGATCTTACTGCTGGCCAATTGATTCTTTGAATACAGGTTTGCTGAAGGTATTGATCAACGACTCTTACACGGTGTGCGAGCGGCATTACCGTCCGCCAGCAGAAACATTTCACCATATGCCTGTCGGCAAGGGTGCACAACAGTCTGAAAAACATCTGCGATGTACCGCCGAGCTGTCGTCGTACCCTCGATGCGAACTATTGGCGTTCGACATCCAAGCATGATTCTTGCCCAGACCAGGATTCCTCCACTTTGGCATGCATGGACTTTTAGCATAGCACGAGGTCTCGCCTGTGCACCTCGTCTTCTCCACGCCCTCAACCTTCTGGAATCTGGCCTAAAACAAATATACTCGCCTCATCAGTGAACAAAACATGGGACCATTCTTCAGCTGTCCACTCGTGATGATCCCGTGCTCATTGCAAGCTGTTCTGCTGACGTCTGTTGCGATAAGGGAGTCTCATGGGCCTCCTAGCACGTAGGCCTTCCTCTCGAAGACGACTGCGCACGGTCTGGTCAGAGAGCTGTACACCCGAGTCTGCTCGGAGACGATCTCGTATCTCCGCTGCCGTTGGGGAAGCATGCGTTAATTCTCACATAGCGGACCTGAGAAGGTGTTATGACTCTCGAGATCGTGGTCGATCATTGACAGTACCAGTCTCTAGGTATCGCTTCCAGATCCCAGACACATAACTTTGCGACACACCCACAGTTTCAGCAATCGTGTGTTCTACAACACCTCTTTGTACGAGGGAAACGATCCTAGCACATTGCAACTTTGTTATTGTGTGCCGTGACATGGTCCGATCACTTCTGCAGTCAAGCCCTCACTATCTGAATGCAAACGAGCTGGCATTCCTCTGTCACAGACACAAGGGGCCAAAAGTTCACTGCAGTCAAGTGGGACACATGCATTCCGACAAAACGAACGAAAAACGCGTATACATTATCCTAGGAATGCATTCCAAGTAATAACGTTGGAACATTCACATATCGTTTGATACAAAAGTTTTTTTGAGCAGTTTATTATCTTTCCACTAAACTATATACGTGTATTCAACGGGTAAGTGTCTTCGGTGAGAAATATTTTAGCTCGTTTACACATAGAATAGCAGAAAAATTGTCTTGTTTTATATGTAGTGTAACGCAAACACAACATTTTTTTTTTTTTTTTTTTTTTTTTTTAATTTCACTACGAATACTTCAAAAGCAAACAACGAAAATATTTATTAATTTCAGAACCTTCAGTGGAATTCACAAAAGTTTTGTTATCGAAGAAAAGTAGTATTCATAATTTACGAATATTTACAGAAGTATGCTTTTACTGTTTTAAAATATCGTTAAATTTGTTTCTAAAACTACGATAATGGTTTTATGCTCTTGTTGATTACCGTAGTTCGCCGGGGTTCATATTTTATTTCAGTCAACTATTGGAACAAAATATAATACAATTTTACTACACGAGAAGTCTCGTCGACGAGTCTTCGCACAATTTTGCAAGCTACGCTGTTAAATATTTCCGTACAGTTATGTAAATTGTCACGTAAATGTACAGTTCACATACAGAAACGCCATCCGCAATGATGGAATACAGAGCTTGGCTCCGTAATTACAAAATACTCCTTATTCCCTATAGCTTCAAGTTTCGGAAACGAAAAGTTTCATTTTAAAGGGATAAAACAATATACGTAAAATGTATTTTTAAAAGATTAGTTTAAATTAATCTCTTTCGTATTATTAAGAATTTTTAATTTACAATTTTTCCAACGGTGTGGCACTCAATTTTATATCATTCCTGAAGTCTAAAGTAAACCAACAATGCTAAATTAGTGTCGCATTTGAAAATTCTGGTTAACGTGCTTTGCCCCCTCCCCCCTCCCCCGCCTTGGTCTGATGTCATTACGAAGGTAATATACTACGTCCAGTTATAATATGCCACACCATTACAAATTTATGAGATGTTTAGTACGTAATTCTTAAGTGTGAAAATTTGTTATGATTGAATTACTGGGTTCACAGGCGAAGTGTTTAAATTCAGATATAAAATACATTTGCTTTGAAAAGTGGTGCCGTTTAGTATTTTTTATTGAAAATCGTGAATGTTGGGTAACCTCGCTGCACCACGTGCATGTCGAATTCGGGAACAGCCAGCTGAACAGATATTGAACAAAAAGGTTGTTAGCCTTGAGGAACTGGATATTCCATCTCTAAATAATGCGCCTGGAAATTAAAGTATTATGTAAGTTAGCGTGTATTGTCGCTTGGTTACACAAAGGTACAGAGCTCGGTTCAGCTCCTTAATAGATTCTAACATATGGTATCTCGGTCTAAAAAAACTCTTACATGTTTGTAAAAAAAAGTTATAATTTTTTTTTAAGTTTTTGGTTATTCCTGACAGCTGCATTGAATTTGGTTTGAAATGAACCTGGCAGAAGGAAAATAAAGGCCATTGCAATAGGAATCTCGGAACAAGGAGGGGCCTCGCGGTGGTTTAGTGGTCAGACTACTCGCCTCCCTCCAAAGCGAACCGGGTTCGATTCCCAGTGGGGTTGCCCCCGGGCTTTCGCATGTGGGAAACGTGCTGGACCATGTCCCTGGTTGGTGGGTTTTTTAGGTGATCTCCAGTTTTCCCCGCCCTTGATGCCGGCACTGCTCCAACCTCACCTCGCTTCACCCTCATAGGCTCTCAAAACCTTGATGTAAATAGCTGCCCAAATCTCATCAAACACTCACTCGGAACTAGGAACGAAACAAAAGGAGCAAACTGCAACACAAGATTGCTGCGATACGGGATTATCATAAAAGTATCATCAAAAATGTTATTATTAAATCCCAGTGTTGTGGTCATACACTTAAATTACAAATTTTCCTTTAGAGTACAATGTTTTTTATCACTATATGTATGTTAATTTTCACTCACCGGTTTTTTAATTTCCTTATTATTATACTTATATTTGAAACACTTCACAGTTTTAAAAAGTTCGCACTACTAAAACAAAATACGAAACCAAGTTTATTACTTCTACCCCGTGCTAGAAAAATTAATTTAGTTAGTTAAAAATTGCAATATTGTTTTTTTTTTACTCTGGCAGCACACTCGAATTGTATTCCCTATTAAAATTATTTGTTTGCAGATATATGATACCACCTAGAATTTTAGAAGCCTACCAATTCTAATAAAACACTTTTAATATGAAGGCACCATAACGTCATCCTTAGACTCATTAATTATTATGACCTCAACATAATGTAGGTTTTACATTCTATTGTTAAGAAATTACAACTATACAATTATTATTTAGCTGCAATTTCTTAACCTGGCAAAAAAAAATAGTAATTTAATTTGCGTACATTTTACAAGAATTATCGTGTATCTTATTAAATGAGAGATATAACCTTAAAAAAAAAAGTAATTTTCAGGGATAAAATTAAAGCTATCGTCAGAAAATAAAAATCACAGTATTTAAAAGTTTTCCACTGGCTCTTTGCAATACCTAATTTTGATAAATATCAGTTCAATAGTCCCAAAATTTTAATACGATTTAAGATGCACAGGACAGCTGAAAGCACGCTTTGGAACTAATAATCTCACTAAGATAAAAATAGGAAAAAATCATGTCTTGTACGTTGCTGTGTGTTAGCAAATACGCCATATTCCAGATTAAATTTCACTGAATTTAGAGCAAAAAATTACAAATTCATGAATAATTTCAAGTACTGTATCATGAAAAAAAAAATCTGGTATCAAAAATTATAAATTTGTAATATAAACTACTCATAACGCTGTCTTAAAGTTCATATTTTTCATATACGGGTTCTGTAATAGAGCCGCTGCGATGTTACTTCCGTTTTCGAACGTTGTCTTCAATTGTAGTTTGTAAGGTTAAACAACGAATCCTGCGAAGTTTGTTACGGGACGGGAGCGCCCGGAGAAAACACATTAACCTCACGACAGTGACCAACGCATCCTTCCCCGTCCACAACATCCATATCAATGTATGGACTAATAAACTCTTTAGAACTTTGCGCAGATATCACAAATACGTTGGAAAAACTGAACTAAAAGAGAAACCCATCCCGTAGGAACAAATGACATCATGAATTATTCCCGGTTGTAAGAAATGAAAAATTGATGCTAAATTCGTTTTTGACCATATAATTGCCAGATGATCGTGGAGCGGAAGCCAGGCGTCGAGGCCTGCCGCCCCGCGCCGCCGGGCGTCGAACGGGGGCGAAGACAGGTGTGTTGCTTAACCCAGCCAATATCCCTCGTAGGACACACGAGTCAGAAGCACAGTAGGCGACAAGTGTGCGGTGCTCCTGGCACGTCGTCACAAGTGTCTCACGTAAAACCCAATGAAAGCCGTTCTTTTTTATCTGGCGACAAGCAAATAAGCGTGAAGAATTAATCACGAGTAGCTTAATTCATTNCAATGAAAGCCGTTCTTTTTTATCTGGCGACAAGCAAATAAGCGTGAAGAATTAATCACGAGTAGCTTAATTCATTAAACATCACAAATATATCCGGTCAATTTAGTTACTATTAAATGCCTTAAATTTTTTATCACAATGTTATATTTTTTACACATTACTCTATTTTCTCGATTTCGACAAAGTTAAAAGAGAGTGTTTAGTTTTTCAGTGATTTAATCATTGTACTAGTAATTTTCACAGCTTTTAAAAACTTTCAATAATATGTTGCATAGGCCTAACTGTTAACGTGTGGTAAAATTTTACTGACTTTCTGTTATTCTCAATCTAGCAGGGCAATTTAAATTAATTTTTTTTGTAGTGAATTGAAGTATTGATCCCGTGTAATTTTTGCTAATTTTGCGTTTTTTTTTTTTNTTAAATTAATTTTTTTTGTAGTGAATTGAAGTATTGATCCCGTGTAATTTTTGCTAATTTTGCGTTTTTTTTTTTACTGAGTTGGTGTTTTTTATATAGTTAGTAAAGATTTAACATTTGGACGTATTTGCACTGGGATTGGATTAATGGTGTAAAAAAAAATTTATATTTCAGCATTATATTCACGTGCGCAAAACTGCAATAGCTGCTAGCCAACTGCCAAACATGTTAGTTTACCGANTATATTTCAGCATTATATTCACGTGCGCAAAACTGCAATAGCTGCTAGCCAACTGCCAAACATGTTAGTTTACCGATGTTCTCCTTTAATAATTTTCATATCAAAGGTTATATTTAATCTCTCAAACTACTACAGACTTACGCTTGCTGAGCAACAGCCTTTCTAAAGAACTTAACACTGCAATTCCTGCAAAATAATTAAATAAAAAAACATTTAATTTTTTAAATTCGTTTTTATTATGAGTATTAAATTTGACTTTACTTCATTATGAATAGTCATCCCACTTATTAACCTAACTGAAAAAATAACACTTAATTTAGTAATACAGTGGTTTTTCGCGGCCTGTATTAGTATTGATAGACAGAATTTATTTATTTATTTTGATCATTGCTGTTTGATTTCAACAACCCCCAGTAACGTGACTTGTCTCGTTTTACGGTAGTTCGGCAATAAAAGTGCTGGTCCATCCGAAGCTCTTGGAACGCTAAGGCCGACACTTGCGCATGTATCAGGAGCCACATAACCTCAACGATCAGTGATCTGTACTGGCTTACATTTTTTTTTTTAGTCATGGGACTTTTAATTGGTGCGCTATTGTTATATAGATGGAGAGGTGGTGATGGTACCGGGGGGGGGGGGNGGGGGGGGGGGGGCGGTAAATATATGTAGCAAAGTTACGTGCGGTCGCCAATACCAGCCTCGTAAATATTCAACCCGTAAGTTTTCAATCACAGCAGTTTGAAAATTCAGTTTTCGCTGTGTTGGAGGGTTCGAACACAATTTTTCTTATGCGGCTTATGTCAGGAAAGCTGTACCGTATACTTTTGCAGTGCGCAAGTGGAGTTTCTGTCCGTAATGGAGAATGTCGGAAACATTTTCAGAAGTCGAATATAAAAACATTCATGTAGAATACGTTCCAGCACCGTTGAAGAGCCACGTACATGGGACGTGTATTGAGGTTTTCTTTTCATAGGAAAGTATTTTCTGAAAATCACTGTTTGTGCGTACATGCGTGTCTAAGTTAAAAACGTGCACATACAGTATATAACAATTAGGGAGATAAATGAGTTTTTTTTAATGATAAAATTATATAATGGGGGTTGCCGATCTTTGTTTATGTCATATTACTTCATTTAAAAAAAAATATTTTTGAAAATGTATATAAATCGAATTTTAGAGCATACCTCGAATATTAGAGCATAGAATTTCTTTAGAATTCCTCTGAAAATCATATAATTTTATAATTTACTAAGAACTCAGCTGCAATGAGTGCCTGTCAAAACCTTTGAAGTTCATCGCACGCTACTTCTTAACGACCTGGCAATTTTCACCTTTTAGCATTTAAAAGTTTTAGAAGTAGTCACCTTGACGCAAATTAATCTTTCAGTAGATTTTTATCTGGTGCGCTTTCATAAAAACTGTTTAAATTCTGTCTTGAATCGAGCGATAAGCCACCGGCAGCCTAAAGAAAACAGTAACTTTTTTTTTTTTTGCTATAATATGCCTCGAAGACGAATTTCCAGAACACGATTTGTGGAAGCGGCACAAGATTTGCTCATTAGTTTCTGCCATAAATAAAAAGCGGCCATCTAAAGGTTCCGAAGTGGGCTCAAACTATCTATTACAAGATAAGTGATCCCTCATATCGCGGCCGACGAAGATGCTGATGAACTTGGTCGACGTTGCCGGGTCGTTGCGAGAGCAACAGGTCATCGTCCTCTGGGAATATCGACGGAACAATCTGTTAGCGGCCCGATGTCTGGCGCCTGCGAGGCCGCATCACAAGAGGCAGTTAGTCATCTCGACGTTGTCGTTACATCTACGACTGCGCTTCTTCGATCCACTCAAAGTAACAAACAGCGATAATTCAAAGATATTAGATCCTAGTTTTGAGCAGTTATTTAATAGTTAGTGCTAATGTTATCGCATATCTTAAACATACTCTCGCAATTTATATCCCTTTCATGCCCATTGTAGACAATTGCTAGCGATACNTGTTATCGCATATCTTAAACATACTCTCGCAATTTATATCCCTTTCATGCCCATTGTAGACAATTGCTAGCGATACAGAAATTTCGTTTGTTCATTTGAGGACAAGCTAGATTTGAAACACATGTACATTTGACTTTCTTTCCAATCGGATCGCAGTTCGTAAGCCACACCCTGGATTAATTTGAGCCAATAATTAACCCGCGTGAAAAAAAAACAACCGAATCTCGTGCTACGTGGTCTAGGGTTACTGGAGCTACAGCCAATAAACAACTAACTGAGCCCTGGGTGCACAAAGGATTTTGGAGTCTAGCTTGCTGCAGAACGAATCCACGAAATGTCCGGGTTTCTAACAATTGCCTAAATGTTGCACACGAGTATTATATTCGACTGGTGCTGTACACTGCGAAGCTCAGTGTCCAATGATCTTCCCTGGGATAACTGACTAGTAAGCCGTGCTACTGTTCTNGGTGCTGTACACTGCGAAGCTCAGTGTCCAATGATCTTCCCTGGGATAACTGACTAGTAAGCCGTGCTACTGTTCTGCGTTATGACTGGTTAATATCACTGATCATCGAACACAAAGCGAACAGCTTATTGGTAGGGCCAGTGACTTGTCGCGTAAAAATCGGAGAACACAGTAGACTTCAATACTCTATACACACCTCTCCGTTGGCGGCTGGTGCCGTGTCCGTCTTTGTGGTTCGGTGAGTCCTGATTCATTGAGGCTGTGACTTGGAAGGTGATTTGTGCGCAAACGGTTAACACGGGTCAGGACATTTTTTAGCCAATCGAAGAAGCTGGACGACTCTACAGTGCTTTGGACTGTGTCTTGTCTCGAAATCTTTTCGCGAAATATTACTGCCCCTACTTATTGGCTGTGATAACGAAACAAGTTCTTTGAGTAAAACACTGGTGAAAAACTTCTTATGTGCCACACCAGAAACCACAAATTAACGTGGGAATGAAAGGGTCGAACATTGTTTCAAATTAATTGCTTCCATTATACGATTTATTCTCTAATAGTTCCGTAATTATGAAGCAACGACGCGAAACACGGTGGTCATAGCGAAGGCACCGCTCGTAGAGACTTAAACGGCTTACGGAAGCTGACGAGTTTAGTCTCGCCTTTCTCGTAGAGGAACAATTGCCATGTCGTCTGCGATGTAAGGGAGGCGTGTGATGTGTTTGTGGGACTGGTATAACATCAGGAAGTAGCAACAAAGTGAGTGGCAATTCAGAAGCCTTGGTCATGCACGGTGGAGCCAACTAGTTGATTTCGGTGTAAGATTAACTCCGTGAGCGTAAAAACCATCTCAGATTGAGTAGGTGTATAAGACACGTGTTTCGTAGTACATGTATTAGACTTATGTTCAACCAATCCCAAACGAATGTAAATCAACTTCGTTTTTTCGTAAAGCGATGTATTATTAAGTAAACAACGTAGTTTAGACGCATTTTTCTTAATGTGCAAGAGAAGTAAAAACGAAAACGTGAGTTCTCTTCCCAACTTAAATCTTCAAAATAAATACTTTAGGTTCTTCTTTTTTCCTGCAATCATGTTGGCTGAACGCCTAACGCACACGACACAAAATAAAATATCACCATTTTGTACACATCTACATGTCCACGTTCATTACATATACGTAGGGGCAGTGATATTTCGTGAAAAGATTTCGAGACAAGATACAGTCCAAAGCACTGTAGGGTCGTCCAACTTCTTTGATTGGCTAAAAAATATCCAGCCGCACGAATCACGAAGGTTCAGTGTCGGAGTTACTTAGTCCTGAGTGGCTTGGTCAAAGACGGACACGGCACCAGCAGCCAACGGAGGTATAACAACAGCTGAGGTGTGTACATATATAGTATTGAAGTCTACTGTGTGCTCCGATTTTTACGCGAAAAGTCACTGGCACTACCTACACGTTTTCTTTGTGTTGAGATGCGTGGTTAGGATAGCGAGCGGTGCTATGCTACGCTAGTGAAAAACATTGTTGCCTCGTGCAACATCGTTATAGCATATACCGTTAGGGGTCCACCTAGGGCGGGGTAANGCTAGTGAAAAACATTGTTGCCTCGTGCAACATCGTTATAGCATATACCGTTAGGGGTCCACCTAGGGCGGGGTAACAACTACATTGTGAAAGAGAAGGGATCCGTTGGAAAAAAACGCGAGTGTTCACTTGCTATCGGCAGCGTCCACCGTGTTTCCTGCATGCCGAAATCCAAATTTGGATCAGTCAAGCATCAAGCTATAATTGCAATGATAGGAGAAAGTAACAACTTACCTTACAAAATAAATTACGCTAAACAAAAACATATTTTTGGAAGTAATTGCATAGCATGTTGTAACATAATTTGTTCTCTGTGTTACTGATTTTTAAATTGCCTGGAACGTATTTATCCTGATGTTCTCCAGAACCACGCATTCCATAGAAACAAAACAGATATAACATTTTTTTTCTAGGTTTAGAGGCACACACATTCAGCATACCTTACCAAAACTCCTTAAAGCAGAGAATTTACATTGCTATATCATGGTTACAATGTGTTGACTATTAACATATTCTGTTCCCAAGATTTGCCTGTGGAGCATTCAACGATGGGGATAGGCCAGTGTGACTTAAAAAAATCAAAATAATTTTTACAAGTAGGTAAAAATGTTTTGACCAAACTAGGCTGTATGCAAACGAGTCACGAACATTTGGTACCACGGAAAGCTTTCGGTTATAGTCCATTCAAAGTTTACTTCCGAGTTTTCTGAAACCCCACTAACGTTGTACTTCCAGGATATTCCTCCGCCTCATGCAAGCAAAGCTAAACCGAGTCTAGAAAATCACACCAAAGGGACAGCGCGCCGCATTCGTGAGCGCTCAGTGCAATTGCATTTCACGTAAGAACTATTTCTTACTAGGCATTCCCAACCTAACTATTTTCTCACTGTTTTTATTCATATTAATTATAAATGAGATATTATAATTTGTGGGTAACATATAAACAAAATATCAATTTAACTTGAGAAATACGGTATTTTAATGTCAACACAAGTTTAAAACGCTTGTGGCACATGATGTATTTATGATGTATTTATGATGTATTTATGATGTATTTAGGAAATAACCAACCACGTCATACATGAGGTGATTTTTCAAAGGTTTGGTTTAAAAAGTGTTGATAAACCACGAATAGACTATAACACTGATCGTTTATGCACAGAAAAGCTGTGTGTGACAGGAGCTCTTTGACTGTCGTGGGTTCCGAACCAAATGGCTATCTCTGCTCGGTGCTTTTAATAAATGGAGTCGTTCAAGACGCTGTGCGCGTAAGATCGCCACAGAGTAAGTAAGAATAGAGATGCGAAAGAGACACACATATATATATATATA
>NQII01002029.1:0-11436 GCA_002778355.1 Clitarchus hookeri
AAAAGCATCACCATACAGAAAACCTTTCGATGTCGCGCTTGATGATAAGATATTTTTTAAAATTCCAAAAACTTTTAGTGTACCTGAAGGCACAGTTGTGTTTTTTGAAATAGTTATGGTATATAAATACATTTAAAAAAAGAGCAGAGTCTGTTAGTTTTTAATGGAAGTTTTTCCATTAAAAGCAAAGAAAAATGCGGTAATAATCTAAGGATTTAAAAAGTATTTAATTTTATTACGATACTTACCATTATTCAACCTACGAGTCGTGTCTATTGTAACAAAACCATATTCCTTATCGGTTGTAAAACTTGTTCAGAGGGATTTAAAGAGTTATGGGATATTGCCACCAACGAAATCGCTATGAATATGTTTAAGATTTGTATCATCTTGTCTGAATATGCAAAGAAAATTGGCATTGTCTCTTATAAGCTGTTTAGGCACTTTTGAGTATGTCTGAGCTAAATAGAAACAATCAATGTCTTTGTGCCTACCGCGAGTGAAGAAATCTCTTACTTTGTCCTGATTTCCAAGTATGACATCATCAAAAACAACAACAGAATCATTACAACATTCATTCACGGTAACCATTTCTTCATTTGTAGGGAAAAAGTATGCTATTGGTTCAGAAATTAATTTTGCTGCTACCTCTGTATCTTCCTTTAAAGCTATATAATTAGGTTGGTTCAGACTTTTTGAACACACATATAAAGACCCAAAGTCCAACCATCCTGGGGAATATATAAAATTATCAATCATAAGTGTAGTTTTTCCGCAGTTACTAGAGCCCACTATCAAACATCTAATATTATTAGGCATTAATTCTCCATGACGTTTTGTCAATACAGTTTTGTCTGGTATCCTTATTTTAATATCCCAGTCAATGTGTTTCATGTTTCTTGGATTGTTCATTTATTTAATAGATTTTTTTTGTTGTAATAAATGAGTAAAGTATTCAAGCTATCAGATAACAAATCAGTGTTGAAGAAAAGACTGCATTATCCTTTAGAGATAGAGGAGCACTCAGTGGCTTTAGTTCAGTTCTATACTGCATACCTAACTCCTAACATTACCCCTGTGAAAAATAGACTCTATTTTAAAAACATGGGTGGTATGGAAACATCAGTTGAAATTCCAGTTGGCCAATATAGTTTAAAAGATCTTGTAAAAACTATAAAGACAATTCCCCCATTTGAAGTAGTTCCAATGGGTGGGGGAGAAAATAATAGCATATCCCTCGAGTTGGATAAGACAACAAACAGGGTGAAAGTAAAATGTGTGTTTGATTTACAGTTTGGAAAATGGGGTTCGATAGGAGAACTTTTGGGTTTCACAGAAAATAAAATCCTGAAATCAAATGAGTACCATTTTGGAAATACAATTCCAAAATTTGTTCCCTTTGAAACAATAAATATACACTGTAATATAGCTAATGGGATGATATTAAAACATGATGAATATAACCACAGAGAAACTAGCATAATTGCTACATTTAAACCAAGGACGACATTTGGATTTGGTGATACTATATTTTACGAGCCAGCCTACCCCTTGTTTTTTCCCGTGCAAACAGCTCAAGTAAAGGAAATAATAGTTGAAATTAAGGATGACAAAGGTAAATTAATAAATTTTGATTCATCAGAACGAACTGTGGTCTTAGAGATGAGACCGTAGATACTTATATTTCTATTAAAGAAAAAGGTACTTTTAGGTTGGAAGTACTCATATAATAACTTTAATGGTTATTTAAACCATTAAAGCTTCATAAAAAAAAACTAAAGAATATAGGTCAGGCTCGTTGATAAATGCAATTGAATCGTGTATCTGACTTCATCACACAGCGCGCGCGAGTTCTCTTGGTGGTTTTCCATCTTACCGACTCGCTATCTACAAACGGCCGCGCTATCTGTGACGCAATATGTGAACCAGGATGTAGTCGAGGTCAGTGTATACACTCTGGACGTGATTCATTCGGCGGGACTCGCAATGTAAGTTGTATGAAGAACCTTGCCTAGCGTCTTGCCAGATAGCTCAGTGGTTAGACGTCCGACTCTTAACGCAAGGTTCGTGGGTTCAAATCCCGGGCTGAGCGGATAAATTTTCAGTGTGGGTGTGAAGGCGCCCGCATCCACACTGTATGTTTATCAACCGAGTCGTTCCAAATTTGAGCTAATAAAATAAATGCTCGTACTCTTAGTAGATCTAGGAGTAGCAGATGCAACTATATGTTACCCCTTAAAATCCCAGCATAAATACTCTCTACAGTAGTCAGTATTGTATCAGACGTATAGCTGGGTAATCTCAGTTGGTGTAGGCGCCACACCAACTGAGAGGGGGTACTTGAACTTAAAAAAAACTCCTTCACCTCACCACTTAAAAAAAAAAAAAAAAAAAAAAGGCCGGCCGAGTGGTGAGGTGTGGGAGTTCTCCGAAAAACGGAGTTTTATTGGCGTCAAAATTAGGCCGTAATAATAAAATAAAGAAAAGGTCCCTGGCGAGTCATTAACTTGATCGTAAACCTTTTGCAATATTTTCTTCTAATATAATAAAGATGGATAATATTTCTATAGACAGTGCAATGAAAGATTTAGAAAAAGAATTAGGTGTTTCACCTACTTTAATATGTCGTATTTGGAGGTGCATATCTAAACTTTTAATTAGATTATGTTGCACGAAGTCAGAGCGGTAATTGAGTTTTAATGGTTTAACAATCATTAAAACCTTATAGAGATATGAATACAAATGAAAATATACTGATGTCTAATTATACGAATATGTGCATTTATTCTTTTACAAACAGAATAGAATGCCTTTGTGTGTCACCATATTTTTTCAATCCTTTATACACAAGACTTGTGCCTCCTCGATTGACATCACTTATCAGTTTTGTACTGAAAATGTATACATATCTGTCTGGTAGGGTCACCTTAAAATTTCCTGAAGTAACTACCACTTTGGGACCGTACTTGGTTTCATTTATTTCAGCGTGGTTTATCGGGTAGGACTGCCCTATTGTGAGGTCGGAAAGTTTCATAAAATGGCGGGTGCTGTTTAATGCATTTAGTAACTGATCCATGTTATGTTGTTTATTATACATTTTCATTTCTTTAAATGAAAAAAATGTCTCACTAGTAATTATTTTTGTGCTGCACTCGTATCAGCATTTTCATAAGCTATGGTTATTTTCAAACAATTAATTTTAGAAGCAGGTTGAACACATATGGTTATGTTTAATCCATTAGTTTTTTTAAGTGGGTTGAAAATGGATGGCTATTTTTAATCCATTAGTTTTTAAAAGTGGGTAGAAAACGTATGGCTATTTTGAACCCATTAGTTTTTAAAAGTGGGTTGAAAACGTATGGCTATTTTTAACCCATTAGTTTTTAAAAGTGGGTTGAAAACGTATGGTTATGTTTAATCCATTAGTTTTTAAAAGTGAGTTGAAAACGTATGGTTAAAATCTATGGTGTGCCAGGACCCGGGCTAGCATCGGCATTTTATATCTACTCCCATTAAACTTAAATTTATTCATGTGTTATGATTTTCCTGTGAAGTCATCAATCAATTTTAGAAGGAATAAAACTTATAAAATTACCTGTTACGGCCAGGGAAATTATTATACATAAACAATCATTGTATTCCTTTTTTAAGAAGGCGTGTTCAACAATGTGCAAATTTTTCAGGAACAGGTTTCTAAACTGAGGTTATAAGTAGCAAAATTTTCCTAAGATGTTCTTTTCTGACAATTCTTTTAAAATGCAAGAACATAATATTTTTGTACAATTCTTATTGCTGTTATAATGTTTCAAGACAGTGTGTGCATAACTTCGTAATTTACACATTATACGAACAGTAAAATTTGCATTAGCAACCTCAACAGAAACATAAAACATACCGTATACCGGGGCCACTTTGCACCTACTGGGGTAACTTTGCACCATTAAATATATTTATTTTGGTGTCATTTGGCAAATAAACAGACAGAACACTGAAAATAAGTATTTTAAATGTTTAATGTTATCTACCCAGGCAATGTTTGCTAATCCTTTACCAAAATGGCTGAAAAACTAACATCTTGAGTGGTGCAAAGTTACCCCAGCAGTTGCAAAGTAACCTCATTTGACGGTAACACAAGTGTACGGACGGTGTGCTAGCCACACTACTTACCAAGTTCACAGGTGGGACCGTCGCCGGAATGTCCTTCTTATCTGTAGCCCTGTACGACTTTCCACGTATTCGTGCAGCATGTTGCTATGGCTGCATGCAACTCATGTCATGGTTGATGGCACTTGGCATACTTAGCTACACCATTGTGCTGAACATACCACCAATGCCATCTTTGGATGACAATTGCAACTACTAGGAGTAAGATAGGCACTTAGTATATTCAGCTGGCAACTGGCCTTGGCTAATAGCTTATTTAGCCATGAAAAAACAAAATTTCCATTATTTGGCACTTAGCTTACTAAGAATTTCCACTCTACGATTAATCTTAAAAATATCTCTCGAACGTACTTATTTTTTAGAACTTAATCTGAGTTAATATGAATGCCCTTTTATCACATTTTAATACAATATATGGTGCATATACTCAAACAGTGTACAATAATTTCGGAAAGGCCGTAATTTTCTTTGTTGTAATAGTGTAATTACTATATTTCATCTATAAAACAACTGTACTTGTATTTGCCTCGTTCATTTCGTTGTAAATATCTTTAAATAACAGCAAATTCTTCTACAAGTGCTTATCTTCGATATAGTGTGGTTTTGTTGCAATTAGCATGTTATTTTTTATTATATAGCATGTCCAATGTTTCTTGTAACGTCTTGTAGACACTCATACACCCTTCAATAGATAACTGACATGCATTGTTTTTAACTACTCTTCTCTTTAATATTCCAGAAAAAAAAATGCCTTTGCTGCTTTTGGAGAGGCAGAGAAAGAGAGCGTTAGCGGAAAAATATGAGGGAAGACTTGGTTATGCAAAATTGGTAATTATTTTTTCATAGTAGTCAATTTGTTCAACCACAATGTTCTTTTTCCTAACCGTTGTTAAGTAAAGCTTTAACATATCCCCCCCTTCTCTTCTCGGCCCCTTTGTTCTGTTTCTTGTTAAACCTTTGCTCGTTTTCTGTGGAATTAATAGCTCGTTTTATCTTGGAGCTGGTGTAGAATTTAACTAAGATTTAATGACCCGGATAGTCATCGAGCTTTTGCTAAAACTGAAGCGCAATGTGGTGTTTTAACATTCCGTTGATAGAACGGCTTAATTGCCGATTTGCATTTCTAGTGCTGGCGGAGAATTCTTATCGCCCTGCTTTTGTCTGGTCCGAGAATCTGAAACAAAACAGATGAGTGCTCAGGAAGGACATTTGTGCGAGCGAGTCTGAACTAGTGATAATGTTTTGCCGATATAAAATTTTAAGTTTGCCAGATTGATGGTAATTAGTAAATACCGTTAATAAAAGGACAGTGCAGTTACCTTAAACTACTTAATGAGTTACGATATGTAAATATCAAAAACGCGTATGCTTATTTGCGTGGGTGTGGAATTATTTCTTTATGCGCGACTCGTGTTACTATATACTACGATAAATCATTTTACACGTGATACCATTTTATTGTTGTAACTGTTTAATAATAGACTACTCAATGGATTTTTCCTAGTAGTGCTAAATTTTACAGCAGAAAAAAAAAATCTTTTGCGTAAACCTGTTTAATGATAAGGTTCACAAACGGGTTATTAATAATTTATTTTTAAGACAATCTAATAACTAATAAATGCTAATCCCTGAAGTAACTGCCTACTATATAAAATGATACAGACGTGGTATATTTGCCACGAAATACAGTATGTAGCATCACAATTAAGAACGGTAGTATTATAATGGAAAAATGCACGTGTAATGGCCAATCATTCTACTTTTCACGGGGTAAAGTTTCAAAGTAATTTTATTCTAGTGCTTGGTGGCTCAAAGTAGATTTGTATTTCATACTTATTATAGATGACCAAATGTGGTTTTGGTGCAGTTATTTTCCAAAACATTCTATAATATACAGCTTGGGTACACCGGCATTTGAAAAACAATTTTACCATGTAAACTTTCGCTGCTCGAAAAACATTTTTTTAGGATATCAACGTTGCTATTTTTTGTTAACTCGTAACATAACAGTGGCTAATTATAATAAGCCACAGTTATATTTAAGCACCTGAGGATTGTTTTAGCGGTGGGGTAGAACATGTATGAAGCGGGTGTTGTATTATCTCCAACGTAATACAAAATGAAACACCAAAACCTCTCATAAACAATTTTTGAAGTATTTTCCTTGTTACAGCGTTTCGTATAATCCATTGACTTTGAAAGGGGATAGTGTCTGTAAAGAATAAACGTGAAAGAAGTTGTTTTTTGCACGGGTACAATTAAAAATCTAATCAACTTATTTAATTTAAAAAAATTTAACAAAGATAAATTTACTATTGGAAATATTTTCATAACCATGAACATTTATTTTTTACGCCTTCCTATTTTTAAACCCCCCAAATAACTTGTATAACGCGATTTTTCCATGATGTAAACTTCTAGATTTAGTATAGACTGAATTATTTTGGGCGTATGGCGAGGCGTAAGGACAGTGTTATGATTTTATCAAGCGGCTTTGTTTGTAAGCAACGATATGTTTGTTAATTATTTTTCGTGCGTTTACGGAAAATTAAATTTAAAAAACTATTCAGATATATTGGCAATGAACTACTATACTATCCCTCTTTTTTAACCCCATAATAAACGGGGTTCAGCATGAAGCCCCTCCGATTCATTGAAACTACAAATCGTATGTACAAGTATCGAAACGGTTCGGAAAGAAGCAAACAGTGAGGATCGTTTAAGCATCGATTATCATCAACTTTTGCACTGAAAAGTTTGGTGTAAATTCCACCATCAACAAAGTTAAAAAATTGTGAAAAGCTATAGTTAGTGCAGAATTCTATCCTGTCAGCCACATGTAGCATTCACAAAAAAATTATTAAATGAGAAACACTGTTACCTTGTTGCTAATAACGTGGTAAATACTATAAAAATATATATATTTAAAACCATAGGTGAAACTCTATTTTGCTATCATGAAACCAGATTACAGAACTGCCCTGTTGTCACTTATTTGCGGTTTTTTATACAGTGTATGCTGTCTCTTTGTAATTACACCCGATGACGCCTTTAACGTTAAATTTTTGAGCATCCATTTCCGCCTAGACATAAAGTACATTAATGGTGCTCATCACCAAAAAATTGCATTATTTTATATTTGTACGAAATATTGTACAACTTGTAGACATTAAGTGCTATTTACTCGCATAAAAATTTTAGACAGCATATTTTTTTGCACAACATGTCAAAATCACAATTTTAGCGTTTTGGAACGTGCAAACAATAGAATCTAACGCATTTATGGAAGTAAGATAATTCACAATAAAATAATACCATTAATTACTTCGAGGAATTTTTTTAATTACGCTAAGAAGTGTTTTGCAATTNATAGAATCTAACGCATTTATGGAAGTAAGATAATTCACAATAAAATAATACCATTAATTACTTCGAGGAATTTTTTAAATTACGCTAAGAAGTGTTTTGCAATTTTTAAAAATTCCTGTTATTAATTTTTTTTGCCAATTTTTCATTTGTAACAGCCTGGGTTTTTTTTTTTTTTTTTTTTGTAAAATGAGTTTTGCTAAGCATACCCACGACATGACCTGTCAGTCGCCTTTGTTTCGTTTTCTGTAAATTATTTTTGTTTATTTTATTTTTACGTCCGATGTAAATTGATTTGAAGCAAAGAAACAATACTTGCGAATAATGTCTACAGTTTTAAATGTATTTCGCACAGATACAAAATGACGAAAATTTTTTTTTTGTGAATACCATTCTTAAGTGTAAATATTTAGCGGAAATCCAACAAAAGTGGCCAAATAGCGTGACGGACGTACAATTGTTACATGTTTGTTCCGCGACCGCATTTTTCATTACCGCTAATAAACCCGTACGAAAACAGAGAATTCACAGTTTTAACAGCACCATCACTAGCTCTAATTGTCTTCAAATATAATTTTCCGCTTTACTCGTAGCGGAGATTTATCTCGACTACGACCAAGCGCCCGCCCCTATTAAACTTGCCAACTTCCAGGTGTATTCTCACCGTTCACCCAGTGACGTAGTTCACCCAGTGACGTATACAGTCCTCGTGTGACACGGCCGTTTACGTTACCAGTCTTTTTGGTTCTTTTCTTAATGTTTTTGTAGCAAAACTTCAAACTTTTCCATTCCCTGCTCCTGCTAATATTTATTGAACTAAATGCTTCTTCCACGTGTCTCCGTGTCCTTTTTCTTTTCGAGAAGTTGACAGAGCATCTGCTTTCTTACATTCAATAATATTGTGGTATTTACCTAAAACGATTTCAATTTCTCAAGTTCAGAAAAAATTGTAAGAACTCTCATTCTTCCTCCTGATTTCAGCCATTGCTTTATGACAAAACATACACTGGCGCGACCACAAAAATACTATTTGACAGAATTAGCAAATACAATTTTTTTAGAATTAGATTGTCCTTGAGCCTAGATTAGTTGACACTAAGTAACCATTATACACTGAAGAGCCAAAAAAAAACTGGTACACCTGCTAATATCGTGTAGGGCCCCCCGAGCACGTAGAAATGCCGCAAGACGACGTGGCATGGACTCTACTAATGTCTGAAGGTATGCAGGAGGCAATCCACACCATGAATACTGCAGGGCAGTCCACAAATCCAATCTGGGCCAATTTGAGAAAGGGTTGCACGCCTGTCACGTTTAATGATTCTCGTCAGTCGTCGTTTGTCCCGTTCTTTCACGATCTTTTTTCCGGGCGCAGCGATGTCGAAGATGTGATGTTTTACCGGATTCCCGATATTCACGGCACACTCGTGAAACGGTCGTATGCGAACATCCAAATGTTATCGCTACCTCGGAGATGCTATGTCCCACCTCTCGTGCGCCGACTATAACACCACGTTCAAACTCACTTAAATCTTGATAACCTGCCATTTTAGCAGCGGTAACCGATCTAGCTGCCGACCGCATCGCGTTACTCAGATTGGTTCCATACCTCTGTTATTTGCATACGCACGCCTATACCAGTTTTTTTTTGGCTCTTCAGTGTAGAACATAACGCGTTACTGAATTCGGTTCATTTTATGATATTTGGTTAAAATTGATCTCTAGTCAGCGTTATTTATACAACCAGACATTAATGGTACAGAATCACTCCAAATGACTACCTGTGTGAGGTGGTTAGTCTGCAAGCATTGAGAACTAGAGGAAACATGCTGTAGTTCTCTTGTACCTATAGTGGCTGACTGTTGCTATAGTGCATTCATTGTTACTTACAACTTTTCTGAAGCTCTGCTAAGGTACTACTTTCAAGCTATTCCTCCGCCTCGTGCAAACAAAACATATCTAGAAAATTATATCAAAGTTTCAATTCACCGCATTCGTGCGCGCTGAGTTTAATAATATTTCGCAGAATAATACTTTCTTACTAAGCATTGCCAACACACATATTTTCTCTCCGTTTTTATTCATTATTATTTATTAATTGAATGTTACAATCTTACTAAAATACTAGATAAAGTTCAATTTAATAAAAAAATAAGATACATTCATGTTAACACAAGTATAAATTCGCTCGTGGTAAAATATGTCGACCGTAAAGTGAGCACTTTTGAAATAAACCTTTAAAATGTGTTGCTGCCCAAACTTGGTATATTTTAATGGGAACACCGATTGTCATTCTCCCAATAAAGTTGTCAACGACGGAGGTAAAGCAGTTCCATGCCTAAATTTTTGTGGATACTGAAATATTTTCTTTTAGTTTTTCTGTTTTTTATGCACGTTAAGTGTAAGAACAAGAAATTTTCTAAAATATTTACTTTTCTAATAATTTCATAGTCACCCTTGACCGACGCACGAATAAAGTGACGAGGCTCATGGCAATATTAATTTTCCATGTGGTATGAGAATACGCAATGTCCGTACAAGTAGACTTAAGCAGGGCTTTGAAAAGTTCTCAGTCTACCGCGAACAGCTTACACAAGACGTACTTAGAAAACAAGCNCTTCAAATGTTTGACTCAAGAAGTGCGAGGATGCCGGGGACAGACTGCGCCAAGCCGGCGTGTGTCTGCTAGTGGGAAGGAAACGCGTGACTTCCGGTCGCGTCGCCTCCTCTTCTTCACTTCCTGCCTCTCCGAGGAGCGAGCTCGCGATAGACGACGATGCCCCGCTCCGCTCGCTGCTCGCGGTATTCCGCTCCGGTAGTTAACGCTCCAGTAAGTTAACGTGGAAGCTCTCGGGAGCCAAACTCCTCCACGCAGACGTCTGTGGTTCGCCGGGCCTCGCGTCTGCTTCTCCCTCCCCCCTCCCTCAACACACGACAGGTGGAGGCTACTCAGCTTAGCATGTTGATGCGCATTTTCTGCATTTGAATTTTCTACTTCCTTCCATTTGCCACTTTTCTTCCCCTGGATTTCTTCTCCAGGAGATGAGGGGCCGCGGTGGTGCAGCGGTCAGACTAATCGCCTCCCACCAAGGCGAACCTGTGCGATTCTCGGCAGGACCTCCTTGAATTTTCGCATGTGTAAAAAAAACGTGGTGGACTTTGCTGTTTGCCGGCGGATTTTTTCGGGACTCTTCCATTTTCCCCTGTCCTTGCATTCTGTCGCTGCTCGTTCTAGACCTCATTTTACCCCCACCGGCCCGCAAGACCTTGTTGGCAAGAGCCGATTAAAACTTTAACTCAACTATAAACCTTTTTCACGAGATTTCGCTCTCATTTTATGTTTCATATCCGTAGTATTTTTGGTGATTTTGGTTGATTCGCTCGTTGTTGTCTTTCATAATGCTCGGTGGCCGTTCACGCTAAGGTATTTTCCCTTATGAGGCCTGCTTGGCTATTGCTCACGCCCAACCTCTGGCATTATTTATTTTATGAATACCGATATAGTTGATGTGGTTTGAACCGTGCTATAATCATGGAGGTCCCGTCGTGTGGTAGTAATTTTATGCCTTTCCGCAAATACGTGTGGAGAGAGAGAGAAAGAGAGAGAGAGAAAGAGAGAAATAAAGAGATACAGAGACACCAAGAGAGAGACAGAAATATACACAGAAAGAGACAGATGGAGATACAGAGAGACACAGGGAGACAAAAATGAAACAGGAAGAAGACAGCCAGAGAGAGAAAGAGAGAGAGAGAATGAGAGAATGAGAGAGAGAAACAGACGGAAAGAGGCACATAGGGGGACGGAGGGACGGAGGGAGATACACACACACCAAGAGAGACAGCGAGAGACGAATTAAAAACGTTTGGAGGGGGGGGGGAGAAAAGGCAGAAATAAGGGGTGAGCGA
>NQII01002029.1:11492-27139 GCA_002778355.1 Clitarchus hookeri
GAGCGAGGCATGCAGAGAGAGGCAGAGAACTGCTCTCTCTCTCTCTCTTAATGTATGTATATATATATATATATATATATATATATATGTATGTATATATATATGTATATATGTATGTATATATGTAGGTGTGTGTTTGTTTGTATAATGTTGTGCTGAGCTCGATCAAAATTTACATTTACGCATTAAAAAGCATCGAATCCATGACTTGATTACGCGGCATTTAGAGCACGAATGCTCACAGATCGAAGACAACGCCTTAGGGGCACCTTCTAAATGAGCCGACCCATTTCATCATTGCAAGACACCTCTTCTGCACGATCAGGTTCGCCGTGTAACACGAGTGACACGTCCGATTAGAAAACATCGCGAGCGCTTGGCAATTTGCTACTGCCTTATTTTTAAATATAGCATGTATGATAGGGTTGTGGCCAATTCACCATCCATAAACGATTTATTCGTCTCCAGAGCACCGGCATGGGGTGAAATACTGGGTGACGAGAGCCCAAGAAGTTGTGATGGGCACCACTTTTCACCATATATTTTTAAAGAGTAGTTGTGAGTCATGAAAGGTGTTCTTTCATCGCGAGTCCCCGTTTTCCGTTATTTTGCGGGCATTCTTGGACTAACGTTCTATCTTATCTACTGCTATCACACTATTATATTATGTTTATTTTTTAGTGATAACATATAAACGGAACCGGTTTCAGGTTTACTTTTTTTTTTCTTTTTTTTTTTTTGCGTAGACACTGGAAAACGACAAGATGTATATGCAGCGACTGTAGTGTCCCATTGTGTTTGGGTCCCTACTATGTCTGACGTATTTCCTAGACGTAAAAGCAGGTCTGGTTTACAAAATACACGTGTTCCGTCCATCTACAAACTAAGGACATATTGAAATAGTTTTTTCTTTTATGTTACACAATTTCTTTGAATCCTCTCGTACGTAGTCTTTAGTTTTAATGCGACCGCTTACACGTAGAGGTTCCGTCTGAGCTGTCTGCCCGACCTTGAAGCTTGCTGCGCCCGTTAGAAAGCAAGAAGATCGTGAAAGTGAGGCGTACCTTGTGTTTCGCATTTTTTCTGGTGTTTCACTCGAGTTCGACGAGCAGAAACAGAGAGAGAGAGAGAGAGAGAAAGAGCAGTGGCTTGAGATGGCCAGTTTTCTTCCAACACACGTGCGCATACACATTGGGAGATATGTATGTGGGAGACATGCTGACCCGGCAGGTTTTCTCGGGGGTATTCCCGTTTCCCCCACCCTTGCATTCCATCTTCACCTCCCTCTTCACCTTTACCGGTGTTTAAGACCATATTTCACGATAACTTTTTATTTCATTATCTGAAATATATTTATATAAGAACCACATAAATGTAAATATTTGGAATCAAATTATTATAGTTTTTAAAATATATAACTGAAAAGTCTAACATTTCGAGATATGGGAGCCTAAGTTTCAATGCTGCTATTTAACTTTGCCAACTAAATCACATGTCATGCTACTTATATCATAATATGTGTATGATCATTAAGTATCAAGTATTTTTAACAATAGGTACTCGCATACCGGAATCCAGAATTTATTTTGAAATAAGTGTTGATGTTTTTGCCAACACATTTTTATTCGTCCGAGAGAAAATAATAGTAATATTTATTAGTTATGTTGACTAAAACACAAATACATATTTTAAAAGAGATTCAGTAAACCAGTACCCGAGTACCCATTGTTAAATATCCTTGATACTTAATTAACATATTGTATATATTATAAATATCAGATGTCTTGTGATTTGGTTGGCAAAGTTAATTAGGAGTATAGAAACTTCAGCTCCCATAATCCGAAATGTTGAACTTTCCGTTGCAAAATTTTGTAAACTGTAGTCATTTTACTACAAATATTTACATTTGTGTGGTCCTTATATAAATCTCTTTCAGATGATGAATTAAAAATTTATCGCGAAATATGACCTTAAGACCCCGCTGAGTGCCGATCACAACCTATGGGGCCGCGATGGCTGAGCGGTTAGCCTGCTCGCCTCCCACCATGGCGAACCGGGTTCAATCCTCGGCTGGGTCAGTTCCGGATTTTCGCATGGGGGAATCGTGCCGGACAATACCGCTGGTCGGCGGGTTTTCTCGGGATCTTCCGTTTCCCCGGTGCTGCTCCACAATCACCCTCATTGGCTGTCAAGACGTCGTAACTCAACTCTCCCGCACGCTGTGGGACCAGGGGCGTGCAGGAGTGACTATCACGTGGCTGCGTCATTCGCCAAACCACTGAGAAGTGCGGAGTATTGTTGTAATGACGTCGCACTAGCTATAGTATTCTTAGTATTTAATGCTTGTAATGAGAAGGCTGGACCAGTGATGGCTAGAGACCTTTCCGAGGTTTGACAACGAATTTGTCAGGTCACATATCCTTGTCGTTTGTGTTAACGGTACTTTAGAAAAATTGAACGTTTTTACCAAATTCATTGTAAGAAAGTAACGATGTAATTAAATATGCGTAGTTGTTCATTTCGTAACTATGTTGACCACCAGAGATTGGGAAGTGCATTGGCGCCTAGTAGATAAGGGCCTGGGAGTAGAATAAGGGAGGTGGTCGCTACCCACCCTTCACCTCCTTTCTTTATTCAGCCAGCTGAGGCATCGCCCCCTGGGTTGACAGACAGTGGTCGGTTACAACTTTAGTTTTAATTAAGTATTCATGACGTATGGTAAACGGCTTACCTCATTATTTATAAAGTATATTTTTTTCGTAGGTATTCAGCATTATTTCAGTAAAACTGTTATTTTATTAAAATATTTTTAATTAATATGTACATTCCTGAGAACAAAATCTACTCTCGGTGTGTGAATCAGTAGAATTAGAGGAAATATCTGATTCGTCTCGAGTTTCCGCATACTTGTGAACTATTGAGTACTTGCTACTGAGTTTATCTTTACTGTTGTACAACACAACAAAGTTGGTAAAAAAAAAATTGTTATTTAAATTAGAATGTTCAACTTTACAGACGCTTTCATAAACCATTCATTACAAGCAAAATTTTATTAAGTATTGTGTTTCCTTAAGTATTTGTAATTCATTTTGTTTAAATGTTGTACGTGAAAATAAGTGGTAAAGGCTGTTCACGGTAAAGTGAGCACTTTTGAGCCTCTAATTACTTTTTTTCTTTCGGCCGTTTTTTATCCTGTAACCACATTAAAAAAAAATATTGCCATACAAGTATTAAACAGTGTGTATATTCTACCCCACTCAAAAGTTAATGTCGAAGGCAGAAATTAAATATATTTATTGACTATTATTCCAAATGAGAGGGCTTTCAAAAGTGCTCACTTTACCGCGAATAGCCTATACAATTGTGCATTACTGCATGCACAAAATACAGCACATACCCACATACGCACAGAGTGACAGGGTGTGTGTGTGGGAGGAGGGTGAATGGGTGGGTGTGATACGATTAAAATGAACTTAAGTATTGACGCATAACGTTCGTGACAGACCCTTCCCCCCCTTCTGTAAACAAGAAGGCGGTGCTTAAAGTGAACGAACAGATAAGAATCCTCGGCGCCAGACTGAAACGAAGGGGAAGTAGTGCGCACAGAAAACCACTGCCTACTTCTTAGGGAAATAAATGCGGCGAAGCCACATGCGATCTCGCATGATACCTGGGAAAAAAACTGTACTTTCTTGCAGGTTCAGACACATCACTTATTTGTACATAGCTAGGAGAAAACCTCTGATTCAGACACATCACTTATTTGTACATAGCTAGGAGAAAACCTCTGATTCAGACACATCACTTATTTGTACATAGCTAGGAGAAAACCTCTGATTCAGACATCACTTATTTGTACATAGCTAGGAGAAAACCTCTGATTCAGACACATCACTTATTTGTACATAGCTAGGAGAAAACCTCTGATTCAGACACATCACTTATTTGTACATAGCTAGGAGAAAACCTCTGATTAAGACACATCACTTATTTTAACATAGCTAGGAGAAAACCTCTGATTCGGATCACAGAAAAATTTAACGTTAGTCTGTTAGGGGTCATATCATCTAAAGAAGTGTACAAAAACTGTGTAGGTTTATCGCTCCACATTTTGGCTGTGTAAATTTCCCTTATTAAAATTTGCGACTACGCTTTAGGTTCGTTATAATCCGCCATGTTTGATTTCCTATTTATGTGCCATAACTTTATTTTCAATCAAATAATTAAATATGTTTTATTAGAGAGCATTTAAATTTCACAAATGCCTTCAAATGTAGTCGTCAAATTTTATCCACGTAATATATTGTAATTGTGAAACGGCAAGAATCCTCTGATAAGTTAAAAATGAGGGTTTACTAATTACGTAAAAATTACTTGATAAAAGTTCAGAATTTATGCTTATTTTGTAGCGTAATGTATATTTCCAGAGAGGAATGGTTGTAGTTTCAAAATAAGTGTCCCTAAACCACTGAAATAAGAAAAAAAAAAACAATAATTCAAGATGGCGGGAGGGACTGAGCCTTGAAGCACTCTCTTGTTCGCCATGTTGGCCTCTTGTTTCTTACTAACTTAAACTTTTTAAGACGTTTTTTTTTTCAGTATTTCTGTTACTTTAACTGTTTACTTATGCGTTAATGTTTTAGACGTTAATTCTGTACATCAGGGTAACGTAAATAGCTAAAAGGTCTATGTAGGTATTTTCGTAATTTTTTTTTTAGAAGCTCAAAAATAAAATAATCATGGTGAATGATAACGAGGCTTAATATACACTATCTGTTACAATACTGTACTGGCTATCAGAAATGAACAAAACATTCAACGATACCGAATTACTTTAAAAGGTTTAGTAATAAAGTTCCTCTTGCAGTAAAAATGCCTAGAATTGTTGGTATCACTATGAAATAGTTTAATTAAACATTGTTTACTTAAAAGTCAAAATGAGTTCTTACAGTAAGCCTCCAATAATTTGCACGGTTTCATCAGTACACATTTCTCTCTATTGGGTAATAATTCGACATTCTTCTGCTCGGACATTACGTGTATTGACATAGTCACTGTATATGAACTAATAATGCAGGATATGCAGAGCGAAATGTTGAATATATATATATATAATACATATAGGCTATATATACATGCGTTTGTGTGTCGGAACAGAAAATATTGCCCATTTCAATGAAGCCTTGGAAAAGTGTAGGTGAAAAAAATAATATAGGGTGTATTTAGCCCAGTGCAACCAATCTATTAAGAAAAAGATGGTAGTATTAACATGTGTCTACATTATTATTGTCGAAACCAAGGCTAATACGAATATACACGAATTAGTATGACAATTATAAAACTGTGTGGCCAAAACCTATCAGTTACTTATTCCTAATTAATGCGGAAAATCACATTTACGGAAATAAATAGGGAGGAACGTTTTTTCTGCCAGACGGGCAAATTGCGCGCACACCCTTCAGTTTGGCTGCCTGTTATTGTTAGGTGTCTGGAGCAACTAACACATTCCTAAACGTTGCCTTCCAAATGCCCTCAAACTCTTAGTGTATTACTGACCCTTGCACTGAATTTCACCATTGTCGACACGCTTACATCACACACTAAGACACCTGTCAATTTTCAGTTCGTAATCGTGCTTATTTTTTAAGTGTCAACCATCTTTAATTTTAGAATGGTGTCATATTGCCGGGACCATACAAGTCAGTTAAATTTAATTTGTTAATCTGGCAATATATATACAATAAGCATTGATTTCATTAACAGCCACTTTAATCCTTCATTTGGTGTGATAGCGCCTAATAAATGGAATTCATACTACAAATTATCACATGAATTACTCGGCCGATTCTTTTAAAATTTGCCAGAACAGTAATACTTCAGTGGAGCACTCATTTACGGAATTTAATGTCTGGCACTTATTATCAAAATAAAGTCTTTGTAACAACGTAAGGGCATAAGAAACGTTTAAATTGATTGGAATTCATTTTGATGCGAAGCCAGTAAGAAGTAAATGTTTTACTCACATACTGTCACCTTGGTAGATAGTGTCACTTGAAAAATTCTGCTGGCATTAATTATTATTACTTTGGAAATCTTGAACACATTCCTTCCAAATTCGGTTTTGATAAAGTTTATTGGCGAAAACAAGAAGGTTTAGTTTTGCGCAGCGCAGCGCAGCGCATTGTTTTGTAAACAAAAAGGCGGGCGTTTAATTTTTTGGACTTAGTTATTACTCTTTCGAAACCATTTAACTGATTTGAAACAAATTACTTTATTGCGAGAGTACCTTGACGGTACATGGCATTTTAGTCCATTGTATTTATTTTGTTAAAGAACTTTGTGAAGTTACTTTTATATGAGTGGGTTATTGACTTCTGTAATATGTTACCCTAAAGAGTTTACTGACATGTTTTTCCCTGCCATAAGTTATTTCATTAGAAAAGATTTTTAAAATACGAATAATTGAACAGCCCGTTTTACTATAGGTGTGTCCAGTAAATTTTTTATGCGTGAAAAATTTACTGAAAATGCATTTTAATGTTTATACATTTACAACAATTCTGAAGAAAATTAAGTCTGCTGTCTTGGTGTGAGAGACAGCGAGAACTCAACATCAGTATGATGATAAGGGAAATTAGGGCAATTAACTATTAGTTACATATCTAACGTCTTGTTCTTTTTGTGGCATTTATATGTAGAATACGTTGCAGTAGTAGTAATAATAAATAATAATACTATCGTGTAATCAAAAGTTTGTTTACGCTTAGAAGAAAATAACTTTGGAAACGAGCGTGTTTCTTGACGAAGTACTAAAATGGCAAACAATTATTCTTCGTAGCATATATTTGTACAAAACTTTCAAAGCTATTAAGAAATTCCTCGTTGTATGTGGCGGTAGTTTTATAGTTCTCTTAGCGAAAGAGAGACGCAAAAAAAAAAAAATAGATATCGAAGTTACCAGTCTGTAGAAAAGTTAAAGATAGTCTTATCGTGACTGCGCTGGACAGTTTTCAAATTGTGGTTCTTCGAGGATGATGCAAAACTTTGTGGATAAAGACCAAACTTCAATTTTACTGGCGTAGAAGTTGTTTTTGTATACCCCTGCCTCAGCTAATTTACATCGTAATAAATGTTCGCCAGTGAGAGCTAGATGTTTATATTTTATTAATTGTTTTCTATTATGGCCACGTGTGTAAGCGAACAAAGTTACTTGAGGGGAGCTTACGTACCTTCAACCCGTTTTCAATCGGTGACTCGGATAAAACTTTGTAACCGAGAATGTAAAGACAGTTTCACCGTAACCATTGTTGATATTGTGATTAATGTAGAAAAGAAAATATGGCTAACTTTTTGGTGAAAATGTTATTTCATTCGTTGATGCAAGGCTCTGTGTAAACGTTTGATGGTTCCTAAACTGAGGAAAAAATACGGCTGTATCGTGCAGTAACAAAAATGTCGTTAGTGATTTTGGTAGTAGTGATTTTTTTTTGTTTGCCAGATTGTTTTTCTAAATTACGAATACAATTCCAACAACACAGCATTGCGTTTGTTTTACAGAAAATATATTTCTTTTTAACAGAACAACTTCTGCAATATTTAAATTATTTCTGCAGAAATAAGAACTGCAAAAATCTAACAGAACATTTTGACGCTAGTACTGAGGTTTACTTTCTGCTACCTGAATCACGTGTTTTGAAGTAGAACGACTTGCCATGCGCTCTTCGTAACTTTCCACGCGTCTGAATTTTTCCCTATCATTCAACAATTCTTACTTCTAGACCAGAACTCAAGCAGCCTTTGTAGAAACGCCCGAAGCGTGGTTGCTATACGCTATTCACGGTAAAGTGAGTACTTTTGAAAGCCCTCTCATTTGGAACAATTGTCAATACATATATTTTATTTTAGCCTTAGATGTTAACTTTCGAGTGCGGTGGAATATACACACTATGTTTATTACTTACATAGCAATATTATGGCTGAAAGGGAAAAGTAACTATGGCCTCAAAAGTTCTCACTTTTCCGTGAACAGCCTATAAGAATCGTGTCAAGTTTCACAAGCCCACCGCAGCCCTGGAAGGGTGCTTACATAAACGTTAGAAGAAGGCGTTGTAGTGGTGGAAAGGGNGCACGTCCCTACTACGTTTTGGTGTGTGAATTAGAAAAATAATATTACTTCAAGAGGTTTTAAATTGTAAATAAATTAAGTCTTACGCACGGGTACGTATTTTCGAAACGTAAATTCATGATTCTGTTCAAAGCGAATTCTGCTCTGTTGTAAAATTAATTGTACTGCAGGTGTCTCAGAAGGCTTGCGTCAAAAAAACTAGGTGAGGACATGAAAGTGTCGTAATGAACAACTTTCAAATAGCAATCCGTGCACTCTGAAGTCAGAAGCCACTGAAAACTTGTGATGTTGGTTATTCATGACCGTTTAGACTAGCGAGGTTTTCGCTGTCAGCTGATGCCGTGCTGCCGTATTGCTGTGTACTAACCAGTGACGTGAGGTGAACTGTTGCAAGGTAAGTTGCGTACTGTACCCTGTTGCTTGCTAGTTTACACGTCCGCCAGTAATAACGTAGCTCGGCAGCTGACGCCACAGGACGCGTGTAATGGGTCCCTTGCTACTCGCTTGTGAGTGGTCGGAATACTTAGTTTCCCTAGGCTCCACTCTGATTACTGGTTTCTGCTGCGTGCGCCGAGAATGTACAGCAGTGAGCAAGCACCAGCCTACCTTGCAGCACTTCACCACGCGCTGTTGGCACCAACTATTCATCAAACGGAGCACAGGCGTTGTCAGGTTCATTCCCGTTCGTGCACCAAGTCCGACCATGATCGCAAACTAACGTGCGAAGAATCGGGAAATTCCATAGAAAGTAACTACGTCGCCGTTCGCCCGAAATTGGGATGGGAAATAAAACGGCAAAACGAATGTCGGTGCAGTCTGCTGAAATCGAATCTTGGACTTCACGAGGGCGAGTCACCTACTCTGCCACGTGACCAGGTATTCCCGGTGTGAGATAGTAACATGTACTCGTACGTTTGCATAGCTTAAGGCAGTGTTTCTTAACCTGGGGTCCGCGGACCCCTGGGGGTCCGCGAGTATATGTATTGGGTCCGCAGTCTCCTCTCTGGACCATTTAACAATAATAAATGAATGCCACCAGGTGTCTGGTAATCGCTACGCTTACTTAGCACGACGAACGTGCGCCAGCGGGTGCAGGGGGTCCTTGAAAATTGTGCTTGATTTCCTAGGGCTCCGTGGCTGAAAAAGGTTAGGAAACGCTGGCCTAAGGCATTCACTTCATCTGTCTGTCATTCAAACTACATTGCATGCAATGCATATTTTCCAGTTAACTTCCCAACTTGTAGCGGGATTTTTTTAACCCATACATAGTAGGGTGAATGTACCATATATTAGGCCGCAAATGCTGTTAAAGATCTCTATCATACAAAGTTGGGAACTTCACAAGACATTTGACTTTTTCCTGAACAAATGTAGGAAACCTATAGTCTATCCACTATTTGTTCACACTTTTTGAAAACCTTTGAAAATCACCCCATGTTTGTGGTGTCTGGTTGATTATTAAATGTTCCATGCATCACAAGCGTTTACTACTTGTATTTTATTTAAAAATTATAATATTTAATTTATTATTGATACAAATGAAAAAAGAGTGAAACTAGGTGTTTTCGTAATGCCCAGTAAGAAATAGTTATTATGAAAAATATTATTACACTGGGTGCGCACGAATGCGGTACGTATCCATTTGTTGTAACTTGGAATACTCGGCTAAGCTTTGTTTGCATGAGGCTTAGGGATGTCCTTAAAACAGAACTTAACAAGACTTCAGAAAAGTGGAAGTAACCTTGAATGGACTGTATCATGCATGTATGACAAACAACTTAACACTCCTGCTTTCTCAATGCGCGTCTAATATCGTGCCAACGTTTTTGGATGACAAGATTTCAGAAACTTTTCGGAAGTAACTGAAGCAAGGGTGTCAGGTGTGCTAATTAATCTATATTTCCTCTGGAGGGTTTTTTTAATGTCGTTACTTTCATTCGGGTGTTGTTCCTCCTTTTGACACACGTGAATTGTTTTTCGATGATTGATAAAGTTGGTCCATACTTTTCGGATCGCACAGCGAATTATAGGCCAGTCAAAATTAACTCGTTTGAAATTCGAATACAGGCTGTTGGATTGACTTTTGCTTTGTTTGTAACAAAAGGTGTTGGCAATTTTTTTTTTTTGTCGTTTGCAGGTAGTGTGTATATCTACATTTTCAGAAACTTTCAATACCAAAAATCTTTTTTAAATTTTCTGCATTTAACTGACTTTCAATAGAAACATTTTCGTTATTGCTATCTAGTACTGGTATGAACACAGCGTAGTTATTTCAATAAAAATTAAATTTTTTTCGTAATTTTTTTTATATGACAAACAAGACGACGCAATGAAAGTTAAATATGAAAATCACATGTCTGCAATCTAGCAGTGGCGTTTTTTATCGTGTAAGAAAGTCTTTAAAAAAAATAAAGTGAACTTGTTTAAGTCTTGTATGAATGTTTCTGGCACAAAGAAAATCATTGCTTCATATAATAATAATAATTATGCTTGAACACGAATCAATTCCATGCATATCTGTTGCTTATTAATTAAACGGTGTCATATTTTGGCCATCACTGATGCATCGAGTTCTGAGAACTGTGATAAATTAACGCGTTTTGCGTTGTAAAATGTAATAATTAATATCCTTAAACTGCACGGGCAATTAATCGAAATCGAATGCTTCCCAGGTTTATTGTGTTACGCTTTACTGAAGTCTAATTAAATTTTGTGCCATGGGCAGATTTTACAAGATCTCCAAGTAAAGTAATTGAACGAAGTCATACATGTAATTTAAATGATAACTGAGCTAATGACGCATATCTCATTAACAGATTATCTCGGGCTTGGAGTTGGGATATTTTCCTTTTACTGAATGCGTAGTTATAGTTCAATAGTAATACAATTAACTAACTGAAATGTTTTCATTGTTTAAATACTTGAAGTCGAATGATAAATAAAAGTGGTTCGCTGGTTTCTTACGGTTATATAAATGTTTGGCTTGTTTTGCTTATGTCATACTGGTAAGACCATGCCAGTGATGGACAAGGCAGATAAATATATAAATAGTACGTTTGGGGAACTCTACATTCCCGTACATTGAATGTAATAACCTCAGAAGTCCACAGGTTTCCAAATAGCTGTGGACATGCGGAGAATGGCCGGTCAAAATGTCGTACCTTCAGGTGCTCCATCAGCGTTTTAACAGTTTTTTAATGCCATAACCTTCAACAACTTGTGCATTGCACAGCAAAAATGTCACATTACGTGTGCTTTAATCTACTTTTAGTTTATATAATTGTGGGCTTTTTAATTCTGCATACCTTGTAATGAAAGCATGCTGTAACTATATAGTTACTTACTATTCACGAGTAAGTAAGCGCTGGCTGCCAAAAAAAATCCATTATATAAATTAATACGAAGTACCGTCCAACTTGTAAACATTGCTTTAAATACCATTTCCTTGCATAACAAATTTGTGTCGCATAGTTTCTGCATCATGGCATTTCACAATCTCAATTTTGAACAAATTGAAGAAACGACAATATTTATCGATAATTTTACGAGGGTAACTAAGAGGCCATTGATTTTAGGGTATGAGTGGTAAAATTGATGTTAAAAACAATCATTGGCTGTTATATTAAAAACATATGTAAAATTTTGATTATTTTGAGCAATTTTTAAAATTTAGGTAATATTTCTTGGTGTGATTTTTTACGTTTCTTGAAATAACTCATAATTTCAATGTGAGTTACCTCATTTCGGTAGGTGAGTCGGTTTTTATGATTTGTACATTTGTACTTTTGTACAATTATAGTGCCAAATAAGTTAATCTCAGAATCGTGTGAATGGGGAAAGGTGAATGCCGCGGCTCGCTCCGATGGCGATGCCGGCCTCTGGGTACATGACGTCGGGCTGCATGAGTACGATCAATGATGGCGAGGTGATGGATAAAAGAACGAAGTTGTTCGGTCGCTATCTGCCACCGCCGGCGTCCAGTTGAGCGACTCTTGATTCCTCGGTTAGGAACAGCCAACCCAGCATTCACATCTAGAGATCACAGACAACTACGGAAAACTGAAGTCGGTGTGACCGGATTGGGTATCTACCTGTGTCCTCCCAAACGGGAGTCCGAAAAGAAATATTGCAATAAACCGAGCTATATCAGAGGCCACACTACAGAATTGGAAAAAAGGTCATCTGATATTTTTTTTTTGTAAAGCAGTGCATTATTTTAAAGCGCCGGTGTTATTATATTGTTGCATTTCGTGTGTTTGGTATCGTCAAAACGATTGAACTCAAACTTTTGTGATAAAGTAACATACTGTGCGCTTTAAATTTGCTAAGTTATGGCTTCATTCATCTTGTTGAATGGTAGAGCCATGTAATTTTTATTTTTATTGGATGTGATCAAATTTCCAGTGTTAAGCCTTTCCTTTCCCTCCTTCCCTTTTTGCCGACAACCCATGTCGAAGGGCAACAATGCGTAGCGGCCATACAGGCCGCTACGCGCATTTCAATTAAAGCCACGAAGAAATTCAATTTATCAGTTTTTTTTATGCAGAAGCCTAATATATTTTATGTTATAATTCAACAACGATTTTTTAAAATGATTTTTGATCCGTTAAGAATGTTAATGGTGATATTTTACCAACACGTAAAAAACGAACACCGCGGACGAACGTGAAACCATTTATCGCACATGTTTTAGACGACGACGGAACATTCTCTTGCGCCTTTCTGGTTTCAATTGCAAGTATAGACGATGGCGACACTTGTAATCTTCCCGGGAATACCCGGCGCTGCCGGATGCTATTACTTACAAAAAAATTTGCAAACTGTATTCAGCTCACCGCGGGAAGACCCGAAGAAAAACATTGCTCAAAATAAGCGGAACTTTGCAGCCCGCACTCCTAGTGCAAGAGACAGGCTAAGGCCAGGCGCACATTTAGACACGTAGTTGCGCGGATGGACGTATCGCAGGGAAATGCAAGTAAAGAAAAGCTTAAGCGAGTTATTGCGAGTGAAGTTTGGGCGGCTCTTAACATCGAGGTCTTGAGAGCCGATGAGGGCAAAGCGAGGTGAGCATGGAGCAGCGCCGGAATGCAAGGGCGCGGGGATACGCGAGATCCCGGAGAACGCCAGCCGACCAGCGGCATCGTCCGGCAATCTAGCCTAGTTCGTTTGTAGGGAGGTGAGTAGTCTAACCACTATACCACCGCGTCCCCCGCAAAGTTTGAGAACCACTGGTCTACACTGATTGCGAACACTGGAGCTCAATGTGCGCGGACGTTCGTGCAGAGTAGGCTTGAACTAGTGATGTTGGAAAAATATCGATGAATCGAAATAACGATATTATATCAACAGTATATCGATATAAATCGTAGATATATTTGAACGATATTTTATCGAAATCAATGTATTTTTCCAGGTATGGAAGATAAATATTTCTGAAATGCTCTGTTAATATTGTCTGTTTTGAGTACGAAAATTGAACTAAAAAACTACTAGGTTTACTTTGACAACATGCACAAAAAACAGGCCTCGTGTCCTCGATATACAATATTTCATGCCATTTTACGTATCTGCAGTCCTTTAATACATAACAGAGCGCGCCTCGTGATGCGCCTGCCCTGTAGCGCATCACAGAGCGCGCCCCGCGATGCGCCTGCCCTGGAGCGCATCACAGAGCGCGCCCCGCGATGCGCCTGCCCTGGAGCGCATCACGGGGCGCGCTCCGAGAAGGGCGGGTGAAGGTTGCGATGATAACGCACGTTCTGAGCACGCCATAGTCTCATCACGCGCACTTGCCAAGTAAGACAAGGCAAAATACCATAGGAAACGTTTCAAAAGTCTCCATTCTGAAGTTTCCTAGGTTTCGAGTAGAGTATCTCAGTTATCAAACAATTATTATATTTATATAAAGATGCAGTTTTACACATATTTCGAAATGCAGCGAAATGGCCAATTCATGACGTGACTAAGCAACATTTTCATAATGTTCCGATCAAAATTTCTCTTCCAAACACACTGCGCTCTTCAATAAAATAAATAAGTAAATAAATAAAAGTGGACGTTATCACAAAATTTAAAGAATATACATGAAATATTGGTCAAGAGATAAAAAGTAACTTGAAACTATTCTAAATTTAACTCTTATAATTATTTATTAATCATGAGTTATCCAAGATCAAGCATACTTTCCTGATAATTTAGAATTAGCATTTTTCTGCATAATGAATCAGTCACTCAAAGAAACGCTACTGATGACTAACAGCTACTTGCACATCGAATGCAAGATTAGGAGAAGAGAGTATATAAACAGGGGATTCCAAGATACTGGGTAAACAGTCGAGGGTTTCCACCTCGAAGCTCAGTCGGAGACGAACAGAGACGCGATCTTCGGGTGGATGACGTATGCCTACTCTTTGGTCTCTCTTTGTCTCTCTCTCACACACAGAGGAGAGAGAACATGTTTCTGGGGTAACCCCCCCCCCCCCNATTGTTCCAGCAAACAATCAAGAACATTTTTAATCATTTTAACTGTTTCAGTCCCGAATTAATTTAAGAGATCAAGTGTCGCAATAGTTAAATTTTTTGATGGTTGCTGTACCTGCGTCTAGTGAATGTTTCGCTACCAGTAAGAAACATACTGCGTGCTCGCTGACGTCAGATATAGAAACTTCAACAAATCGGATCACTCACAAGAAAGACGAACAAAACACCGGCCACTGATTCCTTGCTGTGTACAGGTTTTTAAGGCCCGAAGGCCAACACACCCTCCATCCTCCCGCACTGCATCTGTACTCTGGTGAGTAAGGCAGTGCACGGCACTTTCTCCTCTTGTTCTCTTCGGGCCATTCACTTTTCTTACTTGCCGTAACTCGGTATTCTACCGGTTTTCTCTTTAAAAACAATCAAGAATACTCCGACTTACACTCATTGAAGCCTTTACCTGAGTACCCTTTTATGGGTCATCAGAATTTCGCCGATTCCATTTGTCAAAGTCCTCCAATCTTCTACCGATTTCGGTGGCGAAATCACTCCACATTCTGTAAAGTTGTTTGTTATCCATTATATTTCTTGTTTCCAAGTGAATACCCAGCTCTTCCATTTTCTCACTAAATGCTTCTCTCAGGTCATCTGTTTTTAGGAAGACCATTAGCACATGCTGTGCGGTGTCATCAACACCACAGATCTCGCAGAGCGGAGATCTCACAAGCCGCAGGCTGTGTAAAGCTTGGCCTTGAAGTTACCGTGCCCAATAATTAGCTGCATACTATAAAAATTAGTACTTAGCCATTTGCAGTTAAGCCTCGTTCTAGCCTCGATCCTTGCTGTGTACAGTTCAAACCATAAGTATCCTTCACCTGCAACACGTCCCGGATCGTGGACACAGGGAGTTAACGGGTTAAAACACCCCACATCACCCCCTCCCATCCAAAGTGCAAGAAATAACCCTTTTCGCTAATAGGAAAATCAAAATTTTGTTCCCGGCATGATCGTCAAATCCTCTAGATTTAGCGACAGACCCCCCCCC
>NQII01002029.1:43689-62770 GCA_002778355.1 Clitarchus hookeri
CGGGAACTTATGCGGTGCTGTCCTATCGCAGTTCGGGAGTTCCTGAATACTGTAGGTGGGTCGTCGTCGAAGTTCTCGGGATTTACACCTAGCGGTTAAACGCTGCTCTCCCAGACACTTCGACGAGAGAACCACTCGAAAGATTAGCCATTACGGCCGAGTCGACTCTCAGCACATCACGGGCGTTTAGACTCCTAGCCATCCCCACCCCCTCCCCCCTCTACGTCCCCGTCAATATCAAAGCTAATGCAATTTAACAACCAAGATAACTACGAAGATATCAAACAAGAAATCAATAAATTCGTGAGCTACGAACTATACATATATGTTTTAAGAGGCATATTTTAAATATAATATTTCCTGTGATAGGGCCTACAGCTAAATATATGACACAGCAAATTATGCCAGGAATAATATTCGGTAGGCCTATTTGATTTTGTCATTAAAATGTGTGTTAAAATAACGTGGTTAGGTGTAAGAGAGGACACTTCTTGACTCCACTACTACAGTAAAAATGATTTAATTTTACTATTATTGTTATTATTAAACATTCAGCAGCCCATTCAAAACTTGTAGTAAGCAGGCGACCTCATAAATACAAAGTGCTTCCAATGCAACACGCTTATGTGTTCAGCAAAGCAGAAGAGTTTCACGATGAATAAATACAGAATGTGTTCATACAGACATATGTGATCTCTGCAGTTCGTGTGGTATGCTCGCTGCTTTGTCCGCTAAACGGAATAAAACCAATAGAAATTAATATATATGCTAAGGTTGGCCTGAAAAGGCCTTTTTACGCCGAATAACACTAAAAAAATAAAACTTTTAAACTTGCGGGTAGATTGATTGGCATTTTATTCCCACTACTTTAGTAGTGCATCGTCATTAATACTCTATAGTAATAATATTAAAAAATAACATTACGAGACTTAAGCGTAGTAGTTAAAAAAAACGCTACAAACCTATACTGTCAGTTCTCATACACATAATCAATGAAGCATTTTGGACAAGTACTTTTTCACAGAGAATGAAAATTACCAAGTAACACCAATACTTAAACAAGAAGTTATCGGTGTAACTGATGAGCCTACTTTCTTCTGCATGTATGCAAATAATTTTGCTGCAGTTCTTAAAAAATTAGATTGTAGGTGGATCTTGACGTCTCTTCGATAGCGATATCATTAGAGATGGACCCAGAAACAAATGCATTACTAATGCGACAACTACACAATCACACATGCCTTACCTGGGACTGGAACACAGAACGCCTCGTACCATAAGCAGGTGTGCAGCCAACTACATACGTCACAGAGTTAGTGTTCGGAGCATCAACTTCGTTATTTGGAAGTCTACATTGCCTACATTAGCATTACATATGTGCAGAATTGGTTGGCAATGGGTTAACTTGTTCAGGTATGGCATAACAACTTTAGTTTCTTATTTGGCGATATCTTACAAAAAGGCCTAAAAAAACAGGCCCTGTGTAGGCACATAAACACTGCATAACCCCATAACTTCAATAAAACACCTGCTAAAATCATTGAACCAGAAATCTAATGCATCTAATAGATAACGTCAATATAAAAAGTTAAAAAGTATGGTAGAAATTTGTCAAATTATCCTATAAATAGGACTGAATTATCTAAATAATTCATATTGCACAATTTTGAAAAAAAAATTGAACTTAAATTGTGTAGTTTTACATGATCCACTGCAGTACTACTAGTGTGCAACATTTGGTAGGAATTAGATGATTAGTTCCCGAGGTATGTCATAAGTATTACATCTTATCACCTGGCACTTGTCTTACAAAAATTCAGCACATTTGATGCTTCTGATGGTTATTTCAGCATAGATATGACAAACTTATCTAAATGATTTATATGACTGCCGTACTATATATAAATCCAGACGCACTTGTGGCCTACCTTAGTACTACTTATGTGTAAAGTTAGGTGGAAGTCGATTGGTTGGTCCCGGGCATATGACACAAACGTTCCAATTTCTTATATGACGCTATTTTTATTACTGTATTGGCACATTATATGTTTGTCATAGATACTGCTACATATTAAAGTCCGTTGAAGTTATTTGGCACATATGGCTTACCAACCTAAAATATTTACATGATTTATTTTGAAAATATGTGACTACCTCACTTGAGTCTAATAAATTTAGATGCACTTCAGACGTATAACTTGTAGCCTCAATTTGGTGGATATCAGTTAATCGTTTCCCACGATAGGACACAATAGCTTTATATTTCATGTAGTGATATCATCCAAAATGGCTGACAAATGTGTGTGTATATATATATATATATATATATATATATATAAACTTACTATATGACTGCATAGTCAGCATACAAACTTAAGTTGGAATTGGTTACATGGTTGCATATATATAGCATTGTAGTCTATAATGTTTCTGGGGCTATCATTTCGAATATAATAGTCTGACAAAGTTTTTTTAGACCTACTGTAGTGTTGCTTGAGTATCTAATTGAGTAAACATAGGTTGATTGTTTCCCAAGTTAAGACATAAAATTTTTTCTCATGCCACTATCTTACAAAATAGCGAACAAAAGAGGATTTTATTTATTTTGAATGATACCTTCAGCATAACAATTTTGGTCGAATCTGGTTCAAAGGTACTGTAGATATTGGAAATTAACATGACATGCCTGTATTGTCGCCATCTATAAAATAAGCGTATCATCAATCTTAATGGCATATACGAACATGGCCTACTTTAGTATTACATATATGTCAAATATGGCAGGAATCGTTCCTGTAGTTACCGACATATAATGCGAAAGCCTTATTTATCAGATTGCACTATCTTCCGACATGGTGGATTAATAACATTATCACTTTCTATACCATGCACTGCCAACATACCAAATTTGGCATAAATCGGTAAAATGGTTCCCGAGATGTAACGGAAAAGTATAATATTTTTCAATTTTCACTATCTTCCAAACTGTTGGATTAGTAGGATCATTGGTTTCTAAACTAATTACTTATACTATGCACAGCCAATGTACCAAATTTTGTGCAAATCGGTTAAACGTTTCCCGATATATAATGGAAAAGGTTTTATTTTGATCACATTTCTTCAGTTACCTCTGCAAGCCATTTCCTTATGTCTTCGGTCTCGAGACATTCGGTTATCGCATGTCGGACTGTGTCAACTCTACACACTTAACACAGCGGAGATAGCACAAGCCGCAAGCTGTGTAACTTCGCCTTAAAGTTACCGTGGCCGGTATGCAACTGCATACTGTAAAGGTTAGATTTAATCCACTTACAACTCAGTTTTACCCTGATATCAGGCAACAGCTCGTAAGTCTGCCTTCCTTTTTCTGAGTTCGTCCATCTTTCTTGCCACTCATCTAGAACTCCATCCATTATCTCTTCTTGTTCTGTTTTCATGTTTGCGAATACCGTAAGGACATATCATGCGATTTCTTGCATAAACTATTATATAGGCTTCTCACGGTACTGTGAGTAGTTTTGAAAGCCCTCTAATTTGGAATAATAGTCGATAAATATATTTTATTTTAGCCTTAGACATCTTCCGATTGCGTTGTAATATACACACTGTCTTTGTTACATACCGTGAACAGTCAATAGTTTAATGTTAATTTTTGAATTTCGTAAGTTTTCTGATTAGTTAGTTACTATCACTTAAATTTCTTAAGTATATATTTGTTAGATTTTAAAATTAGGCCTAAATTGTTCTACAGTGGAATGTATAATCTATTGTAAACTATTTATTTGCCACTCATTAATTCATATGTGTCTTGTATCCCTCCACAAAGGGACCCATAGAACTGAAAATTAATTCATATGCCTAGCAAATTTCGGGAAACATTCCCAAGCTTGATTATTTCATTAGGATTTACGTCAAGCCATCTTACTTCCGTTAAAGAATTTGCACGTATAAACTATGCTAATCTCAAACAAAATTTAAATGCCAACACTGCAGCTCTGTAACTACAGCTTCAACAACACTGAATTTTTTACAAAGTACTTTTATTTCCAGTTGTCTTCTGATGCGTGCGATGTCCGTTATCTGCCTGTGATGTGCGTCACTTCCTCGACTGCGCATATCACTGGCCAGGCGCTGACGTCACTTTGTATTCTGTTCTACTCGGCGCGTGTGGGTCGCCTGTCAAATTATAGCACGCGGCGCTCTAGATCGTCACGCAGTTATGAAAACACTTCTTGATGGCGCAGAGGAAGTGACGTAGCTAACACGCGCATTGTTTGTGCATTTACAATGCATTGTAAATAAGAAAATATATTATCCGACAATGAATTCAAATAGTGGTTAAATATTTAAAATACGAACTTTATAACCATTATATTTGGGATTTGTACTAATGCTACAGCAAGTTTACTAGATAGGTCACTAGAACAATGAAAACAATATGTATGCAGGTAGCATTATATTGATTACATTCGTTCACAATTAAGCCATAAAGAGATACCATACTGTATACAAGTGCTAAATACATATTTTTTCACGCCTGAGCTTGAAGAATAAATTTGCCGCTAACCCTATAAGCTTTCCCAGAGTTTGATACTCTTGATACGCACATACGTATGTAAGTCTGTTAGTATGTTGGTACGCGTGTTTATGTATGCATTATGATGATTATATACGGAATGTTCCTTAACATGTGGTACCCACTTCACTGGTGAAAATGAAGAACTAAAACAATGAAAAAGTTTATATTGACATGTGGTCTATTGAACTTAATTTCCTAATTTAAATCGCATATCTGACATCTCTCGACTTGTTTACAGATCATTAAAATTCTTGAGGCCTCCTCTCACACATGAACAAAATAATAAACGCAAAACTAAAAGTTTACAAGTCGCGTATATTTCGCATATATACATTATTAGCAGACTACAACCATTTGTCATGAGAGCATTAGCTCCTTTATTTAAAAAAAAAAAATGCCGCTATTGTTTGTTTTTGAATGCAAAGTCCATATCCTGAATTTCAGGCCTTCTATAAAGTGAGGCCTGGGCCCAATTAACGCCGCTGCTGGCCAACAAGGCCTGATGTTTGTCCTCGTGAAAATAGCCGTTGATAACTGTGCTGTACTTCGAGTTGGACGTGATAATGAATGATTGAAACCAGGAAATGGCAGACGTGCATTTCATGTATATGTGATCGCGGAATGTAATGCAGCAGAAGTGAGTCGTGTCAATGCGGGCTTTTTCCTAATAATTATATTCCAGATAAGAAAACATTACATCGATTACACGAACGCCTATGATATACACGCCAATCAAGGAAAAACATTGTCAGACGGCGGGAAACCCGTTCGTTTTAGAACTGTTAATCTCGAAGTGCGGATGTTGCAACATTTTGAAGGGAATACTGGCGCTATATACCACGCTTTGAATAGCAGCAGTAAAGAAATTTGGACACGTGACAGTTTGAAGAATTGTGTGACAGCAACTGCTTTATTCCTACCATGTTCGAATACAGTTACTTAATGACGTTGATTTTTTTTGCCCTCACAATTAACTTTTGTACTTCGCTGCAAATGTCTGTCGGTGGTCCATCTTTTCTGCCCACTGTATTATTCACCAACGATGCTGGATTCATCAGAGATGGAATAGTCAGTTTTAATAAAACTCATCGTTGAACTGAAGAAAAGCGGCGTGTTATAAGTCGGTCATGACACCAACAAAAATTCAGTGTCGGCAAATTGGCAGGAATACTTAACCGACTATACAATCGATCCGGTTTGTCATGTTGGAAGATTAACAGGTGAACATTACGCAGATTAGTGATAAACCTGTCGCATGAACATTCGGAAGACGTTCGTCTTGATGTTGCACGTCGTGCGTGGTTTATGCATGAGAGTTCACTGCCACATTTCAACTGAATAGTGAAATTTCTTGAGTGAAAGATTTACGAACAAATGAATGGGTCGAGCAGAAATTATTGGCTAACTTACTCGTTCTCCAGATTTAAATCCATTGGAATTTTATTTATAAACAATTTAGCATGCAACAATCGTTCTCAACATAGTCAGGATGGCCAAGAAGTCTGCCAAGTTATTCAACAAACGCCTGATACTTTTGATAGAATACGGCAGTCTATTATACTACGACTGCATGGGTGCGTTAAGGACGAAGGTGGTTATTTTGAGCACCTCCCATGACGATAATTAGCGCCACGTCAAGACGGTTCAAGTAGGACTATAACTCGGAATCAAGATCAAATATCCCACATGTTTGTTTGTACTTTTTCCATTGTTTTCGTGTCTCCGGTACACTGGTGAAGTGAGTCCCGCATATAATGAAACACCCTGTGCATGTGCGTGCGCATGTGTGTACAACGACACACAACTTTGGAACGCACTGTGTACATGTGTACAGGGAGGCACATCTTTGGAACGGACCTCATACATAATGCCGTCTGACTTATTCGTTTCTTTACTGAAATGTGAGAAATTAATTTCTGCGCATTTTCGTAAACGTGACATTAGTAGAAAAAGACAACTTCTCTGGGTTTACTAATGAGGAAGGGAATATTCAGTAAATGACGAACGGTTGCATAAATGAAATCAAATCACTGGTGCAACTGAATCTGGCGACTTATAAATATTGCAGTTAACACGTAGGCATATTCCGCACTCAAATGTATTTCTTTTTATCTGAAAAAAGTATGTTTTTAGTACTAATGCGATGTAGCTTCATTTCTCACATACGACTGCACACATGTTTTAACTGGTCGGTAGCAAGAAAACTTAAAAATATCGAAAACAATATTGGATGTTGAAGAATGGTGAAGTGGACACGAAAGAGGAACCTCACTGATTCTGTAATCCCTCACTTGACGAATGTTGGCCGAGAGATGAACTGTCAATGCCTGGGGGATAAAAGTCGGTTAAGTCCTTCGCCCGTCTGCCCAGGCTCAAAGCGAGCGCAAACATTCCGTCTTTGTAGTTATAATTTAAAAACTTTAATCTCTTTTATTAGAGTGGAGTGAAGAGGAGAGATTTGGGTGGCTGTTAACATCGAGGTCTCGAGAGCCGATGAAAGTGAAACGAGGTGAGTATAAAGCAGCGCCGGAATGCACGGGCGGGGGAAAGCGGGAGATCCCCGAGAAATCCCGCCGACCAGCGGCATCGTCCGGCACGTTTCTCGCATGCGAAAATCCAGGAGCGACCCGAGTTCTCTTAATATTTCAATGTAAAGCGACAAAAAATAGTTTTCAATTTTTAATCGCAGACTTATCAATTAAATCGAAATTTGGCAGATTCAGTAATACCTATTTTCTTCCTATCTTCTTGTGTTTTCGATCAGCGATTAAAGTGACTGTATCAATATAGACTACAACTAAAAATAATGAGTACTGAGTTATTAAACCTTGTTGGTTTCCTCTTTAGCTTTTCACTGCTTAAAAAATAATTTGCATACGGCAGTACATCGGTGTGAAGAATTACCACGTGCGTTGGAGGGGCTGCGCGCGTATACCATGTTTTGTTTACGCAGGAATGGATCCTCACGCAAAGCTGCAGAGAGAAAAAAATACAATAACGCACAAGGATCTGTCAAGCGGCTGTTAGCGACAGTTCCAAGTCAACGGCGAAAAATCACACCCCCCCCTTTTTTTTTTTGCAGTTATTCTCGGGGCACTCACGCAACAGACGCAATCTAGTGAAGAAAAAGAGCAGGAAAGGCTAAACACGAGCAGAAGATAGCTCCCAACGCAAAATAACAATGCTACTGTTTTTTATTCCTATTTTTCAGTTTTGGCTCCTCTTCTATCCGGCAGTGTTTCACATTCGAAAAGAGCGATGCACCCTTATTTCAAATTAAGTATTCGTTTGCAAAACCCACGTGATATTTAAATCTTGTGTCTTGCTTGCAGACTATTACTCGTTACTACTACTGTCACCAGGGCGACCGCAGATCTGAATTCATCTGAGTACTATCCCTCAGCACGCCGTGCAATTCCCTTAGAACTGCTCTGCATCAGTCGCTACGGCACAAGTCAAGTGGAACACACACGAATGAAGGTGTTTACCTTCTTTTTTAACATTAGTAAAATTATATGTACCACAGGTATGTTTCACTTGTAAGTCTATAGATATTTCCTATCCCCTTTACGCATGTCCTTACAAACCGGGTGATGAAATGTTTCATACCGCGATGCTGGAACCCGAAAAAGAATAGCCTAGAAGTAGACAAAACAATGTCAAGCATTTTGTCCTAGTAGACTTGTAAAAATTCAAATTTAACTCAACTCCCAAATCGGAACCTCGCATAGTATAAAATTACGAGGCCTGAGAAACTATTGTTTATCTCCAGAAAATGATCCAACACAGGAAATGTTTTACGTACAGTTGAAAGTGTACAAGTCAAGCATTCTGTCCTAGTAGGCTTGTGAAAATTCAAATTTAACTCAACTCCCAAATCGGAACCTCGCATAGTATAAAATTACGAGGGCTGAGAAACTATTGTTTATCTCCAGAAAATGATCCAACACAGGAAATGTTTTACGTACAGTTGAAAGTGTACAAGTCAAGCATTCTGTCCTAGTAGGCTTGTGAAAATTCAAATTTAACTCAACTCCCAAATCGGAACCTCGCATAGTATAAAATTACGAGGGCTGAGAAACTATTGTTTATCTCCAGAAAATGATGGAACACAGGAAATGTTCTACATACAGTTAAAATTGTACGACAAATACGTTTTAAAGGTCACACCACGGGGGGAATGGATGCAGGAATGCCCGGCAAGGAACAAAGACAATCATGGCTGCTTGAAATCACCATCTAATTGATTTATTCTCGTACAATCCTGTATACACTCATTTGAACGGGTACGTATCTTACGTGTACGAGCTGTTTAACAGCCTTCCAAGTAGTCTCCGAGGTTGTCCACGGTTCGTTGCCAGCGACGAGGCAGACGGGAAATACCGTTGACTGCATGAGATAGGTAACGTGCACACAGCCGGACGGGTGCACTCATATCCCATCTGACGGCGTCTTAAAAAAGGGGAACATAAGACCACAGGGAACCTCGACTGTAATGCGCATTGCAGTGGTGCAAGCTTTTTATTTTTTATTTAACTTCCTAGATGGCACCTCAGACAGAAGTACGGCTAGATAATTACTGGATATAGATTATTAACTTTTTTAATAAATTGAAATACAAACGTTCTCTTGAATATTAGCTTTGCTTAGCTAATACATTATAAGTATTTGTACAATGTCAATTTTTTGCGCGTGCACTTAATAGGTTCCCTTTAGGAGCGTTTATTGAAAATGCGATACTGGGGAAAATTGGCAGTTCCAAGTTTGCTGGACTATATACAAACTTTGTTGGATCAAAAATGCAGATAGTTTGTGCCCCCTGAGAAAAATTAAACATACGGCTTAAAGATTAACCATATAAACCAATAAAAATGGTAAAATATAACCTGAATGGCTTGAACGAAAGTCTAGACGAATAAGTAATAAAAATTACCTTTGGTATTGTTATTATTTTGAATTGTTAACAATGTTTTAAAATTTTTATCGTTGTTAACTTCGTTTTTGTACGTGAATATTTATCTCGTTCTTCCGTTGCGGACAGCAGCCCATGCTAACTGCTTGAAGCCTTATTTCTTTTCTTCAGCCTTGGTCATAGAAACAAACTTGTTGTAAACATCGCCTGAAATAAGCCAGCGTGTACTGCAAGACCCGACAGCAGGCGAAATCCCCTTCATTTATGCCCCGACCTGGAATTCAAGGGACTATTCCCGCAGGCAACGTCCGATTCTAATTAGACCGTTTCACTAATTGCTTATCACTCGCCACTTTGATTATAGGACTCCATCACGCCCGTCGCCTCATCCCCCCCCCCCNATAACGCATGCACGCTCTCTCCACGCAAACAATTCGCTGCGCACATTAACATCGATTTCTGGGCCCACCTTCCCTTGCGCCGCGATCCCATGGGTATAGTCCATTCACGGTTACTTGCAACCCCTTTCTGAATCCCTGCTCAGGCTCTACTTTCAGGCTATTCCTCCGCCTCGTGCAAACAAAGCTTAGCCAAGTCTTAGAATATTACACCAAAGGGACAACGCGCCGCATTTGTGTGCATTTAGTTCAATCATATTTTGCGTAAGAACTACTTTTTACTGGGCGTTACCAACACGTCTATTTTCTCTCTGTTTTTATTTATGTTAATTATAGATAAAATATTGTAATTCGTGGAGAAAAAATACCAAGTAAAAGACAATCTCATGTTAACAGAATTATGACACTCTTGTGATGCATGGCGTATTCACGAAAGAACCTAACACTTCAACACCGGGTAATTTTTCAAAGGTTCGTTTCAAAAAAGTGTCAAGATACTGCGAATAGACTATAGACCAGAGAAGTTAGATTAGTTTCTCCATCTGGCTACTTACAAATAATTACAATTCGTAACGGGCTACACTAACTTAATACAAAGTCGTGGCTCGTTTGTACACAGTTTATTTACGTGAAGATGTATAATATTTGCATTATGTATAGTTTTTTCTTAATGTGCTTGCTAGTGATAGTTACATTGGACGTTAAATTAGGTAATTTTATTGATAATAATTTATTTTATGAAAATGCAAGTGTTAAATTAAACGTTTCCGAACCGGAGGTTAGGGCGTGTTGGTGTTGTAAGACGGCCAGCTCGCTCCCCCGACCTCATACATCTCGATTTTTACCTGTGGGGAACGCTGAAAGATAGGGTGTACAACACGGTTCCTACGATGCCAGAAGGCATACAAGAACGCATTGTGGCAGCTTGTAGCGGCATTACCCCAGAAACACTTCAGGCTGCTCGTCGCTCGCTACATGTGCGTTTACAGATGTGCATTGCTGTCGACGGTAAACACATCGAGCACATGCTGTGAAAAGACCAAATGTGAAGCATTTAAATTACGACTGTGCTCATTTGTACTATGTATGCAGGTGAGATTGCATTTCTTCTTAGGTCGGGTTCTACGTGTGTTCTGTATCTGTAAACACTCTTTACTAAGTGCAATTAACGACTATGAAACAGATCTCCTGAATTACGTTGGTATCTGAGTAAAATGTACTTATTGATATTGGAATTGCCCATCCTCCCTCAGTTGCGCATCTAGCAGTGGTCCAATATGGCGTTCCTTGCCCCTTGCCTCTTACTCCAAGGCACGAGACACGCTGCTGTAATGAAGCGTTCCCTCCCAGAGAGGGGCGGAGAGGGAGGCGGAGAGGGGGAGAGGTGGAGAGAGGGAGAGAGAGGTGGAGAGGGGGAGAGGGAGAGAGATAGGTGGAGAGAGAGAGATAGGTGGAGAGAGAGATAGGTGGCGAGAGAGAGAGAGAGGTAGCGAGGGGGAGAAAGGAGGCGGAGAGGGGGAGAGGTGGAGAGAGAGAGAGAGAGAGAGAGAAAGAAATTGGTAGAGAGATTGAACGTGTACGCGTAGGTCTAAGTGCGTAAACTTTCGTGATTAATAAAAATTAAACTGGATTTGCCCGATGAACTGTACGGTGTAGGAGATTTAGTGTACTAGATAATCACTATTAACGAAACTCTTTCAGAGGAAACCGATAAAATATGAAACGAAATTTAAAAATGCAATTTTATATACCTACGTTTTTATGTATATTATAGACATATTACAAACACTGAAAAATATAGGAATGAAGTGGTTAGCCACCACGGCACGTCTTCGTGAATGAAGTGTAAGTGTCTTAAATCTCTACACTAGTAGGCGTCTTCGAACAACACATTCAATCCAACCCGCATCTACTGATAACATAATAACATAAATAATCTGCTACCGTGGTGTGTCGGTAAAATGCCTATGTTTTTAAAGAAAATATTGACATGCTCCTATTTGGATTCGGGGCCGCGGTGGTGTAGTGGCCAGACTACTCGCCTCTCACCTAGACGAACCGGGATTGATTCCCGGCGGGGCCGTCCTTGGATTTTCGCATGTGGGAACCGTGCTGGAATGCCGCTGGTCAGTGGGTTTTATCGAGGACGTCCCGTTTCTCCCGCTCTTGCATTCCGGAGTTGCTCCATTCTCACCTCGCTTCCCCCTCATCAGTTCTCAATACTCCGGGGTTAAGAGCCGCCCCAAATGTCTCCACTTTATTGGAATTCATCAGCGCAGCCCTCTTTTTTTTCTTCTTCTTACCTCCGCCCTCTTGTGAAGGCAAGGAAGGGAAGGACGCTTTGTGAAGGAGGAACTCTGGGAGGAAGTGAGCCACTTACCAGTCTTTCTAAGACATCCGGCTAGGTTTCCCTCGAGAACGCCGCCAGCCGTGTTGGAAGGGCGAAAGTAGCCAATTAGCAGAGAGGAGAGGAAATGGTACGGAAGTATGCTGGAGATTCAGTGCAGCGCTCCGGTGCTCTCGCGAGAGCTGCGATATCCGGGGTAAGTGACCGCGTCAATAGACTACGCACGGATGAATGTACACTTTTCTAAAGACGCCACTCTCGTGCCGCCTCGTCCGCAAAAACGCCCGCGCGTGCCTACTATAGTCTGTTAGCGGTTTCTTCGCTTTTTTTATAAGCAAACCTTTGAAAAATCACCCCTCGTATGGCGTGTTTCGTTGTTTCCTAAATATGCCATGTATCACAAGCGTTTTATACTTCTGTTGGTGAAGTTGAACTTTTACTTATAATCTATCTATAAATTATAATATTTTATCTATGATTAATGTGAATAAAAACACCGAGAAAATATATATGTTGGTAATGCCTAGTAAGAAATAGTTCTTATGCAAAATATTATTGGTCTGAATGCGCACGAATGTGGTGCGTTTCCCCTTTGATGTAATATTCTAGACTTAGTTAAGCTTTGCTTGCGAGATGCGGAGGAATATCCTGGAAGTAGAACTTTAGCAGGGTTTCATGAAAAGTTGGGAGTAACCTGTAATGGACGGACTGTACCACCAACTTTGTTAATGGACGAAAATAGAAGCACTCATCCAATACTATTGCGGCAGTTAGAGACTGTTCAGCTGAGACTGCTTGCGTGGCTTGAAGAGCAAACAATCCACTCACTCAAGGGTAGCTAAACGCCATTGTCTTAAATAATTTTACGAAATTACAGGAACATCTACAGACCAATGCATAATCACGCATGTTTCTCGTGGTAGCTCATGGCATTATTTTCTCATGCAAACTATCTCACTTCTGCATGCATAGGCAGATCACGGTAAACTGAGCACTTTTGAAAGCCCTGCTTAAGATCTACTTGCGTGCACATTGTGTATTCTTCCACCATATATAAAATATAACTTTGTTCATGCGTCTGTCAATTGAAAGTGTGTAATTATTAGAAAAGTAAACATTTTATAAATTTCCTAATTTTTACACTTACATGCATTTAAAAAAACAGAAATTGAAAGAATATTTCAGTATGCACAAATGTTTACCTAGCACTTGTAATTGAATGTTGAGATATGGAACTACTTTCCTTCCATCCTTACTAGCTTCACTGGACGCACGCCAGTCAGCAAAGTGTATGTAGGAGGCAGTGACTTTTTTCAGTGGTTGATTTCAAAAGTGCTCACTTTATCATTATCAAGCCTAAGCTCATTTTTATTATTTGCGTGTTACAAGAACAGGAAACATGTAATTACGAAGTGTACTAATTCGAAAACTGTGACTGTTAATGTAGTGGGGGAAAAGTTATTCTGAATTCCAAGATAAAATGCTCTGAGGTGATAATTTATGTGAAGTAAGAAATGAAACACAATACGACTTACGACCAATAATCATTCGTAAGGGATGAATCAGTCACTGTTTTTTTTAAATAAAAATCTAATATTTCAAAATCAACAATTTTTGGAAGAAACTTTTATGTCATGATAGTTAAAATATATGCATAATTATATACTTGTGCTCTTACCTCTTTCTTTTCTATTTTACAACATAAAAACAGCTTAATCACTTTAATATATAATAAATGATGCACTTAATAATTCTTTTAAAAAAATATTTTTTATAAAAACTTAATTTATACTGTTTGTTTTTCCACTGTTCATAAAATATTAATAAATATATATACGTTTTATAAACTTAACACGAAGTCCGGTTGAATTTTAAAATTAGTATTTGAGTAAAATAAATTCTAGTCGGGTTCTGTTTTTAGTTTTCAAATTGAGCTCTTTGGTATTTCATCAAAACTTGTTTTTCGCGGTCTGCAGTGTAGGAGAATGACGAACCCTGACTTCCGGTAATTCTAGCCGTGCGGCTCCATGAAGTAAAGAGTGACAGTTGCGACCACAGGTAGCAAAGGCCAGTTTTCAACAGAACACCGATGTTGAGATATCGGTGCTCCGTGTGAACTTACTGCCTGTGTGTATGTACCCCCTAAAACTTTTGAACCCATTAACCCGATTTTACCAAACTCGATACACATGTAGGGCATAGTAAGGACATCCGATTTTTTTTTACAGTTTTTGACCATGCTAGTTGGTTATTTCATAATGGTGGCCATTTTAAATGTAGGGCTCTGTCATACGATGTAAGCATTTATCCAATTTAACCCAAGTTTTGCATGTTGTCAGTGCATCATTTAAGCAATAAATTAAGAGAGGAATATTGTTATTCATCCGCTATTTTGGATATTGTGATGCCCCTAGTAAATTCGTGTTCTTTGTGATAAGTAATGTCGATATGTGCCATTTTCTGGGTAGTTTTTTCTTCTTCCCCCCTCCCCCCTTAAAACCCCTATTCTGAATAATTGCCACACACTTTATTCAAGCATTCATTTTTAAAGTTACGCAATCACTTAAGATGAACTCAACTAATAAATATTTTCAAATGTAGGAAATAATATGCAAAAAAATCATTACTCAATTTAAATAAAATATAAAGCTGGCAATTATTTACAAAAGCAACCTACACAAAAACCAGACAGGTATTACTGTGCCGTACGTCAAATGATAATTTCTCACTCAAGCAGCACACAGTGTACTTGTAACGGGTCATCAACAGTTTTCCTAACACTGTTCATAAATACAAACACTGCACCCACTATCTTGATGTAACAATGGACATTACAATGTCCATTCTGTGATGTATCATGCTTGCAGACAAAAATTTCTATTCTACTTATTGTGTTACCTACTATAGATGTCTGTGGCCATAGTCGCAGTGGTATTCTCTGTTTCATTTACGTATAATAAGACACTTTTACAGAGCCTGTGCAGCGTATAGGTACGTAAACAGTACACTCTTCCATTTGGTTAGTGTTATGCCACGTGATAAGTTGCTGCATGCATGTTGCCACTTTGCTAAAAAAAAAAATACAAAAAAAAACAGTAAGTAAATTTGAAATCTGTAACTTTATACTTTGATAATAATTTCATTTCTGAAATGAATTATATTTTAAAACTGATACATTATTTTCAAGAGTTTTACACCTCTGGCTACCAAATCTATGTTCACCACATATGTATATTAAAGTTTGTGTACAATGTATGTATGTAAGTATGTAAGTATGTATGTATGTAGTTTTTAACAAGTAGGCCTACCTTGTTTAAAAATTGTTTCTGAAAACTGCTCACAAATTTTGTTGACACACAGCAAAACAGCTGATAGCTGTGATGGAGAAACACTTACTACACTACAATTACACTAAATGTGCATTTTTGGAACTCTCAAAATGTACTAGACATACATGAAACAGAGTACAGTATGTTAACAGGATTTGCTTGTGGAATTCTCATAAGAAATATTGTGTAATGGGATATTATAATACAAGCTTGCCCAGAATGTTCCAGATTGTTTTATTGTGTTTACCTCAGTTCTTTTTGCTGATCTTCACAGCCCAAACTACTATGTTAATTTTTGATTATTTAAAATGAACACACAATCACATCGTTTGAGAATTTGGCAGATCCCAAAAATGTCATGCAAGCATCTCTAAAACTTCATAATTACATACAGCATAACTTGAGTGAGTGAGCGAAGCGATTTAGGGGGCTCTTAACAGCGAGGTCTTGAGAACCGACGAGGGTGATTGAGGTGAGTATGGATCAGCTCCAGAATGAAAGGGTGGAGAAATCGGAAGATCCCCGAGAAAACTTAGTCCGGCAGGACTCCCACAGGTGAAATTCCGGGAGTGACCCGGCCGGGGATTGAACCCGGTTCGCTTGGGAGGTGAGCAGGCTAACCGCTCAGCCACCGAGGCCTCCATAACTTGAGGTTTGTGTATTTATTTTGTGGCCATTCATTAGGTATTAGTTTTTCTGAAACCTTGTGTACACAATAAAAACTGTTACACTGAAAGAACTGCCAGAACTGCCAGGCTATACCAGTATTACAGGTTACTCTATGGGAACATTTTTTGTTATTGGTAAATTCGAAGAAGTTCTGTAGTATACAAGAGCTACAAAAACAACTAATTTGGTAAATTTGAAACATTAGCCTATTTTATAATTTTCATGGCAATTTATTTGATTAGTACCTACCTCTTCATTAACAATAGCAGCCAGAGCTTAATGTTATATCTAAAATAAAAAAAGTTTTGTTATTGTTAGTTTCAGTAATGCTGTTCATCACTAATGGTAACTGTAGTAACTTTTTTTCGAATTGAATGTTTCTGGTGGTGGGGGAATAATAATTAATTCCTTCCAATAAAATATGGCCCTATTGCAACAATTTATCATTAGTCACATTATATGGTATGCTGCAAGATTTTTTAAAAATATTTTATGCTTTTTAATGGTTATGTTACAGTAAAGTAATTATTCTGGGCGTACCAGAAACGTTATACACGGAAAATAATGATTCCCCAACTATCTTAGCATACTTTTATTTAGGGTTATTTTGGATTATTTAACTGAGTCTTCGAAATAAATTTAGGTTAAGTTTAGCTGTTATACGTTGAGAAATGATATACAATTACACAGCTATGTGTGCTTTCCAAGTATTCAAATTACCTATTTTGTAATTTTATTGTTTACTTGCGAACCGGCCTGGCTTCGCCCGGGTACAGTTGAATTTTACAGTGATACACTAATAAATAAATTGGAGAAAGACAATTCAGTTATGTGAAAAAACTTTGACTAAATTATACTATGTTGGCCCTAGGTTTTTAACTGCTTACGGCAACGCAAAAGGAAGGGAATATTTTTTACCCGATATCCAAGAAGTAGGGTATTGTTTTTGGAGTGTATCTGTGCAACTATCGCGTAGTTACCACATTTCCGCTTTCCATTAGAAAAATAAGTGTATCTAGGTACTACTTTTTGTGCTTGGCTGAGGGGTCTTAATCGATCGCCAAAGTTAAAGCAACGTTTCCAGCGGCACACATTAGGATGGGTGACCGTTTAGTGGCATAACATCTGAGTCCTTCTAGGCTTCGGAGGGCACGTTAAATATTCGGTCCCGGTAGTTATCGATTGATAGCAGTCGTTAAGCCATTTCAGAGGTCTTTTGGCGGCCTGATAAACTGTGACACCAGAGGAAAAAATATATTTCGGTCACGTTCCCAGCCGTTACAGAATTAAGTTTTGTTGTTATTCCACAGGAACCGTAACATTTTCCGTGATAAAAAGTATCATATGTCCTATTCCAGGACCCAAAGTACCTACATACCAAATTTTATCAAAATCCGTTCAGCCGTTCTGGAGCTGAGTGGTAACAAACATGCACACACATATACAGACTTTCACATTTATAATATTAGTAGGATATGATATAATTTTCTTTGTACCTTCTTCAGTTCCCGGAATTCAGTTGTGTGGGGAGCCTATGAAGGGGAGATTTTAACAAAATTTTATTCTTCTTTTACACGTTTGCCACTCAATCCATAGAATGACAATACCTTTACAAACGTACGTTTAACGTAATTTACAGCACGTAAACTGATAAAAACTGAAGCCAAAGCCACGTGTTCCATCTTTATAACGTACATTAAGCATTTCTACGACTAGAAAGATGTTAGAAATATTACGTGAAGAATAAATGTATAAATTATTAGTAACTTACCTATAAGTCACCCGGAATTTTATGAGAACAACCACTACTTCTTTAATCTTCTAAAACACCACAAACACCATATAAAAAGGCTGTCATATTTTTTCGCACAGCGGACATAAGACATGCGACGATCGACGAAAGCACCAATCATATTCCTTGCTGCACATGCGTGTTGCCGAGGAAACCCGAATGTTCCCGAACGCTGCTTTCCGTAACTGTATGTTAGTAACAATCCCAAACATGTTTGGTTTGGTACTATTCACACACATTTCACGTTTTCAGAAACAGTTGTAGGAATCACGGTATATATGCATGGGAAATCCTTTTACACCAAATACACGTTGTCGTCGTTTCTTTATACCCTGTATGGTAAAATCGAGAAACATTTTACGGTGTTTCATCCAAGGTATTTAAGAACTTCACTAAAAGTATTCGCATCCACGTAGAGAAAAGTAGGCTCATTAGTTATATCAGTAACTTCTTGTTCAAAAGTGATTAACACGAGCTATAGGAATCTTAAATTTACATCTGTTATGTAAAAACCTCAAATTCAACAAATGTAAAATTTTAGGGAATAGATGAAAATAATCATCCATGTAATCAGAACATTAAGAAGAATAGTTATTGTAAATTTGTTATACGATTCGCCTGTTCAATCTTAACAATCGAGATTAAATTTAAAGTCAGAATATCCAGAACTTAAACCGTACGGCGGTTGAACAGAGAGTCGGAGTTAAATAAATTACCAACATGCCACTCATACGACTTCAACTAAAACCACACTTTGTGTCTTTTTTTTTTTTAACTTATACGAATTAACATTTTAAGTTAAAGTTCTCTTGTTTGCGCAAAAAAAAAAAAAATATTATGAAGGTTATTAAAAAAAAAAAAATATTTTGGTAACTGTATCAAGCATGCTATTATCGTGTCACAAAACCGTGAAATATACTTAAAATGTAGAATAGAAATATTGCCACCGAACAACCTTGGAAAATGAATTTCCGGCGAATTTGCATGAAAGAGCTGGGCGGCCGACTGTAGCACGACGTAACAGGCGCTGTATTTGAAAATGGCAGGTTGGTATG
>NQII01002029.1:68583-78723 GCA_002778355.1 Clitarchus hookeri
CCTTCTGCTACACGCCACCCTGTGCGAGTCCAGAGTGCCCGGGAAATTGCATCAGCTGTACACAACGAGGTGAAATCGTTCTGAGCCGTGGGCGAGGACGTGGGGAAGGGCTGTCTGGGTTCAACACCCCCTCCACCCGCAGAAATACGAAGGACGCATTTAAAAGAAGACGAAGAAAAAAATATCTTTAGTAATTAGTAAGATGAAAAATTGGGGGAGGGGGGGTGTGGTATAATAAGACAGGAAAAATAAGTAATGTGTAAAATACTGGTGTCTACATTTACTTTCAGTCCAAAAAGTTTTTATACGCGCTGCTTTATCGATTAAGGAACCTACCTCATCTCCCCCTTCTCAATAACTTCTGCCTACGCCACTGTTCTGTGCTCCGCGTAGGCCTCGCTGCTGATGCCTACTGTTGGCCCGGTACGGGACAACGGTGCAGCTGGGGAAAGAAATTCAAGATGGCGGGTCGAGTGACGACGACTGGTTCGGGCGACGAAGCAGCGCACTGAGGGGGCAGTACAGTATTTGGTTGTTCCTATTTGGTTGTCCCAAACAAAGATTTGATTGCTGCAACTAAATATTTTCTTGGCTTTACGTTAATTAAACACTTCCGGTAAATACAAACAAATATTGAAGCCCCACAGCGATTGGAACCCAGATCAGCTGCGCCCTACGGCATAAGTAACCTCGCCGTAAATGACAACTAACGAAATGGGAATGTTTTTAAATACATATTTTTCAAATGTTGGACAACGTTCACAAATAAGTATTTCAAGTCTTACACCTTTACTTTTTAATTTACCTTTGAAGTTGTTGTTAGGATATTTATATCATCACTAAGCATCAATAATAGCACTAAAAACACTGTCATTATCCTGATCGTCACACAAAATACAAACAAATTCGTCGTCTGTATTTTCGAACAAAGGCGATCTAATGAGTGTCCTAACAAATATACAGTTAATTAAACCGATATATATTGTTGGCAGTCTTATTTCTTTTGGCCCAACACAGAGGACTCGTTAATTCAAGCGTGTATTATGTTAGTTGAGCAAAATTAATTTCGATGCTTTTCAAGTTTTGTTTGTTCAACAAAATATTTAGTTGAGGCAACTAGATATATTTTTCGCCCTATACAAACAAATATTTCGTTGGCTTGTTCTATCAGTGCGGAATAATATTTCTAGAATATTCTATCGAATATTTAGAGAGAATGTTAATAATGTAAGTTTCCCTTCTCTTCATTTATGGCGCGCGAAAAAAAATGTTAAGGGTTCCGTCTGCCTGCAGTTATTTTACGCGTTCGACGACTCGAAACGCGTGAGCTGTAAGGCTGGGTCTTGTTCTCTCACCACGTGCCTCATCGCCCTTATGGGCAAGGCGCTGAACTGGCCTGCAGTCTTTCCTTCGCAGGCTCGCCTGAACGTCACTTTGAACATTGACCCTACAATGTTATGGCACGCTGATAAAGATAAAGGTGCGATGCATGCCTAAACTCTAACGTTTCTGAGTAAGGAATTTAGTAACTAAAAATAATTCTGAAAACACCCGTTTACGCAATTTTTCCGGTAAAAAAAATAGATCTTATGCAAAATATTATTACACCGAGTGCTTAAGAATGTGGTGCGTTGTCCCTTTGGTGTGATTCTCTAGACTTAGTTATGCTGTGTTTGCATGAGGCGGAGGAATATCCTGGAATTAGAACATTAGCAGGGCTTCAGAAAAGTTGGGAGTAACCGTGAACATCATATACTCAGATATTACTACTTACTGCGGTACGAATGTAGTAAATTCCGTGTTACGTCACTTCCAAAATGTATTTCATATTTGTCACTCAAGTACGTCACGAATACCAACAGATTTTTTTCTTCCATATTTAAGCAAAACACGCGTATAGACTTCTTTAATAATTTTAAAGAAATATTACTGTGACGTGGATCATATATAATGTTACGGATCGCTATAAGTTGCTGGAATTGATATGACATTACTGGAAGACCAAGCTGCCTTTAAACTTTAGTGTTCTGAAGTATCATTGCGGAGTTTAAACATTGCCACGTGCGAATTTTCCGACAGTATTTTCTGCGCCCTAATATATTTGGAATCAGATGTCATCTTTATCTTCTTTTTGATTGTAGGCTATGTGGGGTAATTTAAGTAGCTTATTTTCTGTTTCCACTTTCAACGAACAGTGTTGCAGTTGCTCTCTTAACGCATCCATCCTGACCGCGTCCATTACTAGTTGTTTACTAGAAGTGTTCAGGGTTAATACGGCTTGCATCAAAACTGTGCTCATACCGCTGGAGAACTAATTCCGTTACGCTCACTTCGTCCAAATTCGGAAACGCTATTTAGTTTTTACTCGGATAAATTTTGAACTAACCCATTTTTGCTTTAGTGCGATTTCTTGGCTAAAGAAGGCGCATGCCAAACAAAGGCCAAACAAGGTTTTGGACGATTGATGCCAGTTTACTAACTCAGGTAAGTATATTTGATGGATCAAGTATGCCGGAACTGTGATTCTTCTAAATTGTTGCTAATCAATGCTCTCAGTTTAAGCAGGTAGGTTAAGTGGAGGGTTGCTTACACGCTGAAATTAATATAAAGTTAGTCCTGAAACAGCACACACATCCATTCGTTACCTACGTTACGCAAACTTATAACGATTGTCGACGTAAGATATGTCCCAAACGCTTGCAACATGAAGGCTGGCCGGAACTACGGGGTTTGAAGTTATTCCATCATTGCATCGATCACAGAACCTCAAGACTTTTAGTATCCCGGGAACTATATTGGTTGTATTAAATTATACCACAGGCGTTCATAAATGTTATATTAGGCGAATAAACGTGGCCATGTCACAATAACCGACCAAGCTATATGTGCCTGACTGCTTAATTCGGCTCCGTCATTTGCGCGTGGTGTAGCTAAAACATGGAAGATTTGAGTCCCTAGGCCTTACTACGACCATGAAGCTGTCGTATGTTCATTCGCCAGAATCACTTCGTTTCGTATCGAAAGGGTGAGTGGAACTGATAATACGGAACTGTAAAACTTACTGCATCTCGGCAAGCACAGCTATAAAAGTGTTACTCATAATTGTTTAAAACCATACTAGCTTTCGCTGGACATCTAAGGACGCAATGAATAACATTTAGGTATGCAACGTTGTGTTAAGCGAAATTTTTAAATACTTTTATGCGTTCTGATATCTTTTAAGATTTCACTTTACGTTTGATTTAGTTAATATCAATAAAACAAACTAAATAAATGAAATATCTAATGTGATTTTAAAAAATGCCTGGTTGTGAATTATATGGTTACATATTTAGTGAAAAGTGATTCGAGTACTTGAATTTGACAGTTATTCTTATTTTGTAAATTTTAATGAGGTATAATTTTTGTTAGGTGATCCCATATTATTTTTTGTTTAACTGGTTTTAAGAAATGTAAAGGATAATTACGATTATTCACTAATGAATTAACTAGCGGATTTAGTAATTCTGGGAATCCCGAAATTAAAGGATACCAAACGAACATGTCGCTCGTGTTACCGGGTTTCTTCGTACTTAGGGCCTATAAAGTACACTGAAGAGCCAAAAAAACTGGTACCCCTGCGTAATATCGTGTAGTCCCCCCCCCCCTCCAACCCAACCCGAGCACGCACAAGTGCCGCAAGACGACGTGGCATGGACTCGACTAATGTCTGAAGGTATGCAGGAGGCAATTCACATCATCAATCCTGTAGGGTAGTCCACAAAAAATTCTATCTGCGCCAATTTGAGAGAGGGTTGCACGTCTGTCACGTTTAATGATTCTCGTCAGTCGTCGTTTGTCCCGTTCTTTCACGATATTTTTTCCGGTCGCAGCGATGTCGAAGATGTGATGTTTTACCGGATTCCCGATATTCACGGTACACTCGTGAAATGGTCGTACGCGAACATCCAAATGTTATCGCTACCTCGGAGATGCTATGTCCCATCTCTCCAGCGTCGAATATAACACCACGTTCAAACTCACTTAAATCTTGATAACCTGTCATTGTAGCAGCAGTAACCGATCTAGCTGCCGACCGCATCGCGTTACTCTGATTGGTTCCATACCTCTGTTATTTGCATACGCACTCCTATACCAGTTTTTTTGGCTCTTCAGTGTATATATAATAAAACAGAATAAAATGTACCTACAGTTGAAAAAAAAAAATTATTGTTATAAGACTACGTGTTTAAATGTTTCATATTTCCAGCTACGTATATGTGGATTAACCTAGTTACAGTTTAAAGCGAACTGCAACTTTTATTTTAACAAGCTTTATTAAGGAATTTAATGGGGAAAATTCTTACTAATAGCAGATCGGAGAAAAAATTAAATATTGAGATCGTATTACATGCAAAGTAACATCGCATGGCAATAATTTCTTTTTCAGAATTTTAGAGAACGCCCAGTTACTGTTAACGAGGTTACTCATTACAGTAGCGAAACTAACGAGAGGAACGATCCTTTTTTTTCCCCCCCACATCGTGCATGCGTTTGAATTTCCGCTATATTCCTCGAGTGGCGAAGATTGCTTATTATAATGATCTCTTTCCCTACCTGGCGTTATTTACGATAATTGCTATTGCTTTGTGCACATCATTTTATGAATCATGACGGGAATCCAATCATCCATGTTGGTGTTGTGAAGATTGTGCAAAGTGTGGTTGCACGAGATACAATTTTTAGTTAGAGAAAGTCGGTCGGGTGGTTTTCAATCATTCTTCATACAATCGAAGCCAATGCAATTCCGCTGAGAAAACCTCCTTCGTTGCTCCGTGTGCTTATGTATTTACCGATGTAGGCTGCTCCCGGTAAAGCGAGAACTTATGGAATCAACTTAAAAAAAAAAATACTGGCCGTTAACTGTGTGTGTAGTACCGTATAGTCAATTCGTTGTTTTTTCACATGTTTTAAATCGAACCTTCTAGAAATAACCCCTCGTACGACGCGTTTGGCTGTTTTCTAAATATGTCGTGTATCACAAAAATTGTATACTTGTGTTAACATTAAACTAGCGTATTTTTGGTTAAATTGAACGTTTACCTATATTTTATTTGCAAATTAAAATATTTAATTTATAACAAATATGAGAAAATAGAGGAAGAATATATGTTTTGGTAATGCCTAGAAAGAAATAGTTCCCATGCAAAATGTTATTAAAGTGAGGGCACACCAATGCGGCGCGCTGTCCCTTTGGTGTAATTGTTTGGTACTTGGTTAAGCTTTGTTTGCACGAGGCGGAGGAATATCCTGGAAGTAGAACTTAAGCAGGGCTTACGTAAAGTTGTAAGTAACCGCAAGTCGATTACACACACAACATGCAGGCTCACAGCTTGGCAGATATTTAAGTAAAGTAGTTCTAAGTCTTGAAGTTGTTTTAGTAGCGTAATGTTAGAATATATGGCAAATACGTTTGGTGTAAATTTAAGCTTTATGCACTTTAGAGTACGAATTGGTGTATTATTATTATCACGCTTACGTTCCTACCTACGTTACAATTTCACTTTACTAAAGAGATCAGGCTTGTGACAACGCAATTCTCACATACAGCGGAAAGGTACAAAATTAAGAGTGGAAAGTGCAGTCAAGATCGGGGTCTGGAGCGCCGATGAGGATGAAGCGAGGGGAGCATAGAGCGGCGCCGGAATATAAGGGCGTGGAAACGGGAGATCCTCGAGATAACCCCCTGATCAATGTTATCGTCCGCACGACATCCACATGTGAAAATCCGGGAGCGACCCCGTCCGGAATCGAGCACGGTTCGCTTAGGTCGGAGGCGAGTAGTCTGAGCACACCACCGCTGCCTCTACCAAATTAAGAGATAATGAGATCTTAAAAGGGGCTTTCAGATGTGCTCACTTCACTGTGAATAACATATAGTAGTTTAGCTTAGCTTTAGCTGATATATTACGAAATATGCGTCCATTATGCACTAGACACGCATGTCATGAAAAACTGGTATAGACGTGCGTATGCAAATAACAGAGGTATGGAACCAATAAGAGTAACGCGATGCTGTCGGCATCGCCTATATAAGACGACAAGCGTCCGGCAAAGGTGCTAGATCGATTACTGCTGCTACAATGGCAGGTTGTAAACATTTAAGTGAGTTTGAACGTGGTTTTATAGTCGGCGCACGAGAGATGGGACACAGCATCTCCGAGGTAGCGATAACACATAGATTTTTGCGTACGACCGTTTCACGAGTGTACTGTGAACATCAGGAATGCTGTAAAACATCACATATTCGACATCGCTGCAGCCGGAAAAGATCGTGAACGAACGGGACAAACGACGACTGACGAGAATCATTAAACGTGACAGACGTGCAACCCTTTCTCAAATTGGCGCAGATTTTAATGCTGGGGCATCAACAAGTGCCAGCGTGCGAACTATTCAACGGACCATTATTGATATGGGCTTTCGGAGCCGAAGGCCCACTCGTGTACCGTTGTTGACTCCACGACACATAACTTTACGCCTCGCCTGGGACCGCCAACACCGCCATTGAACTGTTGATGACTGGAAACACGTTGCCTGGTCTGACGAGTCTCGTTTCTGATTGTATCGGGCGGATGGACGTGTACGTGTATGGAGACATCCTCATGAATCCATGGACCCTACATGTCAACAGGGGACTGTTCAAGCTGGTGGAGGCTCTGTCATGGTATTGGGCGTGTGCAGTTGGCGTGAAATGGGACCCCTGATACGACTGTATACTACTCTGACAGGTGACAGATACGTAAGCATCCTGTCCGATCACCTGCACCCATTCATGTCCATTGAGCATTCCGACGGACGTGTACAATTCCAGCAGGACAATACGACACCCCACACGTCGAGAGTTGCTACCGAGTGGCTCCGGGAACATTCTTCTGACTTAAGACACTTCCATTGGCCACCTTAATCACCAGACATGAACATAATTGGGCATATCTGGGATGCCTTGCAACGTACTGTACAGAAGAGATCTCCACCGCCTCGCACTCCTATGGATTTGTGTATTGCCCTGCAGGATTCGTGGTGTGAATTGCCTCCTGCCTACCTTCAGACATTAGTCGAGTCCATGCCACGTCGTCTTGCGGCACTTCTGCGTGCTCGCGGGGGCCCTACACGATATTAAGCAGGTGTGCCAGTTTTTTTTTTTTGGCTCTTTAGTAATGTGTGTGTGTGTGTCTGTGTGTGTGTGTGTGTGTGTGTGTGTGTGTGTGTGCAGTTCGTTCTGTACTTTTTGAACAAAAAACAATGCATTTAGCATAAAATAGAATGAAAAACATGCTATAAAAACAAATACGCACTGTACATGCACAGCCAGATAACTTTAATGGTGACATCTTTTTTAGCACCATGAGAGAACGCCACCAACCAATTACTGTTGTGTATGAATACCACTGTGCCGTCTTAATGTAGAAAGTAATTTTCTTCAGCTGAAATTTTCACAATAATGTAAGATTTATTATAAATTCGCTTGTGAAGTTATTCTATTATATGATTTATTTATCCAAATGCTGCAGGGTATTAGAAAACGGTTGAAACCAATATCGAGTCTGAACAGAGGAGCCGGGCTGCACAGTACACGATACCAACAAAAAATACGCCAGTTCTTTCGGGGCAGTGTGAAATTGACGTTTTGTTTGCGGGAAAATGGTGGGGAAAAGGGGAACAATTTATTTCGGCGGTGCAGTGTATGGGGCTTTTTTTCGGTAATTTTTTTTGCCCACGATCTTTTATAAGCGAAGAATGGGATAGCGTGGATTTATGATTCCTCTTGTGTTAAATACAAAGGTCTATTATTTAATCAGTGTGATTTTATAGCCGCAGAAATTTTTTTTCTCTCCTACGCGGTGATAGTTATCAGTAGTTCGTTTATCGTCAAAGAAAATTCGAATGATTTTTCCTTTTGTCTATGGTGTTATTGGCTAGAATTATGTTCAAACCATTTGTGGATTCGCTTGTTAATAATTGAAAATACATGTTGCAGTATGGCGGTGCTCTGCACTATCGAGAAAACATGTGAGCACGGAGAAGTCATATTAGTGGTTTTTATTCGTTTCCTTGTGTTCTTTTTGAAAAGAAAATGTTAGGAAATTAACTTTTCTTATTAAATTTTTATTACCTTTAACATATAGGAAAAGTAGATTCCAGAACAAAAGCCAAACCGCCGTTCGCCATCTTGGAATTTCCAGTTTTTCAATCAAAATTTCTCGTGTTCCCACAAAAATCAATTATTTTGCCCAAAATTCCTATAATTTCCTTCAAAATTTCGTTTTTTCCCCAAACACTCTTAAATTTCCAAAAATGTGTGAAATAAGTGCTTGCTCCTCAGTGTGGCTGACTGGAATCCCCGAAAGCCAATTTTCGAGCCGTTTGAAAGATTTGGAAAAGGGGGGGGGGTGTACTTAGTACTTGTGAGCCACCACCCTCTCACCCCACTCTAGCCAAGCCCACCTCTCCCCCTTCCCCTCGACCATTATCGAAAAATTAAGAGAAATCACAAAAACCTAAAAAAAATCTTAAAAATCGAGTAACATATAACATAAGACGCCTTTACAATGCTAACCCCACTATCACCATCCCCTCACTACATATCCACCACACACCTCCTGATAATTCTTATAAATAAAAAAAATTCAAAAAAAATAAAAAATTCCAGGAACATATAACGTTAACCTCATACTCATCCCATCACTCTCACCTCGCCCCCTTCCCACAGACAAACATAACAAATCAAGAAAAAAATATATAATTTTTTTAACAAATAAAAAAAAATATTAAAAATTATTTGAAGAAGTACATGTAGGAGGTCCGGGGTTCGATTACAGGTTGATCGACTAAGCCCCCGACATGACAGGCCCTCGCCAGGTCGAGCAGTACCCATCTAGTCAGCCATGTTAGATGTCGGTGACGACCTTTGACCTTGACCCTGATGACCTTGAAGCCAAAAATCTCTAAAAAAAAATCCCGAAAAATTCCAACTAATTCCCAACAAACCCTTGACACTTGACCTAACACCCCATGACACATATACCCTCATTGACCCATGACCCATTGCCTTATTTACCCAAGACCCATTAACCCATTGATGTATTGACCCAAGACCCATTGAGCCATGACCGCAAAATAATCCCAATCATTTATAATAACAAAAATTAAATTATTAATAAATTTATATAAAAAACTTACATTTAAGAGGTTTCCTCAGCACCGCGTCCATCAGACGGCTGACCTCCACCCCCTCATCTTTGCTCATTCTGTCGAATGCACTCCACCCACCATATTCATTTTTTCGTTGGTCATTTGTTTACGTTTACATCACCTAAGTGATGCTAGTGTATTAATTATCGATTTCGCCGCCAGAGGAGCTATAGATTTAGCCACCATTTTGGCCGTTGTCGACCTTGTCCTTAACCCCAATTACATAGAACTCGAAAAATCAAGAACAAATCACAGTCCATACAATTTATCACTACTAGTTGGTCACAACAAGGACCCATACCGAGTAACCATATTAGCCAACGACCGACTCCACCTAAGACTAACTTCACCCAAGATTTGTTCCTGGCGAGATTGACCGAACACAAGAGTAACTCCTGACGAGACCAGTTCCTGCAAAACTGACTAGAACAATCGATAAGACACACCTGACATACCACCCAACAAACGATGATGTTTAATCTCGAAAAAAGTGTCTAGAAGAGTCTCGTAGCTAACCTGTTAGCAGAAAATTTTCTCAGAATCTTCGCAAATCATTTCTAAAAGAGCTGACTATACCAAAGGCCCATACTAACTTACCAGACCAACTGACCACGTAAACCAACTAGCTGCGAAACAATCCACAAAAATATTCCCCTTATTTCATTCGTTCGTCATATAGAACTAGGTCGATTTTAAACGACACGTGCAAGAGATAATACTTCAAATCGGACTGTAGTCCTGTTGCAGCATGCACACTCATAAATTCGATCTAAAACAGACTCTCAATTGATTGTTTACACCACTGAATTAATAAGTCTTTCATATAAGCAGAAGGTACTAGGTAAGAAACTAAACACACATTGCTATATATATATATATATATATATATATATATATATATATATA
>NQII01002029.1:78729-102474 GCA_002778355.1 Clitarchus hookeri
TAGATTGTATTTATTTACTTACTATATACATTCTATCTTTCTAATTATTTTGTACATTCCATCTTTACATTTCTCAGATGTTTGCAGATAATGGACATTAGTCAACAGTCTCATCTGATGTAACCCCGATCTTTCAGTTCATCGATGATTGAAGATATATCAACAATGTGTTTCGGTGGGCATGAGTCAGTTGGCATGAGTCAGTGGGCATGAGTCAGTCTCGATTTTTAAGATTTTTTTTAGTTTTCTGTGATTTCTAAATTTNTAGGGTGGGGTGAGGGTGTGGTGGCCTAAAATGACTAAGCAAGCCCCCCAAATCCTTTTAATGGCTCGAAAATTGGCTTTCGGGACTTCCAGTCAGCCACATTGAGGAGTAAGCACTTTTTCCACAAATGTTTTAAAATGTAGGAGGGTTTGGAGGAAAAAACCAAATTTTGAAGTAAATGTAGGAATTGTAGGTAAAATAATAAATTTATGTGGTGATTTTTGGTGTAAAACGTAAAATTTTGAGTGGAAAACTTGAAATTCCAAAATGGCGGACGGCGCCTTGGCGCCTCAGCTCTTGTCCTGGAATCGACTTTTCCTATCTACTACCTTTTCTAATAGAAACATTTATACTGTGCCTATTATGTTGTGTTACTGTTCATTGAATCGACTTTGAAGTAGAAGTTGTTAACAAGTTTTCATGAATTAAAACCTAAGTTACTGCTGGGACCAGGCATTCAGAGCACGCATGCTGCGGTACACAGATTTTTAGTGGTAGAGGATGTCAAAGGCCTAACAGCGAAGGAAGGGATTAAAGAGTACGGGAAGTATTGGTCATTGGGTGAGTAAAGTCACGACGAAGTCAAATTGATGTTCAGAGGTTGAGGAGCTTGTAACGTGTATATATTAGCCTCATGGTGATTTATTGGTCATTGATTGTATGTTTCAGCTTGACCATTTGTTGTTTGGAACTTGCTATGGCACAATATTTTTTGAAAATAAATACTGTATTGAAACTGCTTATTACAAAATATGTTGTAAACAATATGGCGGCACTAAAAGAAATTGTTATAGTAGTAGCTGCTTGACGTAAAGTTTTTTTAAACCGTTATTTATTTAATAAAACTAATCGATGGGTGACTTCGGTACTGCGTGAATTGAGATCAGATTTTCCTATTAATAATATTTCTTTTTCGCACCCTGGTTCTCATTCAATAGTGAAACAAAGTGACGTATAGGTCACAAGTTTACGTAAAGAATTACAATTAACTATTGTAACAAATACAATTACACAATCACACAACCATTTCACTTTGAGCCATTTATTTGATTCGTGTACTCCTCTATGAAATGAAATGATTTGTCCATCAAGTAATTTGTAACTTCCGTCATTAATTATTTTCTATTTACATGGCATAATTTTTTAATTTCACAAAAACTCTTATTAAAACAATTTTAAATTCTAGTGTTCATCAGTATAATAATAAAATAAGATTTGCCATCAGCTTACCTAAAAACCTTCCAAAAAGGGGTTATGTACTCGTCGTCAGGTATTCTAATAATGTCAAATCAGGTATATAATTACTGTAACTTACGCATAAAATAAATAAATTATTTCATTAGCGTAATTTGTATTGCACTTTCGTTGTTTCAACGATTTTAACTTCTTTAAATATGAAAAAATTAAATATTATGTTCGGAAAACGTACGTGCAGTACATACCTATAGGCATTAAATTACATTTTCGCTACATAATACTATTTTTTTTTACAGCCTACGTCTAGTTGTATGTATATTTCTTTCGTTAGTCCACTAAATATTCAAGAGCAGGGAAAACTTTAGTTAGTTTAATCAAAAATGAAAACAGTTTCTGTTTTGTTTTGCATCCCTCGGGCCTTGGCCTTTTTATGTAAAACCCGACCGTAATTTCAGGCTTACGTGCACTTAAATATTCAATATTTGCTTTCTTCGAGAACTGCTGGATCGGTATTTGTTTGCTCTTGGAAGGGAGACTCGCTATGGGAGAGGAAAGGACGGCGGACTGCACTTGTGCAGGAGGGGATATGGAAAGCAAGTTGTGAGTAGTGGAACGGAACGAGGGAATGTAACGACTGGGGGATGATCCATGCAGGCTCGGGATCGCCCCGCTACACGCGATGCAGGAGCTGTAAAGTGTTTTATGCTAATCTCGCTCTTTTAGCCGCTTGTTCAGCGAGGGAATGGGTGCTGTGTTCCATCGACGGGTTCCCTCGCTTCCGCTTCTGGTCGGCGGAAGTGCTTCCGCTATTTCTATACGAGCGCCGCTTTGGTGTCAGTGGTGGTTTTAAAATATACCCCAATCTCCTTCACCTGGGGCGGAAGGTAGGCTGAAGTGCTTCAGTCACCAGATTGTGATCACATGGGTGGAAACTTACAGAGGAAGATGGATAAACACAATCTCCTGAGTATCTCAAAAAAAAAATTTTCCACCTTTGGCGATGGGTGTTACTCGCTTACGTCATTCGTATTACCTGCCAGTTATTTTTCTGTATACTTTTATAAGCATTAATATTCATCTTTCTGAGTAATTATTATATTATCGCTTGCTGGTTTTTTAATGTAAAATGTACTTCATCAAGCATTCAGAATTGAAGTAATGTACGCTTAAATTTTAATTTAAAATACACTATTATTAATTCATAATTGAAAAAAGTTTGCAATAAGTAGTTTGTAGCAAAATATTTCTCAGCGTTAATAAATATAAGCATTCATTTTTCGTATACAACTTAAGATCATACTTAAGTGACAGTTTTGGTAGTGTGTACAAAACATCTTGTGCAGTGGACGAAGCGAGCGGCGACACAGCTCCGGCACTGTCCTGGAGAGACGGTAGAGGTCGGGTAGAGCCTCGGCAGGACCACGGGTTCCCCTCTGGGTGTAAGGTCCCAGGTGGATGTGAGGAGAGCGACAGCGCATCACAGTATCAGACTGGAGCTTGGAGCTAATCGACTTAGATGTTAGCTGGATGCTCTAGCGTGGTAGGAGTGTGTTCCAATCCTCGTCCACGGAGGCCCACTGGCGCAGTTGCTGTTACACTCTAGCAGGGGGTCGGGCGCGTCCGTCCGGTTGGTTACTCTAATGTACACTCTGGTACGATGTTCCTTTCGAAACCGCACCCTACTTCTACCTTTCTTTCGTCATGGTGAAATTGGTGTCTCTCTGTCCTGTGAGTAAATACAAATAGAGGCAATCGTAATAATTTATTAATTTTTGACGGAATTACAGCTTAGATTTTGAGACATTTGCGGACGCCGATGTATCGTCCTGCTACTGGCTCACGTGCGACCGTAGTATCGTCCCGCTACTGTCTCACGTGCTACCGATGTATCGTCCTGCTGATGGCTTACGTGCGACTTATGTATCGTCCTGCTACTGGCTCACGTGCGACCGTAGTATCGTCCCGCTACTGTCTCACGTGCTACCGATGTATCGTCCTGCTGATGGCTTACGTGCGACTTATGTATCGTCCTGCTACTGGCTCACGTGCGACCGATGTATCGTCCCGCTACNCCTGCTGATGGCTTACGTGCGACTTATGTATCGTCCTGCTACTGGCTCACGTGCGACCGATGTATCGTCCCGCTACGGTCTCACGTGCTACCGATGTATCGTCCTGCTGCTGGCTTACGTGCGACCTATGTATCGTCCTGCTACTGGCTCACGTGCGACCGATGTATCGTCCCGCTACTGTCTCACGTGCGACCGATGTATCATCCTGCTGCTGGCTCACATGCGACCGATGTATCATCCTGCTACTGGCTCAGGTGCGACCGATGTATCGTCCTGCTGATGACTCAGGTGCGACCGATGTATCGTCCTGCTACTGGCTCAGGTGCGACCGATGTATCATCCTGCTACTGGCTCAGGTGCGACCGATGTATCATCCTGCTACTGGCTCACGTGCGACCGATGTATCGTCCTGCTACTGGCTCACGTGCGACCGATGTATCGTCCTGCTACTGGCTCACGTGCGACCGATGTATCGTCCTGCTACTGGCTCACGTGCGACCGATGTATCATCCTGCTACTGGCTCACGTGCGACCGATGTATCGTCCTGCTACTGGCTCACGTGCGACCGATGTATCGTCCTGCTACTGGCTCACGTGCGACCGATGTATCGTCCTGCTACTGGCTCACGTGCGACCGATGTATCATCCTGCTACTGGCTCACGTGCGACCGATGTATCGTCCTGCTACTGGCTCACGTGCGACCGATGTATCGTCCTGCTACTGGCTCACGTGCGACCGATGTATCGTCCTGCTACTGGCTCACGTGCGACCGATGTATCATCCTGCTACTGGCTCACGTGCGACCGATGTATCGTCCTGCTACTGGCTCACGTGCGACCGATGTATCGTCCTGCTACTGGCTCACGTGCGACCGATGTATCGTCCTGCTACTGGCTCACGTGCGACCGATGTATCATCCTGCTACTGGCTCACGTGCGACCGATGTATCGTCCTGCTACTGGCTCACGTGCGACCGATGTATCGTCCTGCTACTGGCTCACGTGCGACCGATGTATCGTCCTGCTACTGGCTCACGTGCGACCGATGTATCGTCCTGCTACTGGCTCACGTGCGACCGATGTATCATCCTGCTACTGGCTCACGTGCTACCGATGTATCGTCCTGCTACTGGCTCATGTGCGACCGATGTATCGTCCTGCTACTGGCTCACGTGCGACCGATGTATCGTACTGCTGCTGGCTCAGGTGCGACCNTCCTGCTACTGGCTTACGTGCGACCGATGTATCGTCCTGCTACTGGCTCACGTGCGACCGATGTATTGTCCTGCTGCTGGCTCACGTGCGACCGATGTATCGTCCCGCTACTGGCTCACGTTCGACCGATGTATCGTCCCGCTACTGGCTCACGTGCGACCGTCGTATAGTCCTGCTACTGGCTTACGTGCGACCGATGTATCGTCCTGCTGATGGCTCACGTGCGACCGATGTATCGTCGTGATACTGGCTCACGTGCGACCGATGTATCGTCGTGCTACTGGCTCACGTGCGACCGATGTATCGTCCTGCTACTGGCTCACGTGCGACCGATGTATCGTACTGCTGCTGGCTCAGGTGCGACCGATTTGAGTAGTTTATACGAAAATATTTCTATTTTTGTTAGATCGCGAAGAAAAACACTAAGGATCTATATTGAATAATAAAGGGGTGAGACAAAGCTGCCGTTTGTTCCCCGCCTCATATATTATGCATATGTACGGTGCTATACGCAAATGAATTAATAATATTGACACAGGAATACAGCTGAATGACTTGTCAATAATAATTTCACTTCTTTATGTGCGGGACTTATGGTGATGTTTACCAAAAACGACGACTCATATAGACGGAATTCATGAGCTAAGCTAAACATTTAATACCTACAATTTTAAAACATCAGTTCAGAAATCTAAAAAAGTGACATCCTTCGAAATAAAATTGTCGTAATCAGTAATATAATATAGAAGTAAAATATGTTATTTATCTTAATTTCAGCACCTCAAATAATTATTAATACGACTTATAAAATTAAGTAAACAGTTTTGACTGAATTTGTAGAATATTCAACAAGCACTTTAGAAGTATTTTTCTTACTTTATTTTTTAAGTGTTTAAATATTGTTGCCCTCACAACCTCTCCATATGGAATAGAATCCCAGGCGTTAAATAAGAAGCAAGGGAGGTATGCCCAGAGCACAGAAATTAAATTTTTACAGTTGTTAAAATATGTCGAAAACTGTGTAAAAGAACCGAGAGATATGATGAAATCAGAAAAAAATAATCAATGAACACCTGGATAGAATGAATCCCGAAAAACATTTAATCAGAACAAAAAATAGAGCTTGGCAGTCCGAGGAAAATATTTGAACCGTAAGAGGCAGTAAATGATCGGCAGTCAATTATAGTAAATTCTCTGATAGTCTAAAGTGCATTCAAACTAAATCAGCAGATTCCTTGTCTTATCGTATTACGAAACCATTGTTTGTGTACGCGGTTTTAATTATTATTTAATTTCGCATTTACATTTAAATGGTAAAGTCAGCTACACTGGTTCTGTTTTCAATAGAAAGTTGCACCAGAATCAAACAGCGTATTCATTCTTTGAAAATATTTGGTTCTGGGGGCTGTGATCGGTATGGTGTCACACACAGTGTGAAGAGAAGAGACCAGACCTCGATCTTCGGCATTACCAAACATTAGTAAGCTCTGAGTTGGTAAAGAGAGGGGGAGAGGTTTGGGCGGCCCGTAACATCGGGTTGTTGAGAGCTGAGTCAGTGAGCAGGCAGTTGCGCTCGTTGTGGTTAGGCAGTCCCGTCGTGGTTAGTCTTCCTGTGCGAAACCCTCACTTTGACTTCTGACATCCCTGCATCTTCCTCTGTGGCCGCACTACCAAGGTCGGGCAGTCATCTACGCCATTCTCAGGCCACACCAGGTCTTGTTATTTCTGTGGGGCTTTGTTAAATTAGTTTTTTTTCTTCTGTGTCATATACCAAACATATTTCTTTGTAACCAGACGCTACGATATCTTCCACTTCTCCGGCGTCATGTGATGGCCCTAGTTTGCAGAAATTTTCACGGTGTCCTCTTCTAGGCTGTTTTACACTTGGTATTTTTCCCCCCTCATTATTTTTGTATATTCATAAATGAATTACCCACATTTCTTTCTTATTATTTGTTCTTCACCTAATATGTTGACCAATCTTAACCACATCATTCATAACAAATTTGCCACTTCTATTTTTTTCTTCTTACTTCGCATAATTACCCACGTGAAGAGTTCTTTACTCGTCGTATTCGTTGTTCTTTATTACCCGTTTCGCGTTTCTAGCCAATTTGCACCGTGTGCTTCTCGTTGACTTTAGTGCTGCTCATTCGCTTGCCAATTAGCTGGCTCTTATGTTTTTCATAATACCAGTTATATCCGTATAATCCTCTTGTAGCTGTTGTTCCGTATGCTAAGTATCTTTGGAACATTACTTTAAGTTTCCTCTCCTTTGCCAATCCACTCGTACTAACTTTTGACTATAATCCCTTCGTCGATTTTCTCATCATAAACCGTCGGGAAATGAATGATCTTTAGCATCAATCTCTCGATCGCAATTTCGCCGAGTGGCATCGAGACACTCGGTTCAATTATTGTTCTCCCATCATGACGTGCTTCACTTGGAAAGTTCCCAATCTCAAGACCTATCAACTTTTCTTCTTATGACATTCTTTTTCTAGATTTTTTTATTTCTCATGATTTGATGTTTTTATTTTGTACCTTGATTTCTCAGCTCCCCGCAACACACTCGACCTGTACATTCTTGCCAACGTTCTCCTATAGCTGCGTAGTTTATCGCCAGGCTTGCCTAGCGTCCGTGGACACATCTCTCTCTCTCTCTCTCTCTCTCTCTCTCTCTCTCGTGCTATGCTTTCTTGTGCTCGATCTCAGCAGTTGCTTTTTCGCATCTTCTGAACTTGCATTTGTTTTTCCATCGCCTTATCCACTGTCATACCAAAATATTTGTATATATTTATGAGGGTTTTACAGCTTACTCCATCTCCTTAAATTCAGTGCATAATATGAGATCTAGTTCATGTTATTTTCCATTTCAAATTTCTTCTAAAATGGAACATGATCTTTCAACAGAAAAATAGAAGAGAATTGACTTTTTATGTACAAAGTTTCGCTTCTTTTTCTTCGTTAATTTTTTGTAATCACAATGTATTTTATTTGTATTTTTCACCAAAACTATAATTTTCTACTGAATTAAAAATTATATATGTATATGATTTACATGTTATATACTAGATAAATAATAAAGTTTTGTATATGTAAAAGTGGTAGGGTATATCTGAATATCTAATATAAAATATTAATGAAATGTAATTGTGTAACATATATTTGATTGATAGTTTTTAATTTTATTTATTTATTTTGCGCTTTTAATACGCCGTTTTTTTCATGCATTGTAAATAAGATTATAACATATATTTTTATACTGGTCGGGTGATATTTATTGTATTCAAACACTCACATTTTTCTAGTTTAATCAAGTTCTTTAACTTTTCGGACATCTGATCGATTATTTATATGATAACAATTTATAAAGAAAAATTTAATTTAAATCTTATATACTACAGATTAAACACAAAACAAAAATGGAAAATACATCATAATTAAGAAATAATTATTAATAATTTGTGATTAGTAACATGAAATTATTAATAAACTGATATATAGAATAGTACAAAATAATAATAATAATAAAACTAAAAATTTTCAAATAATTTAATGAATTTTATTTATTGATATTTGACAATGAATCATAAATTTTAAATTTAGTGTATAGTTTTATATTTTTATGAATTGTGTAAATTATCAAAATTAAGCCACGTAATCTAATTATTATCTGTGGTTCTTGAAACTTCTCACACTAAATACTGATCATGAACGTTTCCATATTCTCTTTCGTAAGACTTTCGAAGTAAAAGTTATTCTTAATGTACTATGTAAGGTAAGAGATTAATTCAAAAAATAAATTGACACATATATAATCTTAAAATGTTTTGTATATCAATGACTTGAAATATTATTAACATCACGAGCTGCTTCGGAGCAAGACTGTAGAGTATGCAGTTAGTTGCGGATTGATTTAAGTTATTGTTTGGTGGTGAAACTTCAAGGAACGATTTCGCATTTTGGTGGCTCTGATAAAGCGATAGTATACTTTGTATGCATACTTTCTGATTTGACTATCTGAAAGTAACATATCTCTTTCGGGATGCACTTACGCATCCCTGGGTCGTGTCTTTTTGAATAACTTTGGCCAAGAATGGTGGTTTTTTTTAAAGAACTTCTTGATTGTGAAATCAAGACACCGTAGATATGTTTTATCGTCCTTTAACGCGTTACGTTGCGATGTTTAGACTTATGGGTATGGCGGGATAGATTTTGATGAGTTCTCTGCTCAGCTTGTGACATATTGGAATCCTCCACTCCTGACTTTTCCCCCTTGTCATTCNGCGAGCGTACTATTTTCTCGCGCGCCGTGGTACACCTCTAGAGGCACGGGCCTGGGATGATGCACCAGCCGCCCGTGTGTGTGCGCGCGTGTTCCGAAGGCTCGCCAACCGGCGCTGCGAGAGGGAAGTTCCGGTGTACAGGCAGGGGGTTGGTCACAGAGCTCGCAAGGGCTGGAGAGGGGAGAGGGAAGTAGGGCGGTTGCGGCAATGTCGCTGTCTCACGAGCACGTATTCATGCGCGGCTTGTCCGGCCCACGCCACACAGAGCGGGCTCGCCTCAACAAGCATTTTTTTTTTGCCGCGAGTATCGGGACAGAATCCAAGCGGAGAGAGATGTGAGAACATGCTGGAACCCTCCCGCTCACACACGCACTTTCTTCCATTCCAAAAAAAAAAAAAATGGTACTAGGGAAAGCTCCGGCACGCAGCTTGGAAAGTGGTTCGGCACACGGAATGTACAATACCATTGGCCATTCTTTTTTTTTTGTAGTGGAAATTACGTCCTATTAATTTTGCCATTTACACCGCTAAACTAGTCTCTTAATGCAGATTTAGGTAAGATTTCTCAGACCATATTATGAGAAACATTTTTTTTTTTTTACTAAATAAATTTAATTGACTATGTTTTGTGTTTTTTTTACCATAGTCCACCTCTCTCTCTCTTTCTTTCTTTCTGCTGCATGAGTTGTTTCGCATTATAAATACGTGAGCTGCAAGTATCCTTACTTTGTTGTGTTATATTTGGTGATGAAAACATTATATTAAGATAATGCAATTCCACAAAATTCCGCAGATGAAATTTAGTTTTACAGTTGTTTTTAAAAAAAATAGTGGTCAAAGTTTTTATGCAACGGATTATGTGGAAATTCTTAAATCTAGCGCATAACACAATCCAAGGTGTTTACTTGGTGTCTTAACCCACTAGATAATCGATAAAATGTTTTAACTAATGCAGTAACTCTGATTACATATAGTTGGAAAGTTGGTAATACAAACAGTATGCTGTCTGGTAGTTAGTTTTTTGTCATTTAGTTTGAGCAAGACAACTGTACTGAATGCAATAAAAGAGCTGACTGAATANGTCTGGTAGTTAGTTTTTTGTCATTTAGTTTGAGCAAGACAACTGTACTGAATGCAATAAAAGAGCTGACTGAATATTCGGTTCTTACTTTTTGCAGTTTGCGCAGAGAGTTAATTAAAGAGCTTTCGTTAAATACTTGCGAAATATTACAACAAAACTGCAATTTTCCTTCTCGCGATTGCGTTTAAGCGAAGTTTAGTCCTGAATCGAACCTGTACTATACTCGCCCTGCAAAATAGCATTGGGTGAAATAAGAACATAAAGCACAGACACAAGGTGGAACGCATAACGAACATTTGTACTTTACAAACTTATGCGGTCGGTCCACTACGGCAAAGATGATTTTTTAACAGACAAACAATTTGTTCGCCTAATAAATACACTCCTCTGATTGGGGCATTTGTTTTTGCTCGGGTATAAATTGCCCCAAATCCCTCCCCTCTTTCTCTTTTTCCTCTCCCCTCCGCCAGTTGTGACATTGTAACCGTACTTACATCGACGCTCCAATTCAAGCCACACTGCTTCACAAATGCGTGGAGGATTTTGAACGATGCATGTATATGGTCCTTTCATGGTTACTTCCAACTTTTCTGAAGCCGTGCTGAAGTTCTACTCGTAGGCTATTTTTCCGCCTCATTTACACAAAGCTTAACTAAGTATAGAAAATTAAACCGAAGGGACAACGCACCGCATTAGTGCGCACTCACTTTAGTAATATATTGCGTAAGAACTATTAGTTACTAGGTATTACCAACACAACCATTTCCTCCCTGTTTCTGGTAATATATATTGTAAATAACATAATATCATTTATACAAATATTATGAGTATAAGATTAAATTAACCAAAAATAAGATACTTTTGTGTTAACACAAGTACACTGAAGGAGCAAAAAAAAAAACTGGTATAGGCGTGCGTATGCAAATAACAGAGGTACGGAATCAATCAGAGTAACGCGATGCGGTCGGCAGCTAGATCGGTTACTGCTGCTACAATGGCAGGTTATCAAGATTTAAGTGAGTTTGAACGTGGTGTTATAGTCGGCGCACGAGAGATGGGACATAGCATCTCCGAGGTAGCGATAACATTTGGATGTTCGCGTACGACCACTTCACGAGTGTTCCGTGAATATAGGGAATCCGGTTAAACATCACATCTTCGACATCGCTACGGCAGGAAAAATATCGTGAAAGAACGGGACAAACGACGACTGACGAGAATCATTAAACGTGACAGACGTGCAACCCTTTCTCAAATTGGCGCAGATTGGATTTGTGGACTGCCCTGCAGGATTCATAGTGTGAATTGCCTCCTGCATACCTTCAGACATTAGTCGAGTCCATGCACGATATTAGGCAGGTGTACCAGGTTTTTTGACTCTTCAGTGTATAAAACACTTGTGATACTTGGCATATTTAAGAAATAACCAGGCACGTCATATATGGGTTTGAGTGAAAAATTGTGAAGAAATCGTGCATAGATGATACTGAAGTAGTTGGTGCGATGTGTGTTTATATTACATTTCCACAGCGGCGTCATAGCTTCTGGAATAAGAGAGCCTACATGCTTGTATTTAATCACCGTGTTGGCGTGGGTGGTGGTGGGGGGTTAAAGTATACTTTCGCCCGGAAAGAGACTGCAAATTAGGCTGACCGGCTCCTCCGGCATTGTTGAACCATAGGAAATACGCTTCTAATCAGAATTTTTAATCGGTGTCGTTACTTTTTATCGCGGAACGTGAACCGTTAAAGTTTAATCCTGGCCTCCTCTTTTCCGTGAGGCGAGAAAAAAATACTGTAACGAAAATTTGAATTGCGTATCTAAAATATGCTATTTTTTTTACGTTTCCGTGCGTTTTATTAATATAATGTGACTTACAATATTTATAATCGAATACTGCACACATAATCTTTACCGTTATGAAATGTTAACGCTGAGATTCTTATCAGCGACTTAATACAATAATCAGGAAGTCACATTTTGTAAGAGAAATACACGAGCTTATAACATGATTGAAGTCATCGAAATGCTCTACACCGAGTGACGAAGTTTAAACTGAGTGATGGATCAGTGGAATGACCTGGAAACTAGTGCCAAGACGATGTAATTTGCTGCAAATCACAATAAAGGCCAGTTGAATCAATGCTTTTCAGTTAATGGTATATTGAGTAAACTTCCATTTATTCTGACTGACTATTTCCTACTCATTTCTGCAACATTTTGTTATTTCGTGGCAACTTTCTCATCACGCCCATCCAGTTGGACGGTTCAGTAGAGGCGTGTTGGTCGACAGGTCTCGAGGTCCGATTACAAGCTTGATCAGGTAAACTCGTGTTTTCGCATGTCGGAAATGTGGCGGACGATCCAGTGGTCTGTAGGTTTTCTCGAGGTACTCCCCTTACCCCCTATGCTGCATCCTCATCTCGCTTCACCATATCGGCGGCAAAGACCCCTGCGTTGTTTTCTCTCTCTTCTATCTCTCTCTCTCTCTCTCTCTGTGTCTCTCTCTCTGTCTCTCTCTCTGTCTCTCTCTCTCTGTCTCTCTCTCTATATACACACACATGCACACTTGCACGCACAGTTTGCACACACAAATGCATCTACCACCAACTTACAATTTGATTTGATTTCATAACGCGGATGAAAATGGCATCAGCACTACAACTTATCCTTTTGATGATTTACCAGTTTGAATACAAATCGCAACTACTTTAATGTTTTTTTTTAATTTTATCGTAATAGTGTTGTTAAAATAAACTTAAATTATCTGCACTTTCAACATTATTAGAGCTCCTTACGAGAAAAAAACAATTATGTGAAAAAGTTTTTACTGGATGTAAATTTAAATCAATAAATAATAACGTATAATAATGAGGCAAAAGAAAATTTTTTTTTGGTGACAAATTTTGTATTTATTTTTTTGTAAACTACTGCCTTTTTTTCTGCGTATTTGTTTATGTAATTATTTTTAGTTTTATATTTGTTTCTCAATTTTGCGAAAACATTGCATTTTTACTATTGTATTTTTTAGTTTGTCTTCCAGTTGATACATTTTTTACCCCTTGATTAATTTACTCGTAATAAGCTACGACAGTGTAAAAAGTTCAACATATTTCTCAGTTGTAATCGAAATCAAATATTCTTACATTTTCATGAATATCAATATTCTTTAGCGTCGCGATTAGCATACGTGCATATTCACTCGCAATGAAAACCATTTTTGATGTCCTTTGTTGCTATAGTTTCAAAACTTGCTCGAATTAGATGGTTTAAAATTATTAATTTAATTTGCGATTTGCAGTGACCAGCAAAACATTTCTGAAAAGGAAAAAATCAATTTCTGAAGTCTTAAAAAATTATTTTTTGAGCAAGCATAACCGACTCGTATTTTGGAAGTCGAGGGTTCTCTCGGATTTAACAGCGCTGGTGGTTTTTTCCCCATGCATTTTCTTATTTTTTTTTCCCCGAAGTGTGTCACTGTTATGACCTCGCCACAAACATTCTTAACTGTTTTTCCTCTTCCATGATTTCTAATTTTATGGAAGTCGAATCTACGTCTAAGTTATCCACACCTTCGTCAGATGAAAAAGTTAGCACGTAAACTGCTGAGTGTTCATGCTTAGAAGAGGAACCAGAAATATGTCAGCCGCTATCGAATGGGGAGGGCCTTTTGTATTTTCCCTGATAATACATGATGAGTGTAAAAGAATACCCCAACTTTGAAGGTCTATATCATCAAAACCAACCAACCTACAGCCTTGGTTGACCAATCAAATGAACCGCGGAACTGTAAAGTTTGTTTACCATATTTTTATCAATGTTCAATGTGACCACCATGAGCGGCCCGAACGACATCTACGCGATAATCAAACTCGTTCCACGCTCTTGTCAGCATGTCCGGTGTTACGGTTTGGATGGCGTCCATAATTCTCGTTTTGAGGTCGTCAATGTTAGCCGGCAATGGTGGACGAAACACTTGATCCTTTATGTACCCCCATAGAAAAAAATCGCACGGGGTAAGATCCGGGCTTCTTGGGGGCCAGTGATGAAGAGCCTGGTCACCAGCTGCTCCTCGACCAATCCAGCGTTGCGGCAACGTCTCGTTCAGGTATCCGCGAACAGCTAGGCGCCTATGGGGTGGCGCACCATCCTGCTGGAAAATGAAGTCCCCCGCAGCCTCTTATAACTGAGGAAACAACCACTCTGTAAGAATGTCCAAATAAGGGATTCTAGTAACAGCGGGACCGTGAAAAAAGATAGGGCCAAAAACAGTGTCTTTGGATACAGCGCAAAACACGTTCACTTTGGGGGAAGCGCGCGNCCGTGAAAAAAGATAGGGCCAAAAACAGTGTCTTTGGATACAGCGCAAAACACGTTCACTTTGGGGGAAGCGCGCGCGTGTTCGGTGGTTTCGTGTGGAGGCTCCTGACCCCATATCCGCACGTTGTACCGGTTCACCTTACAAATTGTATGGAACGTCGCTTCATCGCTAAAAACCAGCTTAGAAATGAAGGCATCGTCTACCTCGTTCTGGGCACACAAAGGAAACATCAGACCGTCCCCTTCACATTGACGTGTCGAATGCGAGCTCGCTTCCCCCTCACCTCCTCAAACCGAAAGTTTCGAACGCCATCCAAACCGTAACACCGGACATGCTGACAAGAGCGTGGAACGAGTTTGATTATCGCGTAGATGTCGTTCGGGCCGCTCATGGTGGTCACACTGAACATTTATGAATATATGGTAAACAAACTTCACAGTTCCACGATTCATTTGATTGGTTAATCAAGGTTGTAGGTTGTTTTGTTTTTATATTATAGACATTCAGAGTTGGGGTATTCTTTTATAATCATTCTGTATATGCAACTATTACATTTTGATAACAGAAGTTGAAGGTGATCGTATCAAATTTCTAAAGTATTTTGATGGTTAAGCCACAGTTCTTGCAACCGGCATCAGTGTTTCAGGCGGTGACGTCCTTTGAGTTCGAAGTTCTGGGTTTCAAACACAAGTAAAAGGCGGATGTTGAGCAATTATTGTCTAACTGGTCAGTTTGTCGCCTCCAGTTTCTGTCCAGTGAACGGAAATCGTTTACATAATTTACACCACAATCAAATTTCGCGTAGTTTATACCCAACGAAGAACATTGTTATCTACAGCGATTTTGAAACATTGAAACAAGAATGCTTAACTAGAAAAAAAAAATCACCTGTCGGGTATGTTCCGTGTTTGCTATCCATTCGTGGATGGTACGTAGAGAAAGTAATTAATTCGGTGCAATACATTGCTAAATGATGTTCTGCGGATGGAGTTTTGATTGCTTTTTTTTTTGTTATTGTTATTGTTTGTAAACGAGTGCCGTGATTGTAGCAGTAATGAAGTACTCAAATTTTTGTAGCCCCGGAAATGTTTTTCTTCTCGTTTGTTGCCTGCATTGTACCCGATTGGGGGCAGAGCAGTGTTTATATTTTCATTTGCTATGTTGTTTTTTTCTTTTGAAGCTCCCGTATATCTGGAGCTATTTTCCGCGTTTGTGGCCGTGAAGCGCGTGGTCGATAAGGGCGACACTGCCACGCTCATCAAGTGTGCCATCGCCGCTAAACGCAAGGCTGTAAACTGGCGTTATTTGTTCTCATCGTGCTGCGTGTACCTATGTGACTTTCAGTGGTGACCCTATTATTTTATTAGTGTGAAATCTGTAGGAAGGTTCAATGCACGGCCGTTGAGTATTTTTTTACGCATCTGGCACGTATATTTTGAGATACAGCGATTTGAAAGATACAGCAATTTGAAAAGGGCGTTTTTAGGCATTTAGGAGGGATGTGAAATTGTGTTTCTAATGTGCACGAGGTCTTGAAAGAACTCAACATTCTTCGTCTGAAGTGCGTGTTCTTTAGTAGACAAGCACCTTAAAAAAAAGTTTAATGATTTCGTGGGGAAAAATAGTACCATTCCAAACACTGGAACGCTGTTCAAGATCCAGGCAGGTAGGCCATCTTAGAGGCCCGTTGTTCCTAGACTTTGGTAGGCTGCCTTTTAAGCAGGTAGGTAGGCCATCTTAGAGGCCCGTTGATCCTAGACTGTGGTAGGCTGCCTTTTAAGCAAGTAGGTAGGCCATCTTAGAGGCCCGTTGTTCGTAGACTTTGGTAGGCTGCCTTTTAATACTTGACCCTGAAAAAACTTCAATGTGTTTAGAATGGGGTGATGTGAAAGCTGAATTTATTTTCTGATCAAGGCCTGCGCTCTTACCCAGAAATAATGAAAAATTGAGTAAAATCAGTGACAACTAGTGAAAATTGCTCCACTGGTAAACAATACCTGGCAACTGAATATTTTGTCTGCTGAATTTCATTGAATGGCGAGAATTCCACTATCATTATTCCAGGCACAGACTTTCTTAGCCACATAGTCAGACGATCAGCAGTGCTCCCCTCCCATTAGCTGGTGCCAGTAGCCAATCACAGCTGCTCGCAGTTGCGTAGTTCGAATTGCTACAGTGGCCGTAGCGAGTCGAGCAACATGTTTCTCCGATGTACTTAAGAAACCGTGAATGACTTCATCAAAATTCAGTCACTTTTAGAAAGAGGCTCATTTTCTGAACAAGTAGGTGGAAATCCTAATTCTGTACCTTTATTTGTTCGTGTTTCACGTTATCAGGGAATATGCATGACAGTTCCATGTGTCGTAGACCTAAGTAATGTTTCCACAATGTTGTAAGCAGACGATAGCAAAGTGTTGCCTTGTACTTGGTCTACACTAGATAATTAGCGCAACAGCTGCTACACAGTGTGTTAGTGTCTGCTCCGGTGTGTATCCGCAGTGACCAGTACCGCGATGGTACAGCAAGAGAGTGTGATGTCGGTGAACGTACAATGCGACAGATATTCAGAGGAGACAGCAACATTCCATATACGCCAACAGAAATATTTGTCACATAGAGAAAAAAGATTTGCCAGGAAACGAGTTACATTTTGATGATTTTAACAGACTGGCTTCGGTGATTGGCTTTCGAATTTTACGATAAGTGAAGGGATTTCGGCAAAAAATAAATACCGCACTATGCGTGAGAAAATTGGATATCCGGTTTCAACAAGTTCCATAGCAAGATTGTTGAAAGCGTCGGTTTTTGTTATAAGAAATCGAATGACGGGCGGAATTTTGTAATGGAAAGGAATAACGTTACAACTGTTCGGGCAGGAATAGGAGATTGTGCTGCCATTACAAGCTGTAAGTAAATAAAAATTATTACATATACATTTAACAGACGCTGCTGATGTGTAAATTTAAGTGTCAGAATGTTTATACAATAAACGTAAATATTTAGCAGTATGTCTGCACAGGCAGATTCCTGATATATGTTTCTCTTCCAAATATATCGAGTTGGGCTTTCCCAATTTGTGTTTCTACTATATTCAAATGTTCCTCTTTGCATACGGAATGGTAATTTACATTACTAGAAGTGAGATTTCTTGACACCCGTTTTATGACATAATGAGTGCTTGATAAATGAGGCAACAGGGCTTGCTAATGCTCGATGATAGGCTGATTCTGATAGACCAAGAAGTTCTGTGCCCGGCATAGTCATTAGTTCCCTGTTCGTTGTTTGATTCGCCACTCGGTAGCAGCTACTGCCTTACAGTGAATGGAGTTTCAGTGACTGATATCGCGGTAACAGTCTTGGCGTGCGGAACTGTGGAAATTTATTGAGTGTTATAAACTCTTAGTTGAGGCATGCAATTCAGACGACTGTAGTACGATGGGGTTCTCGGTGGCCTTTATTACAAAGGCGTTACGCGCGAGGTGTTCCACGACCGCTCACGGCGTTAATCGGCATATTATCACCGGGACGCAATACACAGCAGGAGAGAGATCTTGTCCTCTTTGGCACATCCGCCAGTAACTTTACGATGTAAAACTCCGTGCGTCAATTGAGGGCTATAGAACGATCTCGCAGTGGGTGAATTCCTGAAACGAAATTAAGAACTGAATTTCAACTGCTTAATTATGTGGATGGTATTTGTTTTGTTGACTATTTCTAACAAAACAATCGCATATAGCATTACAGACAATTCACGGTAAACTGAGCACTTTTGAAAGCTTTGCTCAAGATCTACTTGTATGCTCATTGTGTATTCCTCCGCCATATGTGCAATTAACATTGCCATGGGCCTGATAACTGTATTCACGCGTCGGGCAAGTGGAACTGTGAAATTATTTTAAAAGTATTTAGTAGAGTTGTTTAGTCTTATTTTTTACGCATTAGAAAAAAACCAAACAAAAATCATTTAAGTTTTTGCAATTGTTTACCTTACGGTTTCAGTTAAACGGTAAGACACGGAACTACTTTCGCTGCGTCGGTACCAACTTTACTAGGCGCACGCCAGCCATTGTAACAGTTAGAATATATGCAGGTGGGGTCAGTGATATTTTGCTTAAATTAACCGCGAAGAGCCTATATTTGATAAATTGTACAGTTTTTCGAATTACAAACTTTTCACTGTTTTTCGAATAATGGATTATGGAAACCATAAAACCATAACTTAAAAAAAAAACTTTTAAAATTTATGAAATTTTATTGTATAGAAATGTTTAATAAAATTACAAAGTCTCCTATATTCTGAACGATTTTTATCTTTTTAAAAGCTCCCATTTAAAATTTAAAAAAGTTTTTTCTTTGATAAAAAATTATATATATAATAAAGTTGTTTATAATGTAATTTTGTTAAAGTTTAAGACAATTATTGTTGCATATTTACTGATTTTGTGGTTTATATGCCTATTTTATTACAAAATCTTAGCAATTTGTCAACTGAAAACTGTACAATATATCAAATATTGGTGTATAAAATAGTTACCAACATTCAAATATATTTTCAATAAATGAAACGCCATCAAAATATGTTAAGTAGTGCAGGTTGTAATGACGCAATATTCTGAATTTTTCGGGACTCGGGTGTAAAATTCTTTCATGTTTGTGAAGCTTTTGGACAGCTTCGTAATATTTTTATCGTGTTTCAGTTTAAAGCCGTGGTGGCCAGTTTCCCGTCTTAGTTTATCAGGCGGACGTGTGCATTTGTAGGTTAAGGGGCGGACGTCTGCGTGTTAAGTTTTTATCAGGAGTCCTGGTTACAGTTTTCGTTTCGAACTTTGGAGTTTTTGAAACCTCAGCATTATTTAGTTCCTTCAGCGCAGTTTCACTGCGTCATCCAAATTTTATAAGAAACGAGAGGTTAGATTATCGGGATGTTGAATGCGTCAACAGTTATAGTTCCCCCAGCGCAGTTTTAGGCAATGTCAACAAGTTTTTGTGGACGGCGAAGTTTGTTAATGTTGACGGCGCGGCAGTCGATAACGTCATGTTGAGCGCGGGACACGTGCAGTTTTAGATGACGCTGCTGGCAGATGCCGGATGCCGGGCGCTTATCGCAGGAGTAGTTCGTACGGAGCAGTTAGATAACGAGGGAGAGCGTACGTGGCCAGGCCGTTATCACAGGAGAGGGGGGATAGGCAGTAGGATATAGGCGTCTAGCTGTCGCCCTTACAGGTTCTTCTTAGTCGTTGAGTCTTCTTAGTCGTTGAGAGTCTTCTTAGGAGGGGCAGTCTGCGGCGAGGGCCGTTAGAAGCGGTCGTCTTCTTTAGTCGTCAGAGAGAGTTGTCGTAGTACAATGATAGCGTAGATCGCATCAGGTGTGACGTGAACCCCCACATCGGCCACTAGACTGTATTATTTCATTTCTCAGCCGGTGTGGGAGGTAGCAGCAGATATTCTTTATTCGGGCTAATATTCATGAGACGTTAATACACGGAAACCACTGTGGCGCTGTTCGGTACTTGAATATTTATCTCTGAACGGTTCGTACTCTGCATACTGGACATTCGTATGTGAACTGTGTCATTCAAAAAAATGATAAATAAAGTATAGAAGAAACTAACTTCGTACTTTCTTTCATAATTAACTAACATCCAATGGTACTGAGTCTCGTGTTTTCTACCCTGAGCAAGCCGTGGCAAGTAAACAGTCGACAGTGTAAGCGGCGAAACGTTACAAGATGGCGCCTAACCTTTGAGGCTGCTATATTATTAAATATACGCTTGTAACAGTAAAGACGGAACTATACAACATGGCGCCCAACTGTGCGGCATTAAAATAAATATAGTGCGAACGTTTCCCACAACGGAACTTTACAAGGTGGGGTTACTGATGCAATGCGTTGGGGGATGTGCAATACGAGACCCTACAAATGCGCCGAGGGCGTATCACCGCTGCTGCCCTCGGGTCTGTCGAAGTCACGACGTCTGCGTGAAGCGTGGTTTACTGTGCTGAGAACTGGCACATACTTCTCCTGTTAGTCTGTAACTTGTAAACCCGCGCGCATTCGGATCTCCGTATTGGAACCCTGCTTTGTTCCGCATTCCGCTCATGCGCCAATCGATGATCACGCCCCAACTTCTTCTGTTATAAATATCTTGTACAAATAATATTATTATAGCAGTTTACAATTGGGGCTTGTTTCGAAGTGAAAGACAGATATTAATATCAGTAATGTGCACGATGTAACTTAACTTAAGTTATAGACGTTGGTGGGGGGATTCGCCATGAAAATTAAAGAAAAAAAGCTTACGAACATTATGTCGTCACGCGAATCGTTAGGGACGCACACCTTTGAAAGTGTAGCACAAGTGAATGGGTTGAATGCCAGAGTTGTATTGTGTTTGTTGTATTATGCGGTGGTTAACAAATCCTATCCCCCGTCTGATAACACACCTGTTCTAATATATATGTTACATCACATATTTTCATGTGCATTGTCCATAATCTTATTTGTACTGCTTGTAGTACGATTCTGAGGTCCAACTGACCGTGCAGTATGCACTTTACCCCCCGCCCCCTCCTGTCTTTGCAGCAGTGTGTCCGTTACAACAGCAGTTTCTGTGTAGAGAACAATCATGCCGGCATTCATTATATTTGCCTCTCTGCTAGGCATTCATTCCTCTGATGTGCACTTCAAATCCAAACGCGTGCCTCCTAAGCGAATCGCGCGAAGGCAAAATGTCTGTAACCTTTCTTCTTGTTTTTTTTTTTCATGGCTAATACCGTAGTGATGTCTGCGACATGAATCACGTGGCATTCTGTATAATGCGACATAGGCATAGTTAATAATGATCGCAGAGGATTTATCGGGGGAGTTTTGTGGTGTATTATACCGTAGCCTACATCGAAGTTCAAGGAGCCACTTTGATGTTCCACAAATTAGAAGACTCCCGCCTTAAAACGGATCAATCTTCACTGAAATTAAAACGCTCATTTCTCGCAAACTATTTATCCTATTTAAATGATCGACATACAGTTGGATTCGTCTTAAAATTCTGTATAAAATGAAATGTAATTGGATCCGATGTATGTAAAAATTCAAAAGAAATATCGAAAAAAGCCAAAACTCTACAGACTCATTTCAATCGATAGATCACTCCTTATTACCATAGGAATAAGCTATCTTTATTGGTATGTCTGGCCGAATTAATACGAGAGAAAAGGAATACTAAATAATGTGTTCGTGGAGGCAATCTTCAGTGAAATTAAAACCCTCATTTCTCGCTAACTATTTATGCGATTTAAATGATCGACATATAGTTGGATTCATCTTAAAATTCTGTATAAAATTAAATGTAATTGGATCCGATCTAGATAAAAATTAAAAAAAAAATGTAAAAAAGCCAAAAATTTATTTTGGCGCGTCCTTTCTCTGGAACATCCCCTCAGGACAGACCCCGTGTAAGGTGTTACATTGTCCTATGTTATGTCGTCGTGACATCGCAAAATCGCGTACTTCTTCTCAATATGGCGGGCGGGATTCTCCCTGCAATCTGCTGCACACTGGTCTGGTTCCCATCATAGGCTAAAGCTGAGGTAGACCGCTTATTCGTATTCCGCGCATGTGCACAACATTGACCTGCCCCAAATAAACACAACCGTCAAAGCCCCGTGGTAAACCGTGATGATAGTGTTCGTTTACATCTTAATTTTTTAAATGACAATCGCTATTATATTAATAAAATACTTTTTTACCAATTTGAATTTAATCAAACTGCATTACTATTTGGTTAGAGGAAGTATACATACGTCTCAAAGCATTTGTTTACAAATCAATTTTTCAAACCTAAAATTCAAACCGTACCGTTTCCGATAGACGCGTTGGCAGGTGAGCAGATCCTTGTTGGAGCACGGAGATCGGTTGTGCGCAGCCAGCGAGATCGCTCTACCTCATGTTTAGTCTATGGTTCCGATCGTATGTGCTATGGCGCGTTTAGGCAGGCTGCCGAGCTAAGACTTGCCCACGCCGACCCGCCAGTCCGTGAACGTAAACAAAAATTGTGGATACAGGGAAATTCGCCTCTGCGCCCCGAGAGGCCTTCAATTCTTATATGCGCGAATAAAAACTTACACCTTTGGCTTAATTAACTTGGCGTATCGCATCGGAGTGTATCTGGATTTGGCCAGTTCATGTGACCTTTGACCGCTGGATAATTTCACTCGTCGCCGGAGTTGTACGCCGCGCATGCCCGCATTACTCGGGGCGTTTTACAATAATTTTTTTTTTTTGCCCCCGCAGCCAGCTACCGTGCGTTGGTAATGAGAAATTAACTCGCATGGCGCAGGGAGTTTCTGATTCTACCTCCTCTCGTCCTGCCACCTCGCTTTTCTCCTCCCCTCTCTCCAACCAACCCAAAAAAAACACCCCTCCCACTCCCCCTCCTCCTCCACCACGGACAGTGGCCGCTGCCGGCCACATAATTTAGTTTGCTTAATGACGAGTGCGAAGGTATCTTTGCGAGCCCTTCCTCCCACGTGGTCCCCCCCTCCCCTGGCGAATTCACGGCAACATAAGGGACGAAAATTGTCGGCCAGTGGCCTAACTAACTTTGATGGGGGTTGGAGGGGAAGCTGCGAGTGATTATTTTTACCCGCTCGTCGTGGGATTTCCACGCTTTTCGCGTCGTTCTTCGTACTTTACGTTTCTCCCCCCCCCCCCNCGGCGTTCCTTTGGCCGCGGAGTTGCGTGAACACATACCGCCGCTGGAGCTGGTGTCTCTCTCTCTCTCTCTCTCCCTCTCTCTCTCTCTCTCGGATCTCCCAGCCTTCGCTGGTTCACGGGTCTTGGTCCTTCAACTCCGCAAATAGCAACTCGACCCGTCAACTGGGCATTGAAAGCCGCGAAATCAGCATAATTTCATTTGGTCATTTATGATGTCTTACAAAATGTGCCACAGTGTTAATTTTCCATACTGCTGGATTCGTGCGTGCTTTTGCGTAGCGGATATAACTGTGCACACGCCATCTTATTATAATAACCTCTCTCTATAAACGTACCGCATTAAATACTTCGTAAATTATAAGAGAATGCTTAGATATTTTCATTACATACGAAATCCGCATAATTATACGCTAAAATGGAAAGTCAAGCACTATATCAGTGGCAGGTAAGCACCGTAATCATTAAATCATTAAACAGCATAATTGCGGCAAATAGAGTAAACTCGAGATAATTTATATATATATATCTAAATATCTAATTTTGGTGTAATGTTTCCGATTTCTTCAAAGTTAAAAAATTCTCGAAATGTTTT
>NQII01002029.1:110684-151552 GCA_002778355.1 Clitarchus hookeri
GGAGAAATTTTCGAATTTCAAGGGTTGAAGTTTAACAGTAACTAGTTTATTTATCGACAAAATTATCTGTGTTCTCGCGGCACTTACGTGTTTTTTTTCTTATAGTGAAAATGTGCGAATAGGTTTATTTATACACATTCGGCATACTCGAACATTTTATTTATATCTGACACTATATTTATATTCTGAAAATTAAGATGAGGTCTTCCTGGAGAGTTTCCTCTTGCTAGACCAGCAAGGCAACGAAGTTACTTTCCAATCCAACGTCATCACGCTGTGATAACTGTGCATAGTGAGGCCGACATTAAGAAGGCGCACATCGAGACGTCGTTCCATAGGTCAGCGTAGCGCACGAACATGCGAGTAGTAGACAGGCTATAAGACTGACAGTCGCAGCGCAGGCATGTGATTGCGCCGACCTGGGCGCCGTTAGCTTCCTGCGCGTAGTCTGGTATCCGAAACCTGTACGTTGGCTTTGTAAGCGTCAAACGTGGCGAGATTTAACTTCATCTGTGCGGTGCACTTCCTTAGAATGGTCTTTAGTAAGACGACATAAATTTTTGAACTTTACGTCTGATAATCCACGTGTTAGGACCAGCGCCGTGCCTTAGTGAAAGTGAGGCCAGGTGCGCATGGACTTTTGCGAGGCATTTCCCTTCCAAACTAGTTAATCTAGCCTTCCCACAACGCAATCTCCTTTGCAACAATATGCCCTGCTCTCGAGTGCCTGCACCTTGCGCCTATCTTTCTATCGATAAAACATCATTCATTTTATAAATAAACATGTTTAAATATCAGTGGCGTGTGGTGAAGTGTTTCAAGGCAAGCTGGTGCTTGCTCAGTGCTGTACACACTCGGCGCATGCAGCAGGAATCAGTAACCAGAGTGAGGCCGGGAGAAACTGAATGTACTGCGGCCACTCACGAGAGAGCGGCGAGGCGCCCATTACACACGTGTTGTGACGTCAACTGCACTACTACGACTAAGTGGTCGATGTGTAAACTAGCAAACGATTAGGTATAGCACGGCGCAAAACACAGCTTACCTTGCAACACTTCATCACACGACGTTGTTAAATATATAAATTGTATCGTTAAATATATAACTAACAGCCAAACGAATGCTACATTTTTTTTTTCCCTGTTGCTGAACGCGCTAGGTGCGAGGCCCTGTGCGGCCACACATGTTGTACACCCCTAAGGACGGCCCTGGTTGGTCAAACCCTCCGTGAGTAATTCTGTTTTTCATATGTCAACTACGCCTAAATGTATATCTTGTTTTGCGGGCATCATGAAGTACCCATAAATGTTGCACGTGTACATCAGAATTTGATCCAGAAACTGCTAACCGAGTGTACACTGATCGCGAATACACCGCTTCAGTGTGCGCGTACGTGCGTGTGGGGTAGACCTGATCTGCTGTGTGCGTACGTGCGTGTGGGGTAGACCTGATCTGCTGTGTGCGTACGTGCGTGTGGGGTAGACCTGATCTGCTGTGCGCGTACGTGCGTGTGGGGTAGACCTGATCTGCTGTGTGCGTACGTGCGTGTGGGGTAGACCTGAACTGCTGTGCGCGTACGTGCGTGTGGGGTAGACCTGATCTGCTGTGTGCGTACGTGCGTGTGGGGTAGACCTGAACTGCTGTGCGCTGCGTGACAAGTCTTGCACGACGCATATCCTGCGTCTCAATGTGCGCCGGGTCTCATGGGCGGGGCTTCCTCCGAGGAAACTGAAGGTTCCCGCCTTCCTGGAGCTTTCTTCCGAATTTCAGGCCCGAGAAGCGCGGGGAGCGATAAGGGCGACACTGCCACGCGCATCGAGTGCGCCATCGCCTCTAAGCGCAAGGCTCTCAACTGACGTGAAGCGTTCTCGTCGCACTGCGTGTACTTATGGGACTTTCAGCGGTGAGATTCCTTTAGGAAGGTTCAGTGCAAGATTTGTATGTGTCTGACACGTATATTTTGAGATGCAGCGCTTTGGAAAAAAAAAACAGTTTTCAGCCATTTTGGAGTACTCTGAAATGGCGTTTCTGACGTGCGCGGCATTTCGAAACCACTCAACAGCCCTCGTCTGGTTTTCTTAAAACAGCACATTGCACGTACTTTTAATAGTTTATTGGAAAACGTACGGGAGCCGTAACGTAACGTAAGTTGTGTTTCAACCGCTGCACGTCGTGGCGGTGTGTGATGGAGTCCCAGGTAGCAGGAATTCTACCCAATAAACTCTACCGGCTCGTCCGTCCGCCCGTCTCTATCGTCGGAGATACCTCCAGGCGGTCCCGAGGACGAGACGAATTTGTTTTGCATGAGGCGTCTCCACCGTTTACATTTTACCGCCCCACCCCCCTCCACAACCCGTCAACACGCGTCTTTCTCCTTGACTTGTATTGGCTTTCCCGTTTATATATATTTTTTTCCTTTCCTCTCGTCTCCTCTTCGTCGTGCAGCCACTCGTCCTTCTTTTGCCGCCATCCCGTTCCTTCCGAAAATTTTTGCTTTTATTCTTTTACGTTTGGAATCCGTTGCGCGATCGTTTGGTTGTTCGAGGAGTGATTTGTGTTTCTTTCTTTTTTTTTTTTCTGCGATGAGTTGCAAGGAAACTTTGCAAACATTCAGAAAGGAAAATAGGTTTTATAGTGGATTCTCTCTTGTGTAAGATTTTTTCGAGCTACTCTTGCTGTTTTTCTCTTATAGCGCGCGGGAAATATTTAATTAATGGCTTGTCAAGATTTTTGGGGGCATATTGCTGCTCCGTCTCTCTTATGTTATACTGTTATTACTATGCAAACTTTAGACTGATGGAAATATGTTATAGTCTGTTCGCGGTTTCTTCACACTTTTTGAATCAAACCTTTGAAAAATCATATAATGTATGACGTGTTTAGTTATTTCCAAAATATACTGTGCATCACAAGCGTTTTATACTTGTGTTCATAAAAGTATTTTTTTTTGTTAAGTTGAAATGTTATTTATATTTTATCATACATCATAATGCTTCGTTTATAAATGTGTAATATGAATAACAACAGTGAGAAAACACGTGTGTTGGTAACGGCTAGTAAGAAATAGTTCTCATGCAATATATCATTACAACTGAGTGCGCACGAATGCGGCGCGTTGTTCTTTGGTGTAATTTTCCCAGACTTAAATAAGCTTGGTATGGATGAGGCGGAGGAATATCTTGGAAGTAGAACTATAGAAGGGGTTCAGAAAAGTGTGAAGTAACCGTGAATGGATTATACTTATATCGCGCCGTATAATTGTTTGCGTGGCTTACGTCGTATATGTGATTGAGTTTTGCTCACGAGTGTCTTCCTTCAACATAATTTCCAGTTCAGTTTTGAATAAAATATACTCAAAATGCTCTTATGTAATACCTCATCTTAACAGAACTTTATTAGTTCTGACCAAAAGATAACGTGCTGTGTTAGAAGAACTTTTTAATAAATGAATACCTACAGTAAATAGTTTAGATAAGTATCCAAGGTATAAGAACAACGTAACAGTTACGGATATCGGGAGGAACATTTTCTTTTGAATTTTGGTCAGCGTGATTGACAGTTGAAAGAACCTAGTGAAAACAGCGATGTAGATGCAAAAATGTACGAAGGACGTTTGAAACATGAAACTGCGTATGGTAATTGACACTTTGTACACATTAAAGCAGCCATGCTGTCTTTTCAACTATTCTAGTACAAACTCACCAGTTCTTTATTGGATATTGACGTGTTCGAAAAAGTTTTCCGGAGAAGTTTACCACAGTGGTTAATGGTGGCCGTGAAGATTTTCAGACCGCCTGTTCAATAACTATCTCAAGTTTTATTGAAAAAGGAATCATCAAAAAGTGAAATGCAGTGGTCAAATTTTAAATCCGTCATGGCAATGCAGTCGAGAGGAGATGTGCAGTATGTAAGCGGTGCTTAGCAATACAAATGTTGCTTTGGCGACTCGGACGACAGATACTGGTATTTCCCGTGACTCCTCACGCGCACTTGTTGCTGAGAAGATTTAGCAAGTTCGAGCCCGCGAATCCAGTACTTCCTAAACGTGAGGTGCGAGCACGCTTCCAGACGGCAGGTGGTGTCAATATTCATACTTCACTACAACAGTGGGGCGCATCCAAATTAATTCAAACATCAACATTTTGATTTGTGGTTCAGTATTATTATTATTATTATCATCATCGTCGTCATCACCAAAACTTTCATTTGCGGCGGAAGTTGGTTTCAGTATGGATTTGGTTACTAAACGTACCTTCGTATACACGCACGCGTGTTTACTGTGTATAGTTTTGCGTGCTGGGATGGGGTTAGAGCACCCTGACACGAATAACCACAGAAGCGATACTGTAAACAAGTTCCTAATCATCTGATATAATTTTTCAAAGTCTACATTTAGTGTGAGAAGTCATGTTTCGCAAATTTACCATATCAGTGTTTCGCATAAAAAGAAAAAAATAATAATTGTAAATTTGTTTCTCCCATACAGCTATGGTACCGTAAGATTCGACAACTTTGGGCCAGCGACCCAACAATGGGCCACAGCTGCTTTCAGAACCAGAGAGCTATCTAGCTATCTAGCGTTTAAATAACATATTGATTTTCAATTGACATTTTTACTTTTATGACAAAAAGACATTAAAATCACATATTAAACATTGATGGAAAATGTAAAAAACAAAAATGTATACAGTTTTGACTCGTGAATAATTGTAGCGTGACAACTTTGGGCCAGGGCACGTTTGACACGTATTTTAATGGGACAAGAAGACGTGGCCCATAGTTGACTTACTTGTGTATACAACAATGGGCCACACAAAAACAATCCCCTCCTCCCTTTCCTTGCTACCTGGATTTGTTTTGGCCACATAATTACATTTTTGAGATGCGTAGTTATGCTGGATAAAATTCCCAACCCGTTATCTTAATAAAAAAGGGTGATTATGCTTGCAAATATCAAAAAGTGGCACAAAGTTATCGAGTTTTACGGTACCATTCTTACAGATGTTCAGAAAAAAATCCTTATCCGCAATGGAGTTTCCCATTTCGTATAATAGCCGTCGCTCTACATTTCTGTACTTACAGCCTGATATGTACAGAACTTTTCTTCCGGTGTTAAGTATAGAAATGCTGAGTGCGGCAACCATTCCAACTGATACCACCCTGTATACAACTTCTTTCTAAAGAAGTGTAAGAGTGCTAACATTGACGCACGGGAAGAAATGCTACTGATTATACATTCTTATCACGCTTGTATATTAGAAACTTTAAGAATAATTTCTTACAGTGCACTTCGCCGCCTTGGGAACGAACTCGCGCGGTTTGTCGAGTCTTAGCCGAGGTCCTAGATATTCTTCACCATCCCCGCCGCTGTTACGGTTAGGGCGGAAGGATGAAGAGGATTCATCTTAGATTCTGAAAATGTACATTTGAGTCCCTCCCAACTAGTACAGTGACGTGCATATTGTTTCTTGAATCGAGATTTTTGTAGTGGCCAATCACAATAAATTTTTTGAATTAATGACTCAAGTGAAAGATTTTTGCGATTGTAATGTGTAAATAGATTTTATTCATAGTGGAAATAACTGTTTTCCCGATATAATCGTGATTGTTTGTTCACGCCCTTGTTTGATAATTCTTGAATTTAAGTCTTCATAAGCATAGTTTTACTCTTAGTTTAAAAATCGCTATTGCTTTGTCTTCCTTTGCCGTCACCGCATTGCCTGAGACAAAACCACTGTCAAGAAAGTGCTGCACGCCTTACCAGGTGAGTGATGAATAACTTCTGCGTTGCTGCAGGAACAAGGATGAGCCATCGATAATCACTGTTGTGCTTTGACCTTGAACACCACGTCTGCAAAGGAAGTGAGGCTGTTGGAGGTACATCGCCAAGCGCAGGCAGAAACTTCCCGCGTGTGATAAATCTTCGTATGTAGGAGAGCGACATCCATTATAAAAATAATTTTATTTATTTATTTAAAAAAATTAAAGTGCTAGCCAAACAGACCATAAGGACCTAACTAGGTTTGCACTGAATTATAAACAAAGAATTATGTACACCACTATAAACACATAAATAAACAAAATAATAGAATACATTTTTATTTAAAAATTACTTTTGGATAACATTTTTAAACATTATCGCTAATTGTCTTACATAAAATTATTTATTATGATGGTATTGGGTGATGGATGTAGAAACATAAGATAATAGGTACCACTCGTGAGATAATTTTTCTATCGCACGGCTGTGGAGAAATGTAACCTGCTATTAAGTAGATGTGTTTCTATAGAAAATNTAAGATAATAGGTACCACTCGTGAGATAATTTTTCTATCGCACGGCTGTGGAGAAATGTAACCTGCTATTAAGTAGAGGTGTTTCTATAGAAAAAATNTACCACTCGTGAGATAATTTTTCTATCGCACGGCTGTGGAGAAATGTAACCTGCTATTAAGTAGATGTGTTTCTATAGAAAATTCTTGCAGCGTCTTTGTAAAATAATAATAATTTGTTTTTCAAAAGTCTTCACGGTAGGTTACTGATTAGATATTCATGGTGTCACGTTATCACGTGTTTGCCATGTCAAGCACTTCTAGTTTCATAGACGGTAGAACAAGTCAATAATACAAATGAATAGGTACTCACTGCGTAAAATTTTTGAAGTTATACTTCTTTTGGTGCGTTGAGGGTAAAAGTTGTGTGTGCAACGGAAGTTGCGTGCGCACAGTGTAACGAAATTCGACAGTGAACGTGGTAGGGGTATGACCCAACCCGCATGCGCGTATCGTCTAGCTATATACAAACACAAGGTACACAACATAGCCCGTGGTTATATTTAAAACCGGCAGAAAATCAGTTAATGTAATAAGCAAATTGAAAAATATTTAATTTATATAGTTCGAATTCAATTATGAGATGGGACAAGTTCTGAATGAATATAAGCGTGAAATGGTTACACACGTAATAAAATTTTATTTTAGTCACGCCAAAGAATTATAACTTCTAATCCGCGTACATAAATACACCCACCAATTTTTTTTATTTCATTGCTTGTCAAGGAGTTAAACGAAGTCTAAAAATAAACGAGATTATGCTGAAAGGGATTTTTAACCTCCCTTTTCTACCACCAAATATTTGCCTGGCGGATTACTTTGAAACGACATTATTGAAATATCAAAACTAAGCGAGGAGACTTTCAGTTGCAAATATTCTGAACTTAATTGCATTTCATTTCATTCGTAAGCTGCCTTCTGCGTACACTTGGGATTGCTTTAGAATTTGTTTTACTAGCGAAGCAAGATATTTTAAAATTAGTTTTCGTTGATTTTATTTAACTCGAAAAAAGAGTGAATTCATGAAATTCCATGTACGACCACGCAAAAACTAATAATTGATTAACCAGAAAGATGTGTGTGCAGATCGCGGCTGGTACAGAAAGAGCGTGAGGGATCCTGACGGGATGACTTGATCGTCGAGGTTCTGGCATGCCGTGTCCGTGATGAACTGTGCCGGACAACGCCAGCAGTTCAGGGATAGTGATTAGCGTGCAGGTCGTAAATAAAGGCGCTGCCACGATAACCGCCCGCGGTGTGGCAGACCGTGATCGTGTTGGCGCAGACACGCGCGTGTTACAACGGGCGAGTCACGTCCCCCACAGCTCTCTCGCAATCTGCGCTCGTGAAGCGAGTGGTTGTTTCACGACTCGCCCGCGCCCTCTCCGGTTCGATCGCATCGCCTCGGCACTGCCGCTCAGAGAAACATCCCGTTATAATTACTGAACAGCTTTATTTGAAGAGCACGAGTTTACACCCGTGCATTATTTCGTTCACTCGACTAATCTGCACTCGCGCTAAACACACGCGTTCGTTCCCTCGCACCAGAAATAAAGCCTTTATAAAAATAATTTGTTGAAACGAATGTCCATTGGGTTACTCTAACATACTGCGCACGTATTTGGTACACAACCATTTTACAAGCACGTTCAAATGTTTTTTTTTCTTTTTTGGCACGTGTGGCACGCGTGCGGACCAGTTTGCCCGGCGGGTTGCAGAGGGGCAGGGCGTGAAATGAACAAGAACTCGGGCCGGCTCTGTAGCACAGTTGTCTGTGCCTTCAGACACCTGCGAGCAGTAGCGCTTACCTCCTTTCCTTAAGTTGAATAGCTGGAAGTTGGATCTGTAATGGAAAACAAACAACTGCACATGATGTGGAACGAATTCGCCACAAAAATTGGAAGAAGATTGGAAAATTTCGATAAATGGAATCGGCGAAATTCTGATGACCCATAAAAGGGCACTCAGGTAAAGGCTTTAACAAGTGTAAGTCGGAGTACTCTTGATTGGCGAAGAGGACAGATTTTTAAAGAGAGAACCGGTAGAATACCGAGTTACGGCAATAAAGAAAAGGGGATGACCCGAAGAGACCAAGAGGAGAAAGTGCCGTGCACTGCCTTACTCATCAGAGTACAGTTGCAGTGCGGGAGGATGGAGGGTGTTTTGGCCTTCGGGCCTTAAAAACCTGTTCCTCATTTCCTGGGAACAGCACGCTTGTTCCCAGGTGGTTTTCTTGTACGCTTCGTGTTTGCTAGGCAGGTCTCTGCGTGAATGAAGCGTACATACGCTGTCTGCGGTCCTGGAGAGTACCGTACGGTGTGAGGTGGGGACGGAGATACGGCGGAAGGTAATGGGACAAGGAGGTGGGAGTACACCGAGGGAACCCATGTTCATATAACACTGTTTTACAGAAGAATAAATATAGTAAACGAGAGTGCTGCTTACAGCAATTTTTTTTTTTGCTGACTTCGGCCCTTTTCGAAGACAGCATTTATGTTCCAATACCAACTGTATAATTTGCCAACAAAATTGTTTTCCTTCGTTTCTGTCTTAAACCTTTTCAAAGATTATTNGAAGACCGCATTTATGTTCCAATACCAACTGTATAATTTGCCAACAAAATTGTTTTCCTTCGTTTCTGTCTTAAACTTTTTCAAAGATTTGTTTTTTAACAACTTAATATAAACACTTCTGCTTACAATGAAGCCCATGTGACAACTAGGCGGGCCCCTTAAGTGGGTTTACCACGATTACATGAACTGCCAGTTATACACTCGCAAATTACGCCATCGTTTGCATATTATAAACCTTATAGTATTTTTGTATTTCTACAAATAAAATATCTGTGGCGTCGGTTATGTTCTCCGTGTGACTTGGCCCTATTATTTGCCGCGCTTCACGTACAGCGACCGTAGAAATGGCGCATCTGTACGTGGGAGCAATACTCCGTCATCGCACCGTGACCTATGTGATGCGTCTTTTGTGAGCGCTTAGCATGCTACTATTCATGTAGCATGGGCGTTAGGTGATTGTATTACATTCCCTGTACCACGTGGGCACTCGTTCTATGCGGCTCGCTCTTGTGAGACGTATCGTGGGAACATGAAGCGAGTCGATAGGTTAGGCTGGTTGTCAGGTATGGAATCAGCGTTGTCATTCCGACTAGGGTCGATACCTAGTGTGATATAGACGTACTTTTGGAATGTTCATGTTTAAAACTACAAATTAGCAAGAAAAATGAAGAATCCAAAATGGTGGGTGAAGCTTACCCTTAAACGTGGCAACACCGCGTGTGTGTCGACGAGGTTCAGGTACTGCCAAATACGNCTAAGGATCACCAAGGCCTCTTTCGGCCAATTGTTTCTTTCCTGGAGGAAGGTGGCCGGACATTAACTGAGCTAAGTCCTAAGTTGCAGCCGCACTAATGTAGTGCCAATCTGCATTTGCAACACATTTATGGGCCTACATTTTAGACCTGATGTACTCGTTTAATTGTAGGCTGGCAATTTTTTTGCCACTCAATTTTATACGTTAAATTAACAAAAAAAATTTACTGAAACTAGTATTTTCGTTTACTTCTCCTGTTACATAATAATTGCCCAATTTCTTGTAAGATACGGGTATTGAACAGACAAAAATTTTTAAAAATCATGTTTGAGACTTTCCTTCGACTTTTTTACACGTAATTAATTTTCACAATGCAAACATTTTTATTGTTGTTGCATAAATGCATTACAGCCTTGCTGTTTTTGGGTAAAGCCAGTATGTACACACGTGGGCGTGTTTGGGTATATATAGTTTTTAGAAATTTCAATTAAAACCATGTTTCGAAACTTAATAAAATAGTGACTGTCGGTTTTCCACGTTTCGGTTCCTTTTTTCAAATTTGGCTTTTGACATTCAATAGAAAATGTATAAATCGTCGAAATNTATTGTTGTTGCATAAATGCATTACAGCCTTGCTGTTTTTGGGTAAAGCCAGTATGTACACACGTGGGCGTGTTTGGGTATATATAGTTTTTAGAAATTTCAATTAAAACCATGTTTCGAAACTTAATAAAATAGTGACTGTCGGTTTTCCACGTTTCGGTTCCTTTTTTCAAATTTGGCTTTTGACATTCAATAGAAAATGTATAAATCGTCGAAATGTAACGGGACATGAAATACACCTCAAATAAACCTTCAGTCTGCTGCTGTGTATGATGTCGCAGCGTCTGGAACACGCAGGTTTTGGAGGCTGTGCTGGACCTACCTGCCGTATACTTGGTAGCTCTGTTGCAAGTAAACAATCAGGTTAACACTACTTTCAAANCTGTTGCAAGTAAACAATCAGGTTAACACTACTTTCAAAACGTACTTGGTGTGGCGGATATTATTTCCACGCCTTTCGATATACTGCATATTAAAACTGCTGTGTATAAATAATAATTATGAATGAATAAACAAAAAAACTTGTTAAAGCGGTGACATTGATTTTGCTGCCAACTTAAAATTAATAAAATATACTATCACAGCTATTTGTGCCAAATTTCGTTCAACTAATAGGCGTTACATGTGATTCATTTCGAGCAAATAAAGTTCATAATCCATAGTTGTAAAACGCGAAAAATTTTCAGTGGGTCGTTACACATTTTTTTATTTTATTTAAATTAGTTAATTTTTAAAGTGCGCGTAACGTTCGGTGACTATGTTGACGTTCATGACAGTGCATTTATGTATAGGAGCTTGTATCAACACACTTATAGAATGGCAGTTACGTGGTGGGAAATTGACGCTGCTCCTTTAATTACAAGCATGCAAAGTATTAAAAAAAAATTCCTCACACTGCCTGTGGTAGGCTCTGGACTTTGCATTCGGGGCCATACACATAGTCACATAAGAAAACACTTCTATATGTAACACAGTCTGCATGCCGTAACTGCGTGAGTTCTGGGAGCAAACGAATTGTCCCGAGCATGCAAGCGATTGCCGGGACCCAACCATTGTATCAGCCGCAGTAACATTTCTAATGCATTCATTTCTCAGCAGTAAAACTATACCAGTTTTATCAAACATTTTTTCACGTGTGTATAGAGATGCGTTTATTCACCGTCAGGATGTCTCTACTAAACTTCCTTGGTCGGTAATGATGTTGCTTGGTTGGTCTTAATCTCTCGTTGATAGCGGGGTCAATATAGAGATACGGAGTAAGTTTCCCACGGGGGGGAAAAAAAGCATCAAAGAAGGAATCTACCTCGGCCTGTATGGCGGAACCATCGCAGCATTCGTCTGGCTGGAGTGATTGTCGAGAGAAACCGTGGTAAATTGAAATCAGGATATCCGGACCTGGAATCTAACCCGGGCTTTCTCTTTTGCGACTCTTAGTGGTTCCCCACAGCGCCACACTCACGGATCTTCTCATGTGGGAATCGTGCCGGACGATGCCGCTGGTCAGCGGGTTTTCTCGGGGGATCTCCGGTTTCCCTCGCCCTCTCATTCCGGCGCTGCTCCATGCTCATCGCTATCGCCCTCGTCGGCTCTCAAGACCTCGCTGTTGGAGAGCCGCGAAAATCTTCTTACTCACCCATTGCGCCACGTGCTCGGACGATGAGGATGTGTTGGTTGATGAAACATTACGCAGCCAAGATAGAATGGTACTGAACCAAAAAAACTTGCTGGCAAAACGCGAGGAAAATGGAGCAGCGGACCGAGACGTGGCTGGCGCACTGACGGGAGAACCTCGTCAGGACCGGCGCATGTGACGGGTGACGTGCGTTGCCCGGGCTGTCTCTCCTGGGAGTTGACCCCGGCCCTATTGATTGTAAACCTCCCTCCCACTTCTCGCCACGCCACCTCCGTTCTTCAGCGCTGGGTTGCTACTCTCTCTCTCTCATTCCTCTCGTGTTCTCCCTCCCCACCCTCTTCCGACAAGCCTTCGCCCACCGGTTGAATGAATCACTCACTGGACCGCCGGATTATTGCTTCCGACAAGTACCGCCCGGCCTTCTGCTGCGAGCTCGTCCGGATCTAGACACAGAGTAGATGTCTACACAGAGATGAAATGGCGTGGCGGTTCCTTCATGAGCGTACCCGTTCACTGATTGGATGGGAGAGAGTGGAGATATTTGGGCGGCTCTTAACGACGAGTTCTTGAGAGCCAACGAAGGTGAAGCGAGGTGAGTATGGAGCTGCGCCGGAATGAAAGGGCGGGGGGAAGTGGGGATCCCCGAGAAAAAACCCACCGACCAGCGGCATCGTCCGGCACGATTCCCACATGCGAAGATCCGGGAGTGACCCCGCAGGGAATCTATCCCGGTTCGCACAGGTGGGAGGCGAGCAGGCTAACCACTACACCACCACCGCCACTAACTTCGTTAGAGAGAGAAATTTTAATGTGCCATGAAGTTTCTTGACGGCGTTATGTTTATCAAGTGGAAAACATATAAATAATGAATATTGGTAAATTTTGTAGGTGTTGAGTATTTCTGGTTGAATATATAGATATATATAGGAGGTGTGATAATAAAAAAGTGTAATTTGTAATATTCCTTAGTTTTCTTCATAACTATAACAAGTATTAAAATGCTTACTTGTACTTTTTGCTTGAGTGTGTAATTTACTTTAACCAGCGCCTGAAGACATTCAATAAGGAATGACCTTGCATTTGTTCCTTCTAACCTCGTAGCCGGGCTGCTTCCGTCGGCAAAGCCGGGGTTGTTTAACCTAAGCTCTTTATACCAGCCGTGTCCCTGTGCTAATCCTGCTTTTGTGAGATCCGTGTTCCAATTTGGCAAAAAGCCCCGGCCCAGCATTTGGGAATTTCTCCCTTCCCTTTTCCTTGGCTCTGTACATCTTCCCTTCCCACTTAACTTTCTCCGCCAATCAGCTGTCTTGAGTGGCAGCCGCAAGATGTCTTCCGTGTCACCGGCGTATCGCGTGATATTGGATCATACGCATGGCTGATCACAAAATGAATAAGAATTTTTTTTTTGTGCCTTCCACGGGAGGTTGCCAGCGATATATTTCCAGAAGATTCTTTTGTGCGTGAATAAGGTCGCCATTCATTGCTGGCAATCCTTTTCAGCTCCCTCGCTTTCACCGAGTATAATGAACTGGAAGAACGAAAGGGATTATTCCGACCCATTGGATAAATATAAACGTGAATATTTCGCATACATGTTTGAGATGTTCCTGCCTGTCGAATAGGACAAGAATAGATGGAACTCGCTCCGTGTCCAGTTCGCAGAGAAGTCGACGCACATTTTTGCTGTAAATCCTGAGCAGTGAATTTTTTAATTTATTCTTTTATGCCGTGTTTCTCATCTCCCAGATGAACACTTTCTCACGCAACAGACATGTTAGACGATAGGGGCATAATTGTTTTGAAGTTTAAATTATTCAATGACTTCATAAAATTCCGATTCAAAATNACATGTTAGACGATAGGGGCATAATTGTTTTGAAGTTTAAATTATTCAATGACTTCATAAAATTCCGATTCAAAATTCGAAATCTCGTAACGAGCCATCGATAACATAACTGATACTGATATATTTTTACGACATGAATGAAATCTTAAGCGCCTTTTGGATATTCAGGTGTTTCTTAATACTCTGTAAAATATAGGCNATTTTTACGACATGAATGAAATCTTAAGCGCCTTTTGGATATTCAGGTGTTTCTTAATACTCTGTAAAATATAGGCGCAGTTCATTACCATCCTACTAATATTAGAAATGCGACGTGTGTGTATGTTTGTTACCACTCAGTTCCATAACGGCTGAACGGATTTTCATGAAATTTGGTATGTAGGTACTTAAGGTCCTGGAATAGGACATGGGGTACTTTTTATCCCGGAAAATTGTACGGTTTCTGTGGAATAACAATAAAACTTAATTCTGCAACGGCTGGGAACGTGACTGAAATATTTTTTCCTCTGGTGTCACAGTTTATCAGGCTGTCCAAGACCTCTAAAATGGCTTAACGACTGCTACCAATCGATAACAACCGCCGGGACCGAATATTTAACGTGCCCTCCGAAGCCCGGAAGCGCTCAGATGTTATGCCACTAAACGGTCACCCATCCAAATGTGTGCCGCTGGGAACGTTGCCTAACTTTGGTGATCGATTAAGATCCCTCAGCCAAGTGCTAAAAGCAGTACCTAGGTACACTTATTTCTAAAGCTACAACTTGATGAAACTCACGTTTTTATTTCCATACATCGACGCTGGAAAGCGGAAATGTGGAAACTACGCGATANAAAAAAAAAAAAAAAAAAAAAAAAATCGGTAATCAGTTAAAAACCTAGGCCAACATAAAATAATTTTATAATTCTGTTTTCACATAAATTAATTGACTTTTCCCAATTTATTTATTAGTGTATCACTGTAAAACTGAATTGTACTCGGGCGAAGTCGGGCCGGTTCGCTAGTACGACATAAATCTCGAGACACTGAAGTACAACTTCGTTTAGCTACACATTGCGTCCTGTGCAATGATTTCACACGTCCGTAATTCTAATGACTTATTGTTCCTTGATATAGTACTTACTTTCCTTTCGTGCGTTGTCAATTTTATTTAACATTTTATTAAAACATTAAAAACTCCCGGGAACAACTTTTTTTATTGTCTGTATCTAAGTAGATATTGAAGTAATAATTCGGTTTCCATAACCATTATAATTGTTTTCGTAGGCTATTATATAGTTNGTATCTAAGTAGATATTGAAGTAATAATTCGGTTTCCATAACCATTATAATTGTTTTCGTAGGCTATTATATAGTATAAATGTTATTACTGTATTCCTGAGAGTTGTGACAAAAGAAATTGTGCTTACATTCTTAAAATTCTTAAACACGTAAAATCTACAAAAAAAAGAGGGTGTCGGGCGAGCATGCACATGATTATCAACTGTTTATTTTCAAATTACAGTAGTCGTCTAGGGGTGACAATTAAGTTCTTCGTGTTCGTACGACCTTNGGTGACAATTAAGTTCTTCGTGTTCGTACGACCTTCATGCCTATAGTCCATTTCGTGTTTACGTTCAATTTTCCTGAAGCTCTGCTGTAGCCTATTCCTCCGCCTCGTGCCAAGTGTAGACAATTGCACCAAAAGGGACAACGCACCGCATTTGTGCGCACTTACTTTAATAATATTTTCCATGAGAACTGTTTCTTACTAGGTATTACTAACACACCTATTTTCCTTATATTTTTATTCGTATTATTATAAATGAAATATTAATAAAATATAAATAAAAGTTTGGTTTAACCAAAAATAAGCTACGTTTATGTTTATAGGGGTATACAACGCTTGTGACACGTGACACATTTAGGAAGCAACCAAGTACGTTATACACTGGAGAGCCAAAAAAAACTGGCATAGGAGTGCGTAGGCCTATGCAAATAACAGACGTATGGAACCAATCAGAGTAACGCGATGCGGTCGGCAGCGCCTACATAAGACAACAGGCGTCTGGCAAAGTTGCTAGATCGGTTACTGCTGCTATAATGGCAGGTTATCAAGATTTAAGTGAGTTTGAACGTGGTGTTATAGTCGGCGCACGAGAGATGGGACATTGCATCTCCAAGGTTGCGATAACATTTGGTTGTTCGCGTACGGCCATTTCACGAGTGTACCGTGAATATCGGGAATCCGGTGAAGCCATCATATATTCGACATCGCTGCGGCCGTAAAANCCATTTCACGAGTGTACCGTGAATATCGGGAATCCGGTGAAGCCATCATATATTCGACATCGCTGCGGCCGTAAAAAGATCGTGAAAGAACGGGACAAAGAGAATCATTAAACGTGACAGGAGTGCAACCCTTTCTCCAATTGGCGCAGATTGGGTTTGTGGACTGCCCTGCAGGATTCATTGTGTGAATTGCTTCCTGCATACCTTCAGACATTAGTCGAGTCCATGCCANCCCTGCAGGATTCATTGTGTGAATTGCTTCCTGCATACCTTCAGACATTAGTCGAGTCCATGCCACGTCGTCTTGAGGCACTTCTGCGTGCTCGGGGCGGGGCCCCTACACGATGTTAGGAAGGTGTGCCAGTTTTTATGGCTCTTCAGTGTACATGATGTGATTTTACAAAGGTTTGATTCAAAACGTGTGAAGGTACCGCGAACAGGCTGCACAGGCCCTGCGAGCGCGCGGGTTGGAACAGAGTAACGTATGCCGTCTGGCCACGACGCCCAGCGCCATCCACTCGGCAGCACACGCATTATTCAAGGACGACGTCGGACTTCTGTGAAGCGTACCAAGTCCAGATGAAACTGCGGCCTCGGTGGCCGCGTGTTGTGTTTCGCATTCAGGCGCCATCACGGTTTCCTGCCCCCGGGAAGGGAAATAATGAAGCGTAGCTGGGGAGGGACCAGCGTCCCTTCTGGCCCGCCGATTGCGAGTCAAACTCCGTACTCAACCCCCTTCCCCCTCTACCACACTTCTATTCCTTCCCCGCGGTGTGATTAAACAGACCAACTCGATCCATTTGGTTGCCATTGTAGGCGGCAGCATGTCGGTGCCCGGGCCTTTGTTCATAAATTCCCTGTTTGCTTTCGAACGGTGGCCGGCGCGGTAGGCGCGGTGGCCGAACCTGTCGTAAAATTTCCCTCCTCAACTCGAGCGCAAGCTTGCCGGTCGCTACAGTTGGTAGTTGCAGCACGGAAGCCGGCAGTGATGCATGATTATAGTCCATTAACGGTTACTTCCAACTTGTCTCAAGCCCTGCTTAATTTCTACGTACGTCTCACGCGCACAATACTTAACAAACTTCTAGAAAATGACATCCAAGGACAATGCACCGCAACTATTTATTACTAGTCATTATCAATACACCTGTTTTATTCATATTAATTATACATTAATTTATAATAATGATAATCTAGGTAGGTCAAAGTTCAATTCAACAAATTAAGAAATTCTTACTTTGACAGATGTATAACAAACGTTTTATTCATGACACATTTAGGAAACAACNATTCAACAAATTAAGAAATTCTTACTTTGACAGATGTATAACAAACGTTTTATTCATGACACATTTAGGAAACAACCAAGTACGGTTATATATGGAGTGATTTTTTTTTCAAAAGTTTGATTCAAAAAGTATGAAGAAACCGTGAATTTACAACTAATTGGACACTTCTTATACCAACGCTTGAAAAATGTAACTGTCTTTACATGCGTGTATTTTAACTGCCACAATGCCTGGCATTGCGCCCATTTAAGTTGGTAACGTCTGAGGGNACTGTCTTTACATGCGTGTATTTTAACTGCCACAATGCCTGGCATTGCGCCCATTTAAGTTGGTAACGTCTGAGGGAAAGTAGTTCTATGTCCTGACTTTGAATTAAAATTATGAGGTAAACATTTGGAAACGCTGTATGCATTTCATGAAACAAAAAACAAAATAAATTATATTAAGAATTAGAAAATTTGTGCAGTATTTACTTTTGTGATATTTTCACAATTTCACTTCTTTACCGAAGCACGAATAACGTGATCAGGCCCATGACAATGTAAACTTTACGTAAAGTGGAATAATACGTGATTGGCGTACAAGTACGTCGTAAGTAGGGCTTTAAAATGTGCTCAGTTTACCGTGGACAGCTTATAGTCGCGTTGTTCAATAAGTCACACGTCGTCATTTATATTATAGCACACGGTATTGGGAACGTGATTTATAAATATCTTTTTGTATCTAGTTGAATATAGTTTCTGTGCTTATTAAGTGTCTTGCACGGGAAAAAGTAGAAATAAACAATATATTTAATTTGATTTTTCTTTCTCCATGTTTTGCCGTTTATCCACATCGATTTTTTCCAAAAATCTTTATGTTTTTTCTTGTCTTCCAGTTCTAATTTCAGTGCAAATCGATCATCCTGTTTTTACGTAGTTATTATATTTAGAAAGTGACGTTCGTAACCTAAAATTTTGCGATAATTGTTTATTTGTTTAACAGTAATTTGAAGTTCTGCCTCAAAATCTAATTGGGTTACAGAAATTAAAAAAAATTCCCGTATGCTCTTTTTACTTATACGTAAATATGGACACTTTTTTATGCTCACGATTCTCACATCATTTTGTAATGTTTTACATTTACAAAAATAAATCCATATCGTGGAGTGAACTTAGAAAATAATATTTTAAGATAATAAACACGCTGAGTTCCTTTGTTTAAAACATGTCTAAATTTCTAAATGGTCGATTTTAATATAGAACTCATAATTTTCGAAGTGGATCTCTAACTTACTTGAGGAAATTGATCGGTTATGAGATGCTAAATCAGTTGTTTACTTGTCCCCTTGCTTTTGTAACAAAGTTCCTTTATTGGCACATATACAGGATGATTCTAAAATCATGGGACAAACATTGAGGGGTGGAAGAGCTCACTAAAACAAACAATTATTGTATAGGAATATATGGGCGGGAGTGACGCGTTGAGGCACAAACACAAAAATAACACATGCAATGCAACACATTGTTGATTTACAACGTCGCCGCTAAATGCCTTTTTACAGCAATGTTTATAATAATAGCTCGAAATTGCTACCACCGACAGTAATGCAAGCTTGATAGCGTCGGTGGAGTGATTGGCGAACAGATTCAAATACGCCGGGTATTTCACGCACGCCACCATTGTCAGCCAATCACGCCATATGTAGAGGTCGCCAAGCATGCGTGACTGTTGGTGGATGCATTTCCAGCAACTGTTTTAACATTTTCTGTACGGAATCACTCGTTAAGTATGCTGCTAATGCACATTTTATGTTTCCGTTAATGTGTTATGTTTTTGTGTTTGTGCCTGAACGAATCACTCCCGCCCATATATTCCTATACAATAATTGTTTGTTTCAGTGAGCTCTGCCACCCCTCAATGTTTGTCCCGTGATTTTAGAATCATTCTGTATAAAGGTATTCTTGTCACTGCATTTACTTCAATCTGATGACTACGTGTAGGCCATTATAATGCTGGATTTCGTCTTTGAATCATCGCATCTGGCGGCAGAATTGTGCTTTGCGTGTGTTTTATTGCGGACATCACGCACGAAGCACACCACTGTCGTGTCTTCTTTGCCCGATCTAGGTCGGTGCATTTCCGACGCCACTGAAGTGAATCAACGACCGTCCAGGTAATTGTACGAATGCTGAAACATGGAAACTTGTAGCTCCAACATTCGCATATCCCACTGGATGTTGGAAGAAACGTCAGGGTGGACCCAGACTTCTGCGGAGAAACTCTCAGGGATATAGAGTATGGTCTTACGTACCCTTGTTTGACTGCTGCAATCAACCTCGACTTATCACCTGCGCCAAACAACGTAATAATAAAATTATCATAATTAAAAGGAAATACCAACAAATCACTTATAAATATAATTAAAGTTTTAATAAAATATATTAACAAGTTTCAATAATTTAAAAAATACTGATCTTCAAAATTAAACGTGAATAATACATTCTCTAAACTTCAAAGCCAAAGACTATCAATAATTCCCAAAGCGATTACCTTAACTCAAACTAACCTTTGTAATGAAAAAATGATTTTGAGCAACGTGGCTTATTCATACACAACAGTACGCTGTCAGCACAAATTTAAGTCGGTGTGTCGCACACTCTAGCCGTTTTTAATATTTTGCGCGTTTATTTACTTCGGAAGTAGGGCCGCGATATAACTTGACACGTCTCACTTCGAATCAGCATTGGGTACACCGACCGCGACATCACGTGGAATATTCTGACATCTGCGTGGCGCTTTTAAAAGTAGCCTACCAATTAGTAAAAATTAATGCGACCTGTTTTTTTGACGTGACAACGTCTTAAATTAGGTTGCGGCTGGGAGTCACTTATGNAATTATACTTGACGTTTGCGGTTGTCGTTCAGTGCGCTAAGATACCACTGTGCCGCTTGGTTGAACTGCGTAGAGCTAAAGTTTCTCGCCTCTTATTTCAAGTATTTTGAAGGACAGGATAAGAACAACTCATCACATTAATTTCTTAGTGTGTTTGATAGAGTTCTATCGTTGAGAATGTTCTCCACTTTGCTTGATTGATTGACGAATGTGGGAAAAAAATTGCGAGAGAGGATTATCTGCCAAACCCATGCCATCAAAAATAAACAATTTATATATTTGTACTTTTTTTTTTTGTTTACACGATGTACGGAGTTAAAATCACAAAACTACAATGTTGACTTTCTAATCTTGTCATTAATATTTTATTATGTCTGGGCTTATTGAAAGAAGTGCTACGAATGTTGTGATATAAGATGGAAGATATTATTTAAGACTTCTTTCCGTCGAAATCGTGATATACGTCTTTACTTATGCCGTGCTACGTACATTCGGTTAGACGAGACATTTTGAATTCAATATTTGAAGAAAAACACGCACTAGTCGACATTGAAATCTCTGAAATTTCTTTGACATTTAGAATTTATTTCGCCAGCTTTTAATATCACGTTAGTTATTACGTATTCATAAGATCACAAAGATTTTATAAAACAGGTCATCCGCTTATTTGTATTTCGCAAAAGGTTTGACTTGTATTATCTATGTAAACCGTGTTATTTTCAGTGATGCAAAGTTAATTTTCCAAGCCAACTGAAACTGAAATATGAAAAAGATTCTTTCCGGCGCAGATTTCGTTGTGCGTTAAGAAACGGTAACTCTAGCTGGCTGTTAACCCCCCCCCCCCAAGNGGCATAAGGAAGCATCGCGACTGCGACGGAAAATAACATAAACAATATTCGCGTGTGATTTGTTTTCTCAGAACTTTTAGCGGTCACTGTAGGGTTTTTAATACATCAGTATGTTCTATAGTTTAAAACACTGTTTTACCGAAGAAATAACTATCGCAAACAGACGACTGCTTACGGAGTTTTTTTTCTTCTGACTTTGACACTTTTCAACGGCCACATTTATGTTTCAGTAACCAACTTTTCAAATGGGCAACAAAATATCAACTCTCATCTCTGTCGTGAAACCTGTCCTTAGACCCACATCACAACTGGTGATGCCCCTTAACGTTGCAATAGTTGTATATGCCGGCTTGAAATAGTTCGCTACGCTACTGTACTATATTCGTAAAATACTAAAACTGTTCTATACATCGGCCACGTCGTGTAAATTAAATCCTCGTAAAATTTCAGTACCTTAAATTACTTTAGTGGAGTGGAGAGATTTTGGCGGCTCTTAACATCGATGTCTTGAGAACCGATGAGGGTGAAACGAGGTTTGTATGGAGCAGTGACGGAATGCAAGGGCGAGGGAAACGGGAGATCCTCGAGAAAACCCCCTGAACAGCGGCATCGTTCGGCACGATTCTCACATGCGAAAATCCCCCGCCGTGAATGGAACCCGGTTCGCCTAGGTGGGAGACGAGTAGTCTAACCACTACACCACCGCGGCCCCATAAGTTAACGGAATTAGCAAAAAAAAAGNGCCTAGGTGGGAGACGAGTAGTCTAACCACTACACCACCGCGGCCCCATAAGTTAACGGAATTAGCAAAAAAAAAGTTAAATTAACATAAATTATGCTGAAGTGAATAACAGTAGTAATCGTTTCAATAATTCTGTACAAGTNAAAAAAAAAGTTAAATTAACATAAATTATGCTGAAGTGAATAACAGTAGTAATCGTTTCAATAATTCTGTACAAGTATGATAATTTTAATCACTATACATGTTCACTGCTGTAATTCCCACGTAGATTTTAATTAGCCTATATGTCTATACTCATCTACTCGTACACGGCTGTATTTATTGTCATTTTAAAAATGTTTATACCCTCTTACTCCCACGAATAAGTTCGTCGTCATCTGACGNCACGGCTGTATTTATTGTCATTTTAAAAATGTTTATACCCTCTTACTCCCACGAATAAGTTCGTCGTCATCTGACGCTGGTTTTCTCTCTTTTTGTTACAGGTGAGTTTACTTCCTGGTGTTGTTTGGATATTGGCTGGGGCTCATTAACAAACGAAGCTAAGGAAAGGTAAGCCACACAGCGCATTTTCTTTCGTTCCTTCAGCAGCATATTTAAATATGATGTCCCTCTATTACTTTCGCAAAAATAACGTTTCCTTAAATTACGTCTCTACAATCGGAAGTTCAGCGAGCCGCTTTCGTTTGCCTTTTATTTTCATCTCTGACGTAACGCCATAGGCTGTTCATGGTAAACTGAGCACTTTTGAAAGCCTTGTTTCAGATCTACTTGTATGCCCACCGTGTATTATTGCCCCGAATGTAAAATAAGCATCGACATGGATGGGCTCATCACTTCATGTTTCCGACAAGTGAAACTGTGACATTATTGGGAAAGTAAATATTTTACAAATTTGCTAATTCTCACGCTTATATTCATTAAAAAGGAATCAAAATAAATCATTTCAGTATTCGCAAATGTTTACCTAGGACTTTTAATCTAACGTCAAGACGTGGAACTACTTTATTTCAGTTGGTACCAACTTTACGTGACGTATGCCAGTCGGTGTGCCCGTTAAAACACACGCAGGTTGGCGCAGTGACATTTTCCAAAGGTTGGTTTTCAGGAGCACTCAACTAACGGTCTACAGTTAGATTGTTCTTTATGAACAGGATTATTTATTGCATTTGAATAGGGTCACGTACCGTATGCTTCTTTCTGAACGTTCTGGGATGAACAATTCTTTTATTTTTTGCGCCGTGGGGGGAGTTTTAATATGTTCGCGGCGCCTCGGAGCCGTTATTTGCGGGCGCGCAATTTTCGCCGCGGGGCCCGCTCCCGATATAACGGATACACGTTGGATCGCTCCCCGGGGACTCGTTTCCAGCCGGCCGGGCTGCGAACACCGCACAGAGCCCCGCTCGCGCGGAGGGCGAGAGGAAGCCATCCGTCATGCTACACCCGCCCTGCGAATTCGCGACGAACAACTGCTCGCTGCCGTTCGTTTCGCCCGAGAGGAGTAACTATATTCGAACTCCTTCCTCGTTCCCTCCCGTTAACCCTCGACGCGCAGAATTCCACCCCTATTGTCTCTCGCGCCCGCTACGTGGAGATTGTCTCCCTCCTCGCCTCTGCTTTCCACATGCGCAGTCGAGGGCCGTGGAAAACCCCTCGCATGATCTGAATTCCAACTACTTAATGTATTTCTACGGCGTTTGGTTTATTGACTGTGCATTTAAAATTACAAAAACAATCTCATAGAGCAGTACGCGGTAAAGTGCATAGTTTCAGAATAAAAAGTTGTTGGCTGTCATTCGAATAAAAACTTATAGGACCCTCAAAGTCAGTCAGTATCTATGCAAATATAATTTTTAAAATTAGAAAATCTTTATTATGTAAAACTTTTATAGCAATTTAATAATATGTTTTCCCTTAATATAAATCAATTTTAATATGATATACTTATTTATACATTATTTTATTAACTTTAAGACAACTAATTTGCAATTTAACTGAGTTCGTAGCTTATATCCCTAATTTTTAGCAAAATGCGAGCTATTTTTAAATTTTAAAATTACTTACCGTTATGATAGTTACTATCATTCAAACATGTTGCCGATAAATATAACCGTATACAANCGTTATGATAGTTACTATCATTCAAACATGTTGCCGATAAATATAACCGTATACAAATGTATTAAATATAGGTTGGTCATGGTTAACTAAGCACTTTTGAAATCAACCTTCAAAGATATCACTGCTCTTACCTGCATATGTTTTAACGTATACACCAACAGGAATTTTCTCAGTTAAGTTGGTAACGACGGAGGAAAAGTAGTTCCAGGTTTTAACGTTGAATTCAAAGTGTAGGGTAAACATTTGTGATCACTGAAATTCTTTATTTTCGTTTCTGTTTTTTGAATTCATGTAAGTGCAAGAATTCGAAAATCAAATAAATAGTAATTTTTCAAATTATTGTAGGCCTACAGTTTCACATTGCCGACGCATGAATAAAGGAACGAGGCTCATGGCGACGGTAATCTTAGACACGGCGGAAGAACACATGGTGTACGTGCGAGTAGATCTGAAGTAGGGCTTTCAAAAGTGCTCAGTTTACCGTGAACAGCTTAGAGTTGAAATCCTGTTCTCGATTTTATGTGTTTGGCACTCGCCGTAACTGTCGGAAAATAAACCTACCTCACGTTACATCGCTTCTCGTTCCAGGCAAATAGTCACCACGTCAGTTTTCTGTTTCCCTGGCTGTTGGCCGTATCTTCGCACTTTTTAAATCAAACCGTTAAATAACCATATGACGACTTTAGTTTTGTGCTAAAAAATACCATACATAACAAGCGTCTTATACTTCTGTCAACATAAAAGTGTCTTATTTTTAGTTAAATTGAACTCTTACGTGTATTTTATCAGTTATATTATTTCATTTATAATTTAAATGAATTGAATCAGACAGAAAATAGGTGTGTTGGTAATTCTAATATAACTTAAATGANGAAAATAGGTGTGTTGGTAATTCTAATATAACTTAAATGAGTGCGCACAAATGCTGTGCGCTGTCCCTTTGATGCAGTTTTCTAGACTTGGTTAAGCTTTGTTTGCATGAGGCGGAGGAATAGCATTAAAGTAGAACTTAAGAAGAGCTTCAGAGATGTCGGAAGTAACCATGAATATACTATACTACAGCAGAATGTTCTAAACATTTTGACGTGACAACGTCTTAAATTAGGTTGCGGCTGGGAGTCACTTATGAAAAAGTGTAACGCTCGGTAANAAAATTAAGAAGTACGTGTGGTCTGTACAAACACACATAATCTTAACGTTGGTACTAACATGTTCTATTTGACGTCAATTTTTTGTTTATTTATAAAAATTCCATAATGCGACCGTGCAACACCCATTAAAATAATGCAGAAGTTTTATTTTGAAATCATATCTGTACTGAAGATTGCAGTTCCCTCAGTTTTGTTGCATTCCAATTCAGACTAGGAATATCCACACACTAAGATGTATGTGTTTTGTTAATTTAAAATAATAATTCTTATTTTTACTTGTATTTATAGAAGCATTTGTTCTAAAGAAAAATCGTACAGTAATGTAAATGTTTTGGTGTAATTAAATGAAACAATTTATGAAAAACTGACTTCATAATATTGGGTTTTTCGCGCCTCCGAGTTCCTTTGTCGGCAGGTGCACGTGGCATGACTGCATATCCGCTTATTTGAAACTTTCTTAAATTACTCTTTTCTCAGTGTTGGTTTACGTGACTTTCAACGATGCAAGATAAATGAGATTACGAAAATCACATATTTACGCAAGACCTTTACAATCCTTCAGATGCTCTTAATTTTGTAGGTGATCCCTTAATTACGTAATTATTTCACATATGTTTTACCAAGAAGGTCTAAACCACAATAAAAAATAAAGAACTTATAACAGGTGAGTTTACTATAATAATCTCTATATTCTTGTAGGCATATGCACCGAGGCTATCTAGGATATCTATATGAATTGAAAGGAACGGAAAGCAGCGTTGATATTACCTTTAAACAGGAATGAAAAGTATCTGAGAAGTAAAATAGAAGCAGAAAGCTTCTCACTCGGTGTTGAGGTTGTGTTTTAATTAGTATCAGACGCCTTATTGCTGTAAAAACCTGCGCGCCCTTTTCCCGTCGTCGCTGCTCGAGCGTCATAAGCAGCGCCACGACGCGCAGGGAAAACATTTGCAAGGCAAATAGGGGATTAAAATTACGCATAAAAGTAAACAGATTTTAAATGCCAAGGCTGTGAAATGTCGGAACTCGGCACACTGCAACTTAATAATGAGTAGCTTCCAGGCTGTACGGCGGTTGAGACTGCCAACCGCACAATACGTGTTCTGGAGGATGACCGTGGCGCACACAACATTTCCTGATGCGTCCTTTTTATCCCTTGTCTTGGAATGCGAGGACAGCGTCGGTTTAAAACAACGATTTTTGTTTTTATATACAAGCGTGAAAAAAAAAACAATTTTGCCAAAATTCCGAGTGATTTTTAATTTGAGCAGGATTATTTTTAAAACGAGTAAATATTTCAAATCTGTTTGCGGATCAAAACCACAGCTGTCGTGTTTATGTTTTTCATTTGGTTTTTTTGCCAACACATTTTTTTCTATTTACCACTTCATAAATTTTTTTATCCCCTTCCAAATAGTGTAAATATTTATTTGAGACAGCCAGTGTTAAATAAGTTAAATAATTATTCGTATTTTCTTCAGCGTTTATGTAAATTCTTTAAAGCGCTCTTCACAACCAGGCTCTGCTGGAAACGATTTTTTTTTTCTTTCAAGTAATCACTGTTGTTATGCAAGTTTACATGCCTGAGTAAATTATTCCATTATCTCAATACTTTTTGCACACAAGTTTGGACTTTATTGTATAGAAGGTTATTTTTACAGATTAACCGGATGCGCAGGTTTGAGCATTTCTTACGTGAGTAGTTAAAACCTTATTTCTGGGATTGCCGTTACTGTTAGAAATCTCGCAGTGTTATTTAAACAAAATCGTTTCCAATTTTGCTTCAGTATCCTACTCTTTTTTTTTTTTTAAGGAGTACGTTAAAAAAGTCTGTCATGTAAAGCAGCTTTAGTTATATTACGTGTATCGTCAATANTTTTTTTTTTTAAGGAGTACGTTAAAAAAGTCTGTCATGTAAAGCAGCTTTAGTTATATTACGTGTATCGTCAATACAGTTAAACAAATGCTCTGTAAAACTTTCATCGCGAAGTACGCGATTCGGCCGCACCGTCGTTTTTATAGCGTAATAAACTGCTGCGCTGTGTACGTCGCGTTGGGCATATGCTTGGTTTAGGAGCATGGTGAATATCCAAAATCAGTGACTTAAAAATTGAATCACTTATTGAGTATAATTTTACACATAGTGTCCAAATACAACTTTAGCTGCACTGAAACCATCTTTGTGCGTTTGGAAATACCACTCTTCAGCATCTCGGAAAACGGCTTACAGTTCCAGCTTGTTGAAAGTTATGAATGTAGGCTGTTCACCGTTACTTCCAACTTCCCTGAAGCCCCTGCTAAAGTTCTGCTTCCAATGATATTCCTCCGCCTCATGCAAACAAAACTTAAACGAGTTCAGAACTATGTACCACATTCGTGAGCATTCAGTGTAATTATATTTCGCATAAGGACTATTTCTTATAAGGCATTACCAACACACCTATTTTCTCTAGGTTTTTATTCATTTTAATTACGAATTAAATATTATCATTTAAATGTTAATTATTTTATAAAAAGTTAAATTTAACAAAAAATAAGGAAATTCTTATATTTGCAGAAGTACAAAACGCTTGAGATATGACATATTTAGGGAAGGGGGGGAAACAAGCACGTCATACATAGGGTGATTTTGTTCAAATTTTTTATTCAAAAAGTGTGAAGAAATCGCGANGGGGGGGAAACAAGCACGTCATACATAGGGTGATTTTGTTCAAATTTTTTATTCAAAAAGTGTGAAGAAATCGCGAACAGACTATGACGTCTGGGAAGACGCGTGCGAGGGATGGGACTATGGAGCTGACTGCGCCTGCAAATTGGCCGGTGTTTAGTGTTTAGACGTCTCTGTTCGGAACTTGGTCCCGGGCGCTCCTCCTGCTCCTGTAATCCGGCCTCGGCGCCGGGGAGGACCTGCTGACGTGGAAACAATAGTGTCTTTGTGCTGGCTCGTGGCCGACCTTCCTTGGGTGGTGGGGGGCGTGGGCGTAAAGTTTCAAGTCCAGGCCGGGGCACCATCCTCCTCCTCGTGAAGGGGAACTGTTGGCGGCGGTATTTGCCGGCGACTGCGCACTGTCACTTTCGCACTGCGCCCCCTCCCCCTCCCACCTTATTCGCCCAGTCCTTCGGGTTCACCTCCAGAGCTGCTGCGGATCTGCGACAAAGGGAAGATGGTTATCTCCGACAGTAGCTGCAAGCACGCATGTGCCTCTCAGCTTATCCACTGTTCACGGGTCTACGCTAAGAAAAAAAAGTATGGTCGTAGGCAAGAGATTTGTATTACCCATTACCCATCTAGACCGGTGATACAGAGGCACTACACTCTGTTCACGGTTTTATTAGGCACTTTTGATATCTGCCTTCGAAAAATGTCACTGCCACTACCTGCACATGCAGGATGTTCCCAAATACGTGAGAAGTAGTCGGGGAATAGATGATACACACCAAAACTACACGAAATGTCCCAAATGAGCATATGTCCTAAAGTCAGTAGTTTCCGTGTTACATGCCTTCCAATGGTGTAAGGCTGGATGTATTCGTAATAGTCTTCCTGGCATATTCCAATTTGAGTAGCTGTAGCTGTGTACCAGTAGTGATAAGTCACTCTACAAGAAGTGCTCAATGTCCACTGTGTACCTGAATGCATACCTGATCACGCCCCATCATTGATCGTCTGACACGTTAAAATACAACAGGAATTGCCCAAATCTGCTGCCAACCTTGTTCCACTCACAGGCGAAGCACTGACATGACCTGAACTGGAGTTGCGCAAACAATGGCCTTCAGATGCGCCCTTGAGACAGATCCGGGGGGCGTGCAGGCCAGGCGATCGGTCCTGCACGGCCTATCCACTTATGCGAGACAGGTGATAACACTCGCACCATTCTAGCTGATCGCATTAGCAGTCACATCTCGCCAATTCGTGAGGTACAATGTTGGAAGGTCTGTAACTCGGGACTGTCGACTTTAAGGCATATGTTCATAGGGACATTTTGTGTTGTATTGCACTGTACTATCCACTTCCCGATTATTTCCCACACAATTGGGAACAACCTGTTATTTAACCGGCATACTGACCGGCATGAGCCCAGTAAAGTTGGTAGAGATGGAGGCGAAGCAGTTCAATGCCGTAACTTTGAATGAAGGGCCTGCCACAGTCGAGCAGTTGCGTCTGTCTGATCTGTCCGAATTGACCGTGCTGTCGCCGATACAGCATTTGATTGGTTCACATTACATGTGACAGTAGTATGATTGTGGGCATTGAGGCACAATGCATTTTAAATGGGAGCTGTGTGGTTGTGGCTGTGGCTGGCAGCCTTCGGCTCGACTCGGAGGTGCTCGGCAGCCTTCGGCTTGACTCGGAGGTGCTCGGCAGCCTTCCGCTCGACTCAGGTGGTGCTCGGAAGCCGTCGATTCGGGTTTTTCGAACGTACCTGAAGGTGCTCGGCAGTTACGCCCACTAATTCTTCAAGCGTATGTTTGTTACTGGTAGCCATATAGGTTTTATAAGCATTGGGTATGTCAAATCGTAAATCTGTATTTATTATCCGATTTTTAAATAATTATTTTTAATTTTACATTTTTTTTGCCGAAATTATAAAAAGGGTATTGCGGAAACATGTGAAATTTTCTCATTCAATTACTACATTTCCAGTCCCATCTCTTGAAGACGGATTAATAGACGATGCCAGAATCTGCAAATCCTTCACTATCTCGACTGATTTGTAGGTATAAGTATGCTACTCAGATTTTTTAACGTATGTGTATATGAATAAACCAAACCCATCATACTTATAGCGACCAATAATTTCTAATAATTTCAAGTTTTATATTCCCGATCTATAAACAAAGTGATCAGGTTCATGGAAATGTTAATTTCGCACATGGTGGAAGAATATTCGTTGTGCATATAAGTCGTTCTTGAGCAGGGCTTTCAAAAATGTTCAGTTTACAGTAAACAGCCTATATCAGTTGCGTTGTTGATTCCAGGATCGGATATAGACTTTCGGTTTTTGAGGGGGACGGGGTAGGCATTTTCCCACTGTGCAGGTGCGTGTCTAGACTTTGGATTCGTGGCATAGGAGGTGGCACTATCTAGTTTTCGTTTTAGGAATCAATATTAATTTATATCAGTTTTAAATTAAAACATTCACAGGGCAGCTTCATGCAAAAAAAAAGTTTTTTTTGTGGTATGNATTTCTATCCGCTCCTGGTTGATACCATCTAAATATTGTAGGCCTAAATGTGGGCAGTAATATAATTACAACTCTGTGTTGTGTTCCGGTCTCTGATTCTGTGCACTGCTATGCATATATTACCTGCATCAGAGTACTCAGTTTCCACAACAGAACGAATTGTTTTTCCTTAAATGATAGTTCCCGTTTCAAACACGACTGCAATAAACTGGTAGAACATTCTGACACTTGTTTGTTTGCTGCTACCGCGAAACCCGGTCACAGAACTATTGTGTTACAGCTTCTCTGTTTATTATTTTTAAGTGTACACGTGGTACGAAAAGTCAAACATATTTATTGACACTGATATGTATGAAATTTATACTATTTTTTTCCTAGCAATAATTGTTTTGTACATTTTACGAACAACTTATTTGAAAATCAGACGCCAAATTTTTTATTTTTTTTTTGTTATGCTGAAAGTGTAATTAATATCTTGTGTTTACAGTACATGAAACAAACTGTTTCAAATTTCATGTTTATAATGGATGGAGGTCTTAGTAAAATAAATTCATTAAATTTCGTAACTCATTTACGGTGACATAATACACTTAGCTTTTATTTACGAAATACAACTTCCTGTCTCTACTTTTTATACTTATCATTTTTACTAAGGAGCGCCATTTTTCTGCTATACACAATTATAAATTGAAGTCAAAATCACTGTCCCTTTACTACCCACGGTCGCATGATCTTCGCTCATTACAAATGTACGGTCAGAATGTCCATTGCTATACATTTATACACTCCGTTAATGGTTACTTTCAGCTTTCCTGAAGCCTGCTGAAGTTCTACTTTCAGACTTTTCCTCCGCCTTGTGCATTCGAAACTAAGTTCAGACAGTCACGCCAAATAACTCAGCGGACCGGATACGTACTCACTCAGTTTAATAATATTGTGCGTGAGAGATATTTCTTACTGGTCATTACCAACACGCCTATCTGTCTGTGTTTTATTCACACGAATTATAAATTAAATATTGTAATTTTGTAGATAAATTAAAAGTAGGGGTTCGATTTAACAAAAAGCTGGTTGTTACGTCTCACGTCTGTTCATGTAAAGTGTCAAAGACGCCGGGACCTTCTGATTGTGTTGTGATCTGAAGCAAATTTTTACTGGTTTGGTGTTCCCGAATCGTAAGTCCTGCCGTGGGTTTGGCTCGAATCGTCGGTGTTCATCCTACTTCCTACGTAAACGTGTGACGTTTTAGCGCTTGAGACTGCCGAAGAGCAGAGAGAAACCAAAGAGCGGGGACAGACGTTGACTTGTTCATTGCCACGGGACGAGTTTAAACGCATGCAGTGGTACAGGCATTTTAAATGTGCTCAACTGTCTCTTGTGTATACAATTTTCTAGCTCGGGTAACGTTTCCCTTAGGCAGGGTATTAAGTTTGACTTCTGTCAAGAATACATTCCAGAATAAATTGCGTAACAACCACAGCATCAGCATCTCTCTTATCTTCTCTCCTCTTTCCCTATTCNTGTCAAGAATACATTCCAGAATAAATTGCGTAACAACCACAGCATCAGCATCTCTCTTATCTTCTCTCCTCTTTCCGTTTCCCTATCCTTCTCCTTTTCCTCCCTCCACATAAAAGTTCAGTTCTGGGGGGAATGTGAAAAGCATCCTGAAGGGTTAGAAAAACCATACATTTACGGTTCTTGATAGAGTTAAGTAACTTCCTCCTCCAAGGCTGTTTTGTGTCTCAAAAGAGGAAAATACGTCTAAAATCGTGGGGTTGAACTTAATGTCTGAGGTTGCTGATGTGTTAACTTTGTTGTTCGAGGTTTTGAGATTGAATGCTGGATAAGCGATGAATATTTGTGTCGTTTTTTTTCATGTATTTCTTTAGTTGTTTCGCTATACAGGCCGGCATTACATTATGGGTGTTAGTAAGGTCAAACAAATAAAACCAAAACCCGGCATGTGCGCGCGNCTCAAAAGAGGAAAATACGTCTAAAATCGTGGGGTTGAACTTAATGTCTGAGGTTGCTGATGTGTTAACTTTGTTGCTCGAGGTTTTGAGATCGAATGCTGGATAAGCGATGAATATTTGTGTCGTTTTTTTTCATGTATTTCTTTAGTTGTTTTGCTATACAAGCCGGCATTACATTATGGGTGTTAGTAAGGTCAAACAAATAAAACCAAAACCCGGCATGTGTGCGCGCTNAAACCAAAACCCGGCATGTGCGCGCGTTAATTGAATATGAGTACCAGATGCAAATGTCTTGTTTCAAAGCAAGTTCTTTTTGAGAAAAATTTACAAAAATTAGTTTTTAAAGGAAATGCTACTCTTCACTTAGCTACAGAAGTATTTTTGTCTTGTTATTTACATTTAAAAGAATACAATAATTTAGTTTATTCCACGGTACGTTTTTTTTAACGTCATTTGGACTTCCACACAAGCTGGTCACGACTTTGAATTTGTTACCTGTCATTCGTAAGAGTTTGATTTTACGTCTTGCCGTTTCGATGGAAGGCTAAATAAAAATCAGACAAGGTTTCCTGATTCCAATTTAATCCAAAAAATACTCAGGTATCGATTCGGAGCTCTGAAACTTTGAGTAATGCCGAAGTTGGTGCTGAAACCGTTGCCTCTTGGGCCTGAAGTCAGTATGGATAGAGTGTGCATGCCAGTTGCGCAGTAACCATGCCCGTGTCCCAACATCGGACTGCTTTTCCTTCCTACGAGAAAATCGAAACCAGTAAGGCCAGTACAGTGTTTACTTAGGNGGTATCGATTCGGAGCTCTGAAACTTTGAGTAATGCCGAAGTTGGTGCTGAAACCGTTGCCTCTTGGGCCTGAAGTGAGTATGGATAGAGTGTGCATGCCAGTTGCGCAGTAACCATGCCCGTGTCCCAACATCGGACTGCTTTTCCTTCCTACGAGAAAATCGAAACCAGTAAGGCCAGTACAGTGTTTACTTAAGGCGCCCGTCTACCTGGCGCTTGAACTGCGTTACAGTGTTCGAAATACACGTTTTTTCAACGAAACTATTAAGCGTGCGGCCAACGTGCTGATCTACGAAAAGAACACACACTTCAGACGAGAGCTGCTAAGTACTTTCAAAATATCACGTACGTTAGAAACATCAATTCAGAGTACTCCAAAACCGCTAAAAACGGCCTTTCCAAGGCGCTGTAGCTCAAAATGCACGCATCAGATACATACAAAACTACTATAGGGGCCTGCACTGAACCTTCCTAAAGACTTCCCACTAATAAAATAATATGGTCACCGCTGAAAGTCCCATAGGTACACGCAGCACGACGAGAACACTGCACGCCAGTTCAGAGCCCTGCGCTTAGCGGCGATGGCGTACTTGATGCGCGTGGCAGTGTCGCCCTTATCGCTCCCGCGCTTCTCGGCCTAAACGTGGGAAAAAGTTCCAGGTAGACGGGGGCCTTAAATACATTCTTTGATATGCTAGTGCACTACTTCTGACTTAAGTTGCAACTCAAATACCATCTAATTAGGTTACGCAGTATTTCTTTTCGTAAACTTCTGGGTTCCCTGTTCAAACAGCCACAAAAAAAAACAATTTCAAATCATTGTTGAAGCACGTGAATTTACCAGTGATTATGGCAGTTCTTCAGTCGGCGCTAGAGATGTGCGTGCAACTCGAGAACGAGTCCCCTTCATCTGTAGTCTGTTGTCGCGCCGCACGGATATGACGGCTTAGTGATCGCGAACACGACTTGTTCAAACACAGAGCAAGGAAAGCGCGGATCATCAGACAGTCAGCTTATCGCCAAGTTACAGCGACACGACGGCCGCAGAATTACCACTTCACGCTAGAGGGCGGCATAACCATTGAGTAAAGATATATCTAGAGTGGACTTCCCCAGGGTAAAGTGTCTGAGCACTCCAGCATGTAAGAATCTGCAGTTCTTCGTATGAACACCATGTAGCACTTGTCCATTTTCGTGGCGGCTGCGTGGGGAATCCAGCAGCATTGCCACTGTGACATATCGTCTACAGTGCAGTTTGTGCGGTCGATACAGAGAAAAGGAATGGGCTCTATGCCTTAAAACGTATGCTCTCTGGAAATTTCTGAAGTTTCCTCGCAGTGCATAAACAATAATATCGAATAAGCATCGCATTGATTAGTAGGAGAAATAACAGAGTACATTCAAATATAATTTGTTCGTAAATATTACATTATTAAAACAAATGTGAACTGCGGCCATTGGCGGCTGACCTGTGGTATGACTTGAGCCTGGGCGATTGTATGTTCACAACTTAGTAACACTACAGACAGAAGCATAAAAAAATATAGATGTTACGTGATTGGATTAACGTGCAGGCTAAGCAGATTGCACGAACCCAGAGACAAATAACGCTCAAAATACACATTACTGTAAAAATAAGAAGGAAACTACAAGACATTGTATTATGCGCACCCCTCATTAGGGGTAGAGTAATGCGTGTGGTCTTCAATATGACCTCGAAACAGGTCAGACATGTATCGCTTATCGCTAAATAGTCCGATGCCCTGGCATCTGATAATTACGTTACATACCGCCCGTGGTTACTATCTGCTTTGGTAAACAGATGCAAGGTGTTATCGAAAGACGTCTTAAAAACTGATATATGGCTGTAATTTGCCCAGGGAAACGTGTATAAAATTCGAGTGCATGAAACGCACTTCCAGCAAACGAACAGGGTGCTGTTATCTCGCGCGTTATCTCAACCATTGTTCTAAAGTGGTTGTTCTGCGGGCTTAAGCACCGTCGAAGCTTCAAAATTCACCGTCGTTTTGGGGGTTATTGCATATTTCATCCTGAGATATTTTAGTCCCAGTTAAAACGTTGCCATGTAGAATCTAGTAAATTATTAATCTCCTACCTTGCAATAAAATTAAGTTCTTTTTGTTGGGAAAATTTACAAAACAATTCTCGCTCCTTTTAAAAGTCGTATATTACCAAAGCGCATTCTGTTAGCCGAAATAAAAAAAAACGCACTACAAACTTTGAGGAAATGCGGGTATTTCTATAGCTCAGATCTGACATTTTAATATAAATCAGACGCATAAAAAAGATAATTGATTGTTACAGCGACGCTGAAGACTTGCTGTGGTCCACTCCATCCTTCTTATACATTACCAATTAAATTTTTAAAATACTCTGCCAGTTTTGGAATTCATAAATATTATCCCCCCATCCCCTAATATTGTAAAGTGTGTGTGAGCCGCTCATCTTCTGTCCGTGCCAAAAGTGCGCTGAGCCCACGCCAAGTGCGGTGGAGTGATGCTTGTACGCACCTCATTGCGGTGGAGTTNTCCGTGCCAAAAGTGCGCTGAGCCCACGCCAAGTGCGGTGGAGTGATGCTTGTACGCACCTCATTGCGGTGGAGTTATACTTGTACGCACCTCATTGCGGTGGAGTGATGCTTGTACGCACCTCATTGCGGTGGAGTGATGCTTGTACGCACCTCATTGCGGTGGAGTGATGCTTTTACACACCTCATCTGCGTGGGCATCCTCCACTACAGCTAGACACTCGCTAAAAAAATAAATCAAAACACTTAGCTTATTCGACTCTTAAGACCTCGCTGTTAAGAGCCGCCTAAATCTCTTCACTCGCCCTTAGCTTGCGACTAAATACAGCGTTCATACGAGAGTCGGAAGTGCTTCATTCGATAACCCATAGGGTTACCCTATTTATTAAAATATCTTATCGCCATAGCTTATTGAAAAAAAAATTAAACAATCATTTCTTGAAGAAACCAGTTCACAGTAGAGTTCCTTACTTTTTAACATCAATTAAAAGGCCTACATATAGCATTTAAGATTCACCAGCAATTTAATCCGAGTTTAACTAAATCATTACTATGATGGGGGGGGGGAGCTTTCTCTTGAGTCTGGACGGGTCTCCAACCCGTACACAAACAAATAAACGTAGGTGGTGGCATAAACCAGATTAATTTATCTTACATTACTGAATTAATTATGAATTAGCTGAACATGAAGACTGCATTAATTGTACTTAGGTTTTACCGACGTCTCTGCGTCCGCCGTCCCCAGTCAACCCTCGGATCCCTCGGATGCTCCCGGTCATCCGAAGCTCGGTCGGTCCGCTTTTAGATGCCATCACAGTTGATTCTTCGTCGACGACGCTGTTAAACGCAGCACACACGCTACGGCCGGTTGCGCTACCTTACAATTTGCAACAAAAAAAAAAAGTGGCAAAATTAACGACTCTAGGTAGGGGTCAAAGGCCCCGCATCCGAAGTTACTAGCTGCACTTCGCGACTATAGTCTTCTTCTGGTTTCTTCGCACTTGTTGAATGAAACTTTCGAAAAATCACCCCTCGTATGGCGTGTTTGGTTGTTTACTACACATGCCATGTATCGCAAACGTTTTATACTTGTCTTAACATAAAATTACTTTATTTTTTGTTAAATTTAACTTTATCTATACATATTATAAAACTCAACGTCTCTATCTGGCTGTCTGTTAGTGCGCTTGTCACTCGAGAACCACTTATCCGATTTACGTGTTTATTTTTAATGCATAGCTATGTTCTCTGACCAGGTTTTAGTATCTATTTTGTTACGTAAAGTAACATAAGGAATAAGCAGTGACGATAATAGTTTAATCAAGTCGGAAAAAAGTTTGCCGCCAGCTCGCTCTCTTGCAATACGCTGTCTAAACCGTTAAAGATGGAACAATATCATGTGCAGAATAAAAATACCTAAAATAAACTCAGTGGTAGCATATATATATCTATAACAGAGAGATACTAACAAGCGTTTTTACCATTTAATTTCTCAAACGTCTAAAGAATCACAATCAAGCCTCTGACATGGTTCCAAGAGTGCGTGCGCTATCTTAACATCAAAAAATGATACCGTCGAAAACATCAATAAAACGATCCTGAACTTGATTGAACACGTCTGTGGACACTGTTGTTGAAGAGGAAGACGCAGCCCACTATCCGACTGAATTCTCGAATTCCCTTAATCCACCAGGTTTGCCTGTTCACGCTCTTGCTGTAAAAATTGGCGCACTAATCATGTTATTACGGAACACAAGCCCTCCAAAATTGCGCAATGGCACTCGCCTACAAGTAAACAGTTTGAGGGATTATTTTACTGAGGCAACTATTATGAGTGGCACCGGTACTGGCGAAGAAATCTTAATACCCAGAATACCCATGATTCCAACGGATTTACCTTTCCAGTTTAAGCGTCTCCAATTTCCGTCCAGTGTTTGTTTTGCTATGACTATAAAAAAGTCACAAGGCCAAACCCTGAAAGTTGTTGGTGTTGACCTTCGTCAGCCATGCTTTTCACATGGACAATCATATGTCGCATGTGCGCGTGTCAGTTGCAGTAGCAATTTGTATGTACTTGCGCCCAATAAAAAAACGAGAAATGATGTGTACGAAGAGGCCCTGCGATAAAATATATGTCTTTAGATTAGAAAAAGAAAAAATCAACAAATGACTTCATGCAAAATATTAAAATGTAAAAAAAAACGTATGTTTAAATTTAAAATATTTGACTAATGATTACTTATCTTATTTTTAACACTAAGTAAAATTCAACTTTGTTTAAAAAAAAAACCTAAACAATAATTCTGTAGTCCACCACAGCTAGTGTGTATATTATATATATATATATATATATATAATCTATGAACTATAATATTTCACTTATAATAAATGTGAATAACACAAGGAGAAAATAGGTGTGTACGTAATGCCTAGTAAGAAATAGTTATGCAAATTTTTTTTACATTGAGTGCGCAGAAATGCGGTGCGTAGTTTCTTTGTTGTAATTTTCTAGCATTGGTTAAGCTCAGTCTGCGTGAGGCGGAGGAATATCATGGAAGTATAACTTAAGCAGGACTTAGAAGTTGGAAGTAACCGTGAATGGGCCATACATCCTTCACTCGCGCCCGCCCACACTGAACTGCCCTGACCTCGCGGGCCAGAGCCGAGTGCGCCTGGCTTACCAGCTGAGATAAGCAGAACTGCGTGCAGTGATCCCGGATATGGACGCTTTCCAGAAACACTCTGGACCACAGGGAGTGCCCGCCGGCTTCATCCACGACTTCAAATGGCTACACGAGAGAGAGGCGGTGACCTTGCGGAAAGTCACGCCGCCCCGCACAGATGCAAGTCCAGCTGACTGCCGACGACTCCTCTCAGACAAACTAGCCTCGCTGCATCAGGATCTACTGGGGATTCTGATTCGGGGGGAGGGGGGACCTGCCCAATTGCGCTCCCCCCCCCTCCTCCGGAGTGATGCGCAAGTGTTACTCTGGTTAAACCAGCGCCAATTAAAAGAAATTCGACTCGGCCCCTCTCTACTGGCACGTTTTCCTATCATAATAAAGAGCATGATTCCTATCCTCTGTCTCCTGTAGCATTTTCTGTTAAATATTATAATGCATGAAACAATTTTTTTAATTCTTTCCTGTCGAAAGGGTTTTTACGGTGACTATGCCGGTTTTTCCCCTTTCCCTTCTAATATAGTTTAGCTATAAGTACACTTAGGGAGGTTCTAATGGCCAAAAGCTGGCCATGGCAGCCTAATCCCTCTTTGCCGTGATGCATGTCTCCTTGCATGATTCTCCCTTCCTTGTAGGCGTATGGGGCTTAGCCCTGAGACGCACTTAACTCCCGTCCCTACCGCGGGCTCATATAACACTTAGTATTAGAGTACAAAAAAAAAAAAAGCCTTGCTGCTTCTACCTAATTTGCCGAGCGAGAAATTGAAAAATACGAAAATTCACCGCGAAACAAACTAACCCGTTTACACGCCGCGATAATATTATAAGTTTATTCTTTCTCAGAGACGTTATACTGTATTCGACGATTGAATTGGAAAAGAACTAACCACGGTGAAACTATAATCTGAGTCTACGAAACCTGTCCTTGATATTGTTTTAAATTGAACTTTTTCTACCTGTATGCCTATTCTAACGAGTAGTTTACTCAGTGCTTTATCTGGAGTCTGCTAGCCTGTGTAACAGGCGCGACACGAATGTATATAATGTTGCACCTTTTTGGAATTTTCGAACTATGTTATCTGGATAGCCTTAGGAAATAAACAAGTTCCCCAACCCTTTTGTTGCTGCTTTACTTTATAGCACCATAGAACTACCATAATGAAATATTCGAACGCTAAAAATCAGTTAGGCTGAATAAATATTATCTCAGTTGCTCGGGAGTCACTGTTCTCGTTCGGGTAGCTTCGAGTAATTCAAGTCGTAAGCTTTATTTGGCTACACTGGACAAGAATTTACAGACGGAAGTAAACTGAGACCATGTGAAATATTAAATAAATAAGCTAAAATGTCATCCATCAGTTTTTAATGACTCGTTGCCTTAACTTGATGCTTAGGCCTATAAAACCCCCAACTAGCTACGGCCATAGGCTATAACTACTAGTGTATGTTGATTCAGTTTTGAGGTATTATTTAAAATAAAAATTAAGACTTAGGAGAATTTTCATAGTAGGTGTTTTGGTAGTGTCGTTATTAAGTGTAAAAAGTTGCAAGAAACCTATTTATTGGCAATTACGCCATGGACTCGGCTATTTGAAGAACGCGCGAAGATGAAACTTGGATTAGTATTTGTAGGAAACATTTTATTTGTGTTGGGCTCTGTTGAACAGCTATATCAAATGAGTATGTACGCAAAGTAGGCGTGACAAATTTAACTGACTATCTTGGCACTCATAAGAATGAAGAATATTACTTATTTGTAACCTTTTTCTACTTCTTCGTTATATAATTATCTTTTCAAAGATTGTAAAAGATTGTGAGAGTCATGTTACCCTCCTCTACGCTTGTTTGAAAATGAGTAGGGTGGCAGTTTCTCGTAGAGATATGAACTTCCATAGTTTCACACGAACTCATGTGGCAAATATATAGCGTTAGTTTGTTTAGGAAAGTAGGACTTAGCTATACCTGATCTGAAGAAGGATAGCATTTTGAGTTTTCGAAGAATGTTAATAGCTGTTGCTAATTAGAAAGAAACAATTGAAGGATGTGAAATGTTGTATTTTTTATACGGTATTCAGTTAATAATGTTTAATTTCATAGGTGTGTAACATTTTGAGAGCAATTATACAAAGTTTAAACCACATAAAAAATTAGCAGCGGTTTGTTTTAAGTACGTCATGGAAGTTGTTTGGCAACTATTTTTTAAACTTTTGTTCCTATGACGTCAACAATTATTGTGTACTTAGTTCTCCATGTGTGTAATTGACCAAGTCACAAGCTAAGTGAGACGTGTGTGATAGATGTGTTGGACGTTGGCTGGTTGCAACTCGTGTGATACACGCGTGCACACACATACAAACGTTTCGTTAATGTGGCCTTTTTTCCATATTTCTTCGAAATATCGTCGTCAGAAGTGCAACGCATCATAGAACTTCAGATGCCCTTTTACAGTGTATGACACGTACATCACAAGTTAAATACTGAATAAATAACTGTTCTGAGAGATCTGGCTAGTGCCTGGACATACGAGCGTACCTTCGAATCTGTTAATTTGTTTTATATTTTTAATGAGGGGTTTATTCTAGGAAATTGGTTTTATATTTATAATAAGTGTTTTAATCCAGGAGCTTAACTAAGTGGGGGG